>ML788606.1:1172515-1208120 GCA_009831015.1 Picea engelmannii
TGTTGTGGTACCTACTGATGCTACTCTTCTTGCAGCCTATACTAAGAAGAGTATCAAGGCTAAGAGATTTATTCTTGATTCCATCAAGGATCATTTGATTCCTCACTTGATGGGGAAGACACATGCCTATGAGATGTGGGAGTCTTTGAAAAAATTGTACCAAAGTACAAATGAGAACCGGAAAATGGTTTTGAGGGAAAAACTCAAGAGCATAAAAATGACCAAGGCTGAAAATGTGGTCACATACCTTACTAGATTGACTCAGGTGAGGGATGAGCTTGGAGTTGTGGGGCAAGCCATAGTTGACAGTGATCTTGTGAGAACAGCATTGAATGGTGTTTCCAAACAATGGGTTGTTTTTGTGGAGGGCATTGTTGCTAGGGAGAAGCTTCCCGGTTGGGAACGTCTTTGGGATGAGTTTGTCAGGAAGAGACTCGGAGAGGTTATGTACATGGCAGTTCATCTATTGTTCATGAGGAGGAGAATGTGGCTCTTGCTACCACTAGCAAGAAGAAGTTCAGAAAGGGTCCAAAGGGAGGATAGAAGCCCAAGGGTGAAGGGAAGAAAGACATGAGCAAAGTCAAGTGCTTTTCTTGCCATAAGTTTGGGAACTATGCAGGACAGTGTCCAAACAAGAAGAAGAAACAAACAACAGCTTCAACAGAGGTGGAAGAGTTTTCCACCAAGTTTGACTAGGAATTTTCCTCGATTGCATGTCTATCCTCGAGGACCACTACTCCCGATACTTGGTATATTGACAGTGGTGCCTCTCGCCATATGACAGTAGTTCGTGAGCATTTGAAAGATCTTACTTAGTGTGGAGATGCAGAGGTAGTGCTTGGAGATGACCGAGAGGTCAAGGTGGCTAGTTGTGGGATCATATCATTTCGGAGGTAGTCTTTGCCTCCCATGAATTTGAAAGAGGTTCTTTATGTTCCGGGCTTGAAGAAGAACTTAGTGTCAGTTTCTACTATTAAGGAGAAGGGCTATGAGGTCTTATTCCATGATGGGAAGGTACTTCTTTTCCCCAGAGGGTCTAGCATCACTTCAGCCAAAGTGATTGGTACTAGACATGAGAGGCTGTACAAGTTCTTGTTCCAGCCAATGCGAGCATTGATTCATTCTACCAGCAGCAGTAGTGACCTATGTGAGATATGGCACAGGAGGATGGAACATTTACACCATGGGGCTTTGAGAGTTCTGAGGGAGATGGTGACGGGAGTTCTAGATTTTAGTTTAGAGAACCATGAGTTGTGCAAGGGGTGTACCTTGGGAAAGTACACCAAGACTTCTTTTCCGAGCAGTGACAGTAGAGTAGCAGGGATACTTGATCTTATACATTCAGATGTATGTGACCCGATGTATTCAGCATCGTTGACTGGATCCCTATACTATGTTGTATTCATTGATGACTTCTCTCAGAAGTCCTGGATTTTCTTCATGAAGACCAAAGGACAGGTCTTTAGTCGGTTCCAAGAGTTCAAAGCTCTTGTGGAGAACCAGACAGGGAAGAAAATTAGAGTCCTGAGATCGGACAATGGGGGTGATTATAAATCCAAGGAGTTTATGGATTTCTATGCAAGAGAGGGCATCAGGAGGGAGTTGACTGTTCCTTACAACCCGCAGAAAAATGGGGTTGCTGAGAGGAAGAACAGGGCCATTGTTGGGGCTGCGAGAACCATGCTACATGATCAGGGGCTGCCACTATTTTTATGGGCTAAGGCATGCTACACTGCAGTTTATCTGCAGAACATGAGTCCTCACAGGGTTGTGGGGAGCATGACTCCTGAGGAGGCTTTCTCTGGGAAGAAGCCTAAGGTGGGGCACTTTCGGATTTTTGGGTGCATCACTTATTCATATGTCCCTTCTAAGAAGAGGACAAAGCTGGAGCCCATGGCAGAGAGAGGGATCTTTTTTGGGTACAGTGAGACTTCAAAGGCTTTTAGTATTTACCTTCCTTCCTTGAGGAAGACTGTCTTGAGGAGGGATGTTAGATTTGAGGAGGACAGAGCCTTTAGGAAGTCTAGAGGGACAGAGAGAGGTGAGCAGTCTTCATCTTAGATTCAGGTGAGCCCGCAGAAGACTACAGTGACACAGATTTCGGGGCCACCAGTTTCAGTGACTACAGGTTCACAGGTGACAAGGCCACAGAGTTTAGGTTTGCAGGCTATCAGTCCACAGGTTTCAGGATCAGGTACTTCAGGGTCTACTACAGGATCATTGTCTTCAGTAGATGGGGTTGAGCA
This sequence comes from Picea engelmannii, assembly GCA_009831015.1. NCBI lineage: Eukaryota > Viridiplantae > Streptophyta > Pinopsida > Pinales > Pinaceae > Picea > Picea engelmannii. The sequence continues at coordinate 1,174,762 of ML788606.1, forward strand.
GGGAAAGTCCCCTCCATAGGACACTACTTTAGAGAGGAGGAAGCCCAAGTGGATTCAGGACACTTTGAGGGAGGCACAAGGTTCAGTGGGGAATCCCAAATAGGTAGTGAGGGAGAGTAAACCTCCCGAGAGGTTTTGTAGCTACATTGTGATGGTGAGCAGTATTCGGGAGTCTGAGCCTTCCACCTTTGAGGAGGCCACTAGCAGATAGGTATGGAGAGATGCCATGATGGAAGAGTACAATTCCATCATGAAGAACGATGTCTGGGAAGTTGTTCCTAGACTTGAGGGGAAGTCAGTGGTGACTTCTAGGTGGCCCTATAAGCTAAAGCATGATGCGGATGGCAGCATTGAGAAGTACAAAGCTCGCTTTATGGCTCAGGGGTTTTCATAGGTTGAGGGAGTTGACTATGATGAGACCTTTGCGTCAGTTGCTCCATACACTTCGATCAGGGCAGTGATCTCTATTGCAGCAGAGATGGGTTGGAAGATCCACCAGATGGATGTGAAGACCACATTTCTGAATGGTCTTATTGAGGAGGAGGTATACATTGAGAAACCCTTGGGATTTGAGGTGCATGGGAGAGAGTCTTATGTGTGTAGACTGAAGAAGGCATTGTATGGACTGAAACAAGCTCCCAGAGATTGGTATTCGAGGATAGATGCCTATTTGCAGCAGTTGGGTTTTGAGAAGAGTGAGGCGGATCCCAACCTATACTTCATTGTGGTTGGAGAGGATCCTCTCATTCTTCTACTATATGTGGATGACCTTTTCATTACAGGGGTAGAGAGACTCATCAGCAGTTGCAAAGAGACCCTTGCTTCATAGTTCGAGATGACTGATATCGGACTGATGCATTATTTTTTGGGGATTGGAGGTTTGGCAGGAGCCTGGACACATCTTCCTGGGACAGGGGAAGTATGTGTGTGACATTCTGAGTAGATTCCAGATGGGAGATAGCAGGCCCATGACCACTCCCATGATTACCAATTGGAAGAAGCTTCATGCTTCTGAGTCACAGTTGGTGGATTCCACTTTGTATCGTCAGTTGATCGAGTCATTGATGTATTTGGTCAATACCAGGCCAGATATTTGTTTTGCTATCAACACTCTCAGTCAGTTCATGGCGGAGCCTAGGAGAGTGCATTGGGTGGCTGTAAAACATGTGCTCAGGTATCTTTGTGGTATGGTAGATTATGGTTTGGACTATCATAGAGGAGATGGAGTTCGTCTTGTTGGCTATATAGACTCAGATTGGGCAGGATGTGTCAGTGACAGGAAAATCACTTCAGGATGTTGCTTTGGATTGGGATCAGCAGTTGTGTCTTGGTTCAGTCGGAAGCAAAAGTCAGTGGCTTTGAGTTCGGCAGAGGCTGAGTATATGGCAGCTAGTCAGGCTAGTTGTGAGGCCCTTTGGCTTCGCAAGATGCTGGGGGGATTGTTCGGTGTGTAGTTGAGGCCTACCGTGATTTACTGTGATAATCAGAGTTGCATTAAACTCTCGGAGAATCCATTTTTTCATGACCGGTCTAAGCATATCGAGATTCGGTATCACTTCATCCATGATTATGTTCAGAGAGGAGCTGTGGAGCTACAGTACATATCTACTGAGGAGCAGGTTGCAGACATACTCACCAAGGCATTGAACAGGGGAAAGTTTGTATTTTTCAGGGACAAGCTTGGAGTGGTGAGTAACACTTTCCTCGGTATGAGGGAGTGTTAAATTTTTAATTAAAATAAAGTACCAAGGCAAGTGTTTCTCTTCCCTAGGCGCCTAAGGGGGAGAAAGTGCCTAATGTGGGTCCTAGTCATTTAATTTGTGAGATGCAAATTAAAAGGTGACTTTATGACTAAAGTAAGGGTGAGTGAAGAGACACCAAATCTCATCCACCCATCTAATCTAATCTCAACTGTTAGATTAGAAAACCCCTCACCTTCCCTCATGAGGTCGACTAGGGAAAGAGGGCGCACCCATTCTTAGGTAGTTCAATCATTCTTGTTGAGAGAACAAGAGAGAGAAAGAGAGAGGTTGAGTTGAAGAAAAGAGACAGCATTTTCTAAAGGAGAGCATGCATCCCAAGGCAAAGAGCAGCATGGATTTCAAGGAAGCAGACAACAAGGAAGAACAGGCCATACCATACAGATTTGTTGAGGTCGTACAACATTTACTGTGCATAGAAATCGAGGAGGATAGCAGCTACAATTTCTGAGAGTATTGCCATGCATTCTAAGGCTGTCGTACAACATTTATTGGCACAGAAATCGAGGTAACTGCTGTAATAAATTTTTGAGTGTATTTCCGTACAGTTTGTACAGTTTGGCACAATTTTTGAGGGCTGTACAACACGGTTTACAAGGAGTTGTTCATGCTAGGTTTTCTGTACAGTCTTAGCAGAGTTTTGGCATGAGTTTCAAGATAGTCTGTACAACATTAATTTCTGGGACAACTGTACAGTTGTACGGATTTCTGGTTCAGAAATTGAGGAGCAAAACTACAGGAATGTCTAGATAAGTTTGTGTAAATTTTTGAAGATGAATATGCTGTAAAAGAAATTTCTCAGAAGCTCATAAATAATAAAAAACCCTCTCTCACTGGTTTTCCCCTTGTGGGTTTTTCCAGGGTCAAAGTTAGACCGAAAATATTTGTGTCTATATTTTCTGAGTTTTGCATACTGCTGATATTTTATTTCTGCATTGAAAACGATGTTCAAAATCCTCATGTTTCAGTTCTGAAGTTTATTTTCTGTTAAGTTTTTATATGCTGAAACAGTGCTGAAACATATGTTGAAACAGTGTTGTAACATATGCTGAAACAGTGTTGTAACATATGCTGAAACAGTGCTGAAATTGTGTTGAAACATATGCTAAAACAATGCTAAAACAGTGCTGAAACTGGGTTTGGCATTTAACTTTGGTTGAAAAATCAGTGAGACTAAAATTGGGTTGGGGTCTGAAATTTTTTAACAAATCCTATCGGTCTTTCACGACTACATCCCGCCTTTGGCTGGTGCGGTTAGTCATGACAGCATCCCATGTGACTTTTAGTACACACTCATCACCGCGTACCTCCCGAAGGGGATACGTGCAGTTGGACCGCAATTGGGATTGATCCCATCCCTCAAGATAAGTGACTTTAACCTGGGAGACTGAAAGAATTATGTGATGCTCGCACCGCATCGGTACCTAACGAAGACGATTGGGAAGAAGCACAAGATAGTTCCCCAGTCATGGATCAAGGAGATTGCAAGGTCCACGATCCTGAATGTCATGAAGATCCCCCACTTTCGCAGACATCAGGAGGTTAACGCATGCATTAAACTCCTCCTGTCATGCTACCATGGAGATTATCTTTGGTTAGATAGACGCGTGATGGTGGATCTAGCGCTGATCCACCTCATCACTGGACTGAGCATGCAAGGACCAGACCCTCACCAGTTTTATCTAGAGAAGGCTACAGATCGCTCCTTGGCACAATGAATCAAGGACACATATGGCGATGTGGAGAAGAGAAATCGAGGCTACAAGGTAGCCTCCATCCAAGATGGAGTATTGCGCCTAGATTTTCAACTGATAGTGGGCAAGCTTGTCAGGAAGAACTGTCCTACGCAAGTCACGGGATTCATCATCGATCTCACAGGAAAGTGCATCGAAGGGATGCAGATGAACTGAGCGAGCTGCCTAGTCAACGAGTTGGAGAAGGACTGTCGTGAATCGCAGGACCAAGGCTATGAGTTCCACTTTAGTTGGTTGTTGATATTAATAGAATTTGTCGCTTGGGAGATGCTAGAGGGAGAGACATTCCCAGAAGTTGATCCGTCATAACCATTAGCCGTGAGGTTCACCACCTTGTTGTATACAAGTGATATGGAAAAGCAATGGCAATAAAATGTGGTGTTCCACACATACTACCTACAACTCACATGCGCCATTGATTCATTCCCCCGAATGACCTCGAACACCTTGCATACTTACAAACCACTAGAAAAGTTTCACGCATACCGACACTTCATTTACATCACTGCACACAGGGACGAAAGAAAGGAGGAGTTGCAGTCATACTATAAATTGAGTGATGAAGACATGGAGGAGATAACCAAGGAATGGCCAACCGAATTCCTTGTACCGGTCATAGATGCAGAACTCTCTGATCCCAACATCATCGGAAGTCCTTTGGTCACTTGGAAAGAGTATGATGGACCAAGTAGCACAAAGAAAAAGAAGAAAAAGGAGGAAGTGCAGGACATCGACAGTGAGGAGAAGGACAACGCATCGGAGGAAAATGTGCCTAACTCACCTGAAGGAGGAGGAGGTGACGAAGTGAACCAAGAGGAGAAAGGGGAAGAAGACAAGAAAGGCAAGGGCGAAGTGACACCGCCAAAATATCCCCTTACCGAGGCCAAAAAATCAAAGAAAATGAAGGTTTCTCCACAAAAACCCTCAGCACAGAAGAAGTCTTGAGCCAATAAGCCTCAGGCGAAGAATGTGCTCACAGTGGATGAAGTTGACCTCATCATTGTAGCTGTAGAAGATTATTTGGAGGATATCTTGCAGCGACATGAAGCAAATTAGGAGACAATTTATGAAAAAATCGAGGCAGAGTTGAATGGGATACAACAAGCTATCTATTCAAGCCGTGCAATTCCCACTACGCCATCGTCATCAAAAGGTGCAAAATTGGGGGATGAGCCCACTCAATTATGCATATTAACATATGCAACAGAGGCTCGACTTCGTCGAGTTCAGGAAAAAGAGAAAGCCACAGAGGCCTTGAAGCAAGAAAAGGACGAGGCCTTAGATCAACTTTAGCTTGAGCAGCAAGAGAATGATGACATTAGAGAGAAGTTTGAAGAGGACAGAGAGCAGATCCAGAGAGAAAAAGACCAGCTGCTCACAAAGCAGATGGGGGTTAGAGAGTCAGTAATTATAGAACTTCGCTCTGTGCCGAGCTTGGAACAGATGGAAGAAGAGACAGTAGAGAGCCAAGTAGGGAAGATCGTTGAGGTCATTCAACATCTTCAAGGGAGAGTAGTAGAGCTAGAGCTTCAAGCAGTGTCAAGCACTCCACAAGAAGTGAGAGATTAGAGGGAAGAAACTGCTAGGAGCACAGTAGAAATAATCAGGGTGTTGGCCTTAGAATGTAAGAAACTGAGTGCCTGAAGTGTGCATACCTATGAGCACCTTGCAGAGGACCCAGAAATGAGAACATTGGAGGCACAGCTCCAGGAAGTGAAGCAACAGACACGACAATGAAAGTGCAGTTGAAGATACTTACTACAGTAGAAAATATGAATAGGTCACAGGAGCAACGCGCAGTTCAACAGTAGGTCACTGCCATTCAGATTCGAGTTATGGAAGTGACACAAAAACTCCAGTCAGTGCAGGACAAAGCCTGCACACTTTTTGAAGAGATCAAGGGAAAAGGCTCACAGTTGGAACAGGTGGTCGCAACAGTAGAACAATGCCTGGAAGGGCCTATCACCGAGAAGGTCATTCAGGAGTTTTCTGAGCAGGAGGCTCTAGTGAATCAGCAACTCGAGGCAGCTCGAGGCCTACGAAGAAGTCTTTCCCACATCAGAGTGACTCGAGACGTGTCACAGGTGAGTGTTGGGGGCCTGCTGGCCCTCGACAAGTTTTGGGAGAATCTTGGTTGTGTTTGACCATTTTTGGGACTTCGACGGGCTGGTCAAAGACGAAGCGCCCAGGTGAATCAGAGATCGCTGGATATCACCCATTTTGTGGGATTTTTGGGTTTTAGGGTTTATGTAACGGATATGGGATGTCAACCCATGGGTCTTACCCATGTTTAGGCCCTTTTTGTAATGTATAAATAAGTATCTAGGTGATGTAAGTAAGAGACAATAAGTCAGTTTCAATAAGTCACATTACGTCCAGGTACACATGCTCATGTTCAAAATTATCAAATAATTGTTATATGTTCTTTATCATCAGATATTGTTCACATTGGGTATTTCATTTTAATGTGTGCAGGTACTTGGTCATCACAACCAGCGCAACCCCTTCAGGTATATATTCGACACCGACATGCAATCATTCCCTCTGAAGATCAATTGCATCTCCTAATCACACCCTCTGACATTCACCTTTAGGGTCCCTACATCTGGCTCTACAGTACCATCACCTTTGTTATATGTTTGTATTGTCACTCGGTTGCACTCTCCCCCACATGAGTTGTCCCATTCATAGTTCCCCTTGGTACTTTGACACTCATGTTGCTTTCACCCCCAAGGTATGGGAGTCATGATAGTCTTATTCACTCCTCAGAATAAGCCACATATTTCCTCTCATCATGTTTCTAGCTTTCCCAATGGACTCCCACACTATCTCATCTTGGTTCTATCTGACTGCACCTTCACTGTATCATTCACCTTCCATTTCATCCACAATCAGTTTTTCCATCTGCAGATTGTCCTCCATTCATTTCCCTCATACAGAAACCCACCCATGGGGCCCCCACCCTCCACCAATTCTCCTCGCAACTTGTGCCCTCACAAGACAAGCCATCTTGCACTGGGGCACACATTTCTGTATCTGTACACTCATCCCAAATTATTCTTTATTTATTTGGTAATTGTAAAAAGCCTTTGTTAACATAATTTACTTAGTTTTTTGTCGTCACCCTTGATGACCTTCTTTTCCTGGCAACGCAACCCATGTCGCCCTTAGTTGGGGCATCCACTCTCCTTTTCTCATTTTGACATCATTCTTAAATCCCAAGTATCCAAAAGTCCATGTGCCCTTGATCTCTGATTTTGTCCACTTTGTCAAGCCTCTAGCAAAATTTATCCCCATATCTAGTCATCCCCCTGACACTAGATACAGTTTTCGGTTGCTGCCACTCATCCTTCACACATACCCCCAACTAAGGGAAGTCTTGAATCTCACCGCATCTCAACTTCGTTCATGTTCCCTATCAGTTCCTGATCTTATTTATGTGGATTTCATGAAGCCCTTTGCTTCTTGGAGTCGCGTCTCCCTTTATGTTGACATCAACATAGTTTCCAGACGAGTGACAGTATTTTGACTCTCATTACCTTTACAATGAAAAGTCTCGAACGACATAGAGAGAAACACCATTGCTCTTTGATTCTGTTGACCCCCATAACATTCAAATTCAACTAAATCTCATGTTATGGTGGGTCTTAATATGAGACTATTGCAGTTGTTTTATACCAGCCGAAGACCTCTGAATTTGTTAGGCCATCAATGCCTACGAGTCATCGACACTTCTTGCAGGCCTCCTTGCCTCTTTTCAGAGTATGTTCACCATTCATAATTTTCATCTTCCATTATTAAACCGCCCCAGAGGGCGCTACAGTTATCTACATCATCATACAACTTTAGTTATTGTCTTAGATTTTGATTTTTCATGACACGAGCATGGGGCATGCCAACCTCATTTGTATACAACTTTTATTTTTTCTCCCTAGAGAAAGATTTGGGGTCCCACAGTTTCCCCTCTCCCTCAGACCGATCGCTCTTACAGTTCCTCTCAGCACTCTTCCTTACAATGACACTCTCATTAGAATAAATGTTGATGTATTTCAACTATACGTATGCTCCTAACCTCACACATCAGGGGGCATCTGTTATCACTAAAATTTCTTCTGCAACATTGCACGCAAATGGTTACAGAAATACAACAATGCCAAACAACTATTAGTTCACCTACAACACCAAAATGCATTTCCAAAAGGAAAAAACTATACAATTGTGAAAAAATTGGCATGCGCAAACTCACTAAAGGAAGTGTGCACACAGTGCGCAGGCCAAGAAATCTCGTAGAGTGCACAATGCACCAAATGTGTGGTTGTGTACAAGAAAAGCCACGCACTCTTGTGAATGACACATTTATGGTTCTTTTTATCCCCTCAACCACTTATGGACCAACTCCCAACTTGATTTGACCTTCAGATCTGAGCAAAATCTGAATGGGAGGCTGGTCAAGGACCAAAGGGTGCCCTAAAGGGCCCCTTGTTCACACTAAGAACTAGTTGAATATTTCCTTGAAGAAATGCTATAAATGGAGACCATGAGTGCACTAAGAAACCAAGATTTTCATAGTATTGTTATGATTCCTCAATTCTCCCTTGGGAATCCTCTTTTCTCCTAGGATCATTCTAGCATCATTCCAATAGGCCATTCCACTCACCTCTTGAGGGAATAGGTATTGATTTTCTTCATCATTTGCCATTTTTCTTCCATTGTAAGAAGATTTCTCCATTAGGGACTCAAGATCCCTCCCAAGGAGGAAGAGGGGACTCATAAGTCCTTATTTTTTTTCTACGGTGTTTTGCCAACTAATATAGTTATCCATTGGTGGCATAATCTTGGTCATTGGTTGATTGTTTATGGTTCTAAAATTTTCTTATGCATTCTAATTTTATTTCCTTAGTTGTTTTTCATTTGTTTGGTTGTTTATTTCAGGTGTTTGGCTTGTTTAATCCATGCAATAACCTCTGTCTTGTCTAGCAAGCGCAACTAGGCATGCAAGTGCCCTTGTTTTTCTCACCCAAGTGACGAAATAGACACAACAATTGGTGGGGTTAAACAATAGCAAAGTATGACGAATATAAATGTGAATTGTGCCAATAGACTTTATTAAAGTTTCATAAGAATCCAAAGGAATTTTTAATGCAAGAGATTTCTTCCTAAATTCTTCTATGAAACTTTGTACAATTTGACCTTTACTTTGTCTTAAAGTTTGTCATTTCATCATTGCTTTATGTAAATAACCCAAGGGATAAAATTGTTTCATTATCGTTGATTTAAATTCCGACCACGAGGAAGGAATATTACCACACTTACTTATGTCATGAATTTTTTTCTCCCACCATACGAGAGTGGTGTCGTCCAATGGAAGAGAAGCCAGTTGCACTTTAACTTCATCTTCATCAATATGTTGAACACAACAATATACTTCAACCTGTCGGATCCAATTATCTAACTTTTCAGGATTAGCATCTCCATTAAACATAGGTAAAGTAAATTTTACATCAAGCTTTAATAATGGTTTCGTAAAAGAGGCTTTATGGCTAGAATGATGAGAATGATGGGAATGCTCAGAGGAAGAAGAACTAGAACTTGATGGTGAAAATGGAGGCTCAGGAGGGTCTCCCCCAACCCCTTGATTTATCGAAGCATCATCATCATCTTGTGATTCCTTTTTCTTCAATTTCTTCTTCATCCTCTTCTCGTAGTCTCCATAGATTCGTTCGACCATTTCTAACATGCGATAAAAGACCATATGGGAGTTTTTCTCATGTTCATCACACTTTTCCTCTTCTGTCATTTTCTTTCTTCGGGATGTATGACCAACTTCAGAATTGAAAGTCTTAAGAGTTCCTTCACCCTGTTTATGCTTGGCCCTAGTAATAATTCACACCCAACAATTCACGTCAAAGATGACTTCTCTCATACCAACATGATCCGGGATCTTTTCATCGAAGTGACTTATAAAGAATTGTATTAAATGAGCATAAATTAAAGTGTACCATTAAAGAAGGAAAAACTCAATAATGAAGACACATAAACATCAAATCCGAACATAAAACTTGATAACAGAGTTCGTCCCTGGTGGACTACATCTCCGGGTCCTTCTCTCAAATGGGTAGGCCTTTTTATTAACACAACAAAAGAATTTGGCAAAATACATAAGTATACTTCATTCTGGAATTAAGCTATAGAAGATTTGCTCAGATCAGAAAATAGCCAACACCATTGAATTCATGGTTTCAAATTGCTCAAAAATGATTGTCTCCACACCTCAATCCGACTCTGGCACTCCCAGGCCCAAGAGAAATTTTGTCTCGGTTTTTGTGCACTGCAACCTGCAATTAATTCCCAAAAATACCTCGTAAACCATGCTCATATGTAACATCACGCTCCTTCTCTTGTGCACTGGAGGATTTAAAATTTAAATAAAAATTGTAGGCATTGTAAACAATGAGGTCGTTTGGCCTAGTGGTTGGCGGAGCTATAGTTAAGGTGGATATAATGGGGGAGGTCTCGGGGTCGAGCCCGTGGGCCTCCCCTTTTTGGGTGTTTGTTATAACTTATATGCATATATAATACAATGGTTCCACCAAACTTTAGCAGTGGTTTAGATATATTCGTTGGCCTCTCGATTTGGCGGGCTCCGCCAGATTTGGCAGACCCTCTCTCCTTTTTTATTTTTGAATTTCGGTTCTCGGGCCCACTTTGGGCATTTTCTCACTGCCACGTGGAAACCTATGACTAGGCCACATGGAAACCAACCATTAGACCACGCCAACCACCAGCACAATAACCTTCCACGTCAGCCTATCGCGTCAGCCTGCCATGTCACCATATGGTCTACCACGTGGTTGTACAGACTGCCACGTGGCACTTTTTCATTGGTCCATGGATCGACCCGAAAAAGCAAAAAATGAGTGACACGTGGCAGCCTCTGGTGCTACCACATCAGCATGTTGAAGTCAGTATGACATGTGTCACCTCTTGCATGTGCCATGTACACTGTAAAGATGATGACATCAACAGTATGAATGCTGACTCATCCCCTACTGACTGGGCTAGGTTGACCAAACTTTGACCGTGAATATCGTTTGATCTGTAACTCCATTTGACGAACCGTTTGTGCCATTGGAAATCTTGCGAAGCGCTCTTCGTGATGATGCCACTTTCATTGAGTTCTGAGGAATTTGATTTTTTTCTTGTTCTTTATCTGTTGAAGCCATTCTAAGTTTTCTGAGTTGCTTCTATGAGTTCTGAGTTGTCCTTAGTCTTCTTTGGATCATTTTTGGATCAATATACTTGATGTTAATCATGTTATTGATTGGAATGTGATTTGGTTGGAACAACTAAACCCTTTTCAAGTGCGTCTGATACGCATTATGGACCAGAAAATCAAAAAACTCTGGAATCGATCCATAGGTATTGTAAAGGTTCAATGGACCTGGTACGATCTTGAGGATGCAACTTGGAAGAATGAATATGTTATGTGGGAAGAATACCCACATCTTTTTGAATATTTTTTAAAAAATCTTGTTGTAATATGTAAATATGGTGCACTGAGGACAACACATAAATAAATGGAGGGGATGTATATCAGAGCATGATAGTTCCAAGTGGCATGACCCAACATGGGTGGTTGAGTATGTTACAATTTGGTATCAAAGAAGTTTGGTTTTGAAGTAGTGGCGTGTCCATGGCCAGGGTGGCCGGGGGACGTTACAATTTGGTATCCGAGCAGTTTGGTTTTGAAGTAGTGGCGTGTCCACGGCTAGGGTGGCCAGGGGATGTTACACTTTGATTTTTCCCATATTGATGAGCTTGTTCTACTCTCATGTCAAAGACTCGATAAAGGCATCAAAAGAGGGCATCGTCCAGGTGGCTCTAGAGGCAAGCCTAACTGAATGAAATGTAGATACAAACATTGAGTATTCCAGACCAAGTTTGGAGAGAATGGTAAGAACCATTTGTTTCTCCTCAGATTTATCAACCCTGCAAACCTTCAGTTGCGAAAACAAATCCTTATATTTGGTAAATAAATCTTGGAGTTTGTCGAAAGTTTTTGTGTCCAAAGTGAGCAATTCCACCTCGAGCATGTGTCCCCTCATCTCATCCTATTTTCCAAAAATCCATTCCATGGTGGTCCAGGCTTCAGTGGGAGTTTTACAGGAGGATATGTGAAAAAGGAGTTCAACATAAATGAGACTGTAAATAGTTCCAAACGCTTCATCCATTCGATTTAGATACTTGGATTTTTCTATGGCTAATGTTCGTTCGGCTTTTGTGTTCAAGGTTAACATGTATAATCCTCTGTCTCCAATATGCATTATCATCTTCTCCTTCCATGCAAATAAATTGTATGATGTAAGAATAAATTCTTTTAGAAATTCCATTTTTTCGTTGTCTTCAATCTTCCGTACCTACAAAAATAATTTGGTGTGTTTTTTCCCTAGCAATCTGTCGGCTCTGATACCATGTAAATGTGTTGAACCTGCACAAAATAGATCTAGCTAGAAAATGACATACACAAATTACAGAGAAAATATGAGAAAAGAGAAGCATGAGAGAAAGAATGGAAGAATTCTCATTAACCAGATGAATGAATGATAATTTGCACATGATATACTTTGTTTAACTCAACTAATGCGCATTGGAAGATAAACCAATGTACCATAGTGGTGGTCTAGAGTGATCTAGACACACACCAAAGGTTACGGGAGTAAACTGCCACCTAGTCTAGTGTATCAAGCACTTGCGGGAGTGAACTGCCACCTAGTCTGAGTTAACTAGTCTCTCAGTCTTAACTGATTGAAACAAAGTGAAGTGAGGAGGAGATCATGGAATCATGAGTAATGTGCTAGTCTAGTGATAATCCCAAAGACAATGCGCATTAGTTGGTGATGATCCCAATGTTGCATGATGATGATCCCAATGTAGTATCTAGACTCCACTCAACTAATTAAAATGAGGTGTGAACTAAAGAGAATATTCTCCTAGAGGAATGTTCTCCCTAAACTATAAGACACTGAATAATGACTAATAAACATAGAGAAAACCTTAGGAAAAATAAATTCCAGATATGTGTAAAGTATCTCCAACAATTTGAGTTGCAACTGAGCCTCTATAACAAGCCTTTGCACCTACTACTCAATACCTCATCAAGCTTTTTCTAAGCTTGACCTTTCGGTATTATTAGTTTTCTCCTTTGAAACCTTGTAAGCACTCCTTGCTCTAGGTTGTTGCAAATCTTCTCACTTTCAAATAGAGAAATCTTCCCCCCACTCAAATGCCACTTGATGAAGACCGATCTCTCAAGTCTCAGAATATCGTATTTCTAGAGACCTCGATCCTCGGACCTGTGGGTAAACTAGCCCACATGTGGATTTATCGTGTCCGTGGAAGCAATAAAATTCAACACATCTCTCTCGAATGCACCATGGTTTTCAATGGTGCTCTCCTCCCGATCTCGTTATTTCCACTATTAGTCTAGAGGTCAAGCTTACGGAGGAAAATACCATCGCCACCAGATCGATTCCAATGGATCACCGTTGATCCATGCAGTGATCAACGGTGGATCCTTTCCCCTCGCTGGAATACGCGCCTTCTGGGTTTCCAGCCTGTAATTCTCGCCACTCTCATCACACTCGGCTCAGACCTGTAATTTTTTTTCTCGGCTCAGACGTCCTCGCCTTCTAGAAAGTTCAAGATCAATTTTGATTTGGGGTGGTTTTGCAGCTGCATCATAAAACGTGCAGACGTGAAATCTCAAACTTGAATGAAATCGCTGCCAATACTTAAAATATTCAGTACGCTAAAAATATACTGAAAGGTGCTATGTTGGTTGGGTTCACAATGTCAAAAATATGTATAGTGCATGAAATCTCATAACGTATACACATGTCAAGATCGGGAGACTGGTAACTAAAATAGTAAAAGCACGTGCACCAAAGCACATGAAGCAATGAAGATAGAAGTTTTTAAGGCAACAATAGTCCTTAACAACATAATATTACCCGACATCCAGACAAAATGACTGTAAATTCCATCCAAAGAGGAAAAAAACATTGAATAGTACAACTCTGTGTACAAATTTTCTCTATTGAAAGCAATCAAACATTCAATAGGTACCTCAATTACTAAAACTCTCCACAGAAAAGTCATGCAGAATGCGATTGACTGTGAGGCTGAGTGGAAATAGAAGAGATAAACGATGGAGTACTTTTGGGACAGCGCTAAGTGATTGGTTAAAGCGGTTGTAAATGTTTACTCATTAATTTTATTTATAAGAGATTAAATTATTCAAATAATTTATTCAATTAAGTCTATAATTTTGGTAAAAATTGTAATTTTGATTTGATAAAATATTGTTTTTAATACCCTATTACACTTTATTGTACAATGTAAACTTTAAAATAATAATTACTACATTTTAAGTTAAAATAAACCGTTTCTTCTTTTAACTGAAAAAAAAACAAATTACTACAAAACTAATAAATTACTACACATTATTATGATATATTTCCCAATACATATGTAACTGATTGGTATAAAATTAAATATAGATTGTTATTATTTATCACAAGACTACCATGATATTCACTCTTTTTTTGTATTATGGTAGATGTTCATATACATATTATAGTTATTGATATATGTGAGTAAACAATATTAATTTATAAATTATAAGAGACAGTCCCAATGGTAGATGTCCATATACATATTATAGTTATTGATATATGTGAGTAAACAATATTAATTTATAAATTATAAAAGACAGCCCCTAGTCACATGCACAACCACTATGATGTTCATTATATTTATCATTATATACAATATCATGATGGATATCATTTCTATTTTTCTCTGAATTATAATATATAGTTATATGTACAACTATCATGATGCTCATAACATTTATCATTATGGTATAACTACATGATGGATATCATTCCTCTTTTAATTATAACTTCTTGTCATATGTACAACTACCATGCACTTATATGTACAACTATCATGATGCTCATAACATTTATCATTATGGTATAACAACATGATGGACATCATTCCTCTCTTAATTATAATTTATTTTCATATGTACAACTACCATGATGCTCACTACATTTATTAGTATGCTATTATATATCCCACTACACATTCCAATTATAGATATATGTGCAGAGACAAAAACTTTGATGGATATCATTCCTTTTTGAATTATAATCTATAGTGACATGTACAAACGCCATCATTCCCACTACTTTTATTATTATGGTATAATATCTCAATACATATTCTAGCTATTGATATATAAGCGAAAATAATATGATCAATATCATTACTCTTTGAAATATAACCTTAAGTACATGACCTTTAGTATGGATATCATTCCTCTCTTAATTATAACATACTATCATATGTACAACTTCCATGATGCTCACTACATTTATTATTATGATAGTATATATCCCACTACACATTTCAATTATATTATAGATATATGTGCAGAGACATAAACTCTCAAGGACATTATTCTTCTTTGAATATTGACATGTACAACCACCATCATTCCCACTATTTTTATTATTATAGTATAATATCTCAATACATATTTTAGCTATTGATATATAAGCTACGAAAATATGATGAGCACCATTACTCCTTGAAATATAACTTTAAATACTTGTCCCTTAGTGACATACAAAGTCACATGCACAATCACCTGTAATACTTATTACATTATGTTTAGCTAAATAAAATATCAGTAGCATACATTTTCTTAATCTGGAAAAAGATATTTTCAATTTTTTAATATTCCAAATATAAATATTTATATATTTAATAATTAAATTAAAAACATAGTATATATATATATATATATATATAAGTTTAAAAACACGGCTGGTCAAAAGAGATTAACTGCAATATTGGAGTCAAACAAGGTTGTCTCTTGTCCCCTACCCTTTTTGGCATATACATTGATAAGTTAGAAGAATGCTTGGAAAAAATAGGTTGTGTCGGCCCTACTCTCACTGGTATAGTCATCGATCTTCTTCTTTATGCTGATGATATGGTTCTTATGGCAAGGAGTCCCCATGATCTTGAAAACCAACTAAGAATCCTCAAGGATTTTTGCTCCAATATGGGTATGATTGTTAATACTGATAAGACTAAGGTCATGATTATTAAATCCAGTAATATCCCTTATGACACCTTTGTATATGACAACAACAACTTGGAGGAAGTGACTTCATACAAA
Source organism: Picea engelmannii (assembly GCA_009831015.1). Taxonomy (NCBI): domain Eukaryota; kingdom Viridiplantae; phylum Streptophyta; class Pinopsida; order Pinales; family Pinaceae; genus Picea; species Picea engelmannii. The sequence continues at coordinate 1,190,529 of ML788606.1, forward strand.
TATCTTGGAATTGATATTCACCACAAGCTCAATTGGAATTATAGCATTGAGAAAAGGATTGTTGGGGGATGGAAAGTTTATTATGGGCTTGAAAACAATTGTAAATTAGCTGATCTTTGGAGTTGGGATAAGAAGAAACTCCTCTTTGAGACTCTTGTTACACCCGTTATTCTTTATGGATGTGAAGTCTGGGGTTGTAGTATCTCTCGTGAATCCTGGAGAAAGATAGAGCAAATACAAAAGAATTTTATAACCTATAATCTCAAAATTAAAGGAAATACGCCCTATCCCATCCTCCTCATAGAAACAAGCCTCTCCCCCATTGAGAGCATGGCTATGACTGGATACCTAATGTATAAGAACAATTTAAACAACATGGAAGACAAGAGGCTACCTAAAATTGCTTCTAAATCAAGTCATAACCACCATTGACTCAATCGAGGATGGCATAAAGACGTCCGGTCTTGGCTAAACTATTGGGGAATCATGGAAGAAACCATTTTGCAGAATAAAGATACTATTAAAAAAAACGTCAGATCAAAATTTAAGGAAAAAATGTGGTGTGATAAAGAGTTAGAGGAAAAAAGAAAATTAAGGTATTTTAAAGATGTAATAAACCCTAATCTAGAAGATCAAAATTATTTATAAGTGTAAAGAAAAAAATAAGCATTGCTAAGATAAGAACAAATTCTCACGAGCTCCATGGTGAAATTGGGCATTGGTCAATTCCTAAAACGCCATGGGATGAAAGAGTGTGTCACCTTTGTGACACTAAGAAGGTTGACGATGAAAAACACTTTCTCTTAGATTGTCTAGCCTATACCCATATTAGATCTCATTTTCAAAATATTAATCACACTACCAACCTTCCTAACCTCTTAATTCAACAAAAGTATGGTGATCTTGGAAAACTTCTCTTAATGCTTTTATACAAAATTCTAAAGAATCACAAGTAATCACTTACCCTCTTAAGGTCCAATAGACCAATTAGGTCTTATGGATGTTAAACATCATCATCATCATCATATATATAATAAAATAAAATACAAAATTTCTATTTTAATAGAAATTTAAAAACTCCCACGTTAATTTGTATAAGTTTAAAACATTCAAAAATACTTTAAAATAAAAATATTTATGTTCTTAAAACTTTTTAAATACCAATTCTTTACATCTTTAAAATTAAAAAAAAAAATGATATGCACTTAATAAAAAAACTTCAAAATGCAATTATTTTTATGTTTTAAAAATCAAAGGTTATAAAGTATATCATTTTAGTTTTTGTTAATAGATAACATACCTAACCTTAAAAAGCCTTGAAAAAGTTATTTTTAACAAACTAAATAATTAAAAATTTAATTTTGTTGTTTTAAATAATTAGTGAAAAACCATTACCGATAAACATGAAAAAGGGTCATATACATATTACAAATGATTTATATAAGAAAAGTGGAATGTCCCACTTTTTATGTCATTAGAAGATAAATACTTAGTGTGTATTTATCGTTGGTCATTAGTCAATCATACTAATTATTTGATTTTTTTTTTAAATTTGAGAAATTAGTGTGTATTTATCGTTGGTCATTAGTCAATCATACTAATTATTTGATTTTTTTTTTAAATTTGAGAAATTAGATAAATGTATGGTTTCTAATAAGAGGTAAGTGCTCGATAGTTATTATAATGTTCACAAACTTTATAAGTTTTAAACAACAATTTTTTACATTATAAATTTTTTTTAAAAATCCACATACAAATCTAAATCTGCTAAAGTTGAAAACTTCATAAAAAAAACTCCAAAATGCAATTATTTATATGTTTTAAAAATCAAAGGTTAGTTATTTATATGTTTTAACAATCAAAGGTTATAAAGTATATCATTTTAGTTTATGTACATTAACAACACACTCCGCCTTAAAAGCCTCGGAAAAGCTATTTTTGGAAAATTAATGAATTAAAAGCTCAATTTCATTGTTTTAAATAACTAAATAGCTAGAAATTTTTGTAAAACCCATAAACAATAAACATAAAAAAGGGCCATATACATATTATAAATATTTATATAAGGAAAAAAATAATGTCGAACCATTTTTTAATGTAATTAGAAGATGATATTTAATGGGTATATATAGTGGGTCATTAGTCAAATCATAAAATTTGCAAATTATTTTCTCTTCTTTAAAAAAAATTTAGAAATTAGATAAGAGTATTATTTCTCATTGAAGGGACGTGCTCCAAAGTTATTATAATTTAGGGACGTACTCCAAAGTTATTATAATTTATTTTCACAAACTTTATATTTATAATAATAACAATACAACTTTAATATATACAAAACAATATTATTTGTTTATATGTTTTTTTACAAATAAAATAACTCTCATTTAAGTGTAGACATGACATGATATCTAGTGTGAGCCTCATAAGTTCTAGTGGAAAACATTAATTGTTTTTGTTGATTTCTTTCAGTTATACGAATCCTTATATCAAAGACTTGATCATTTGTCACGGGGTTTAAAGGTGAGTGCTTTTGGTGGCCTCTTATCATTGCTAACATAAAGGATGAAAGGAAGCACTTTGAACCATGAAACGCTAACCACATTTATTATAGATAACACCATGAACATTGAGTTCTATAGTTTTATGTGCACTCAACAACTTACAAACACTTAACAAGATGGATGCACACATGGAAACGTGTGTGCATACTTGAAAATCCATGTGCACATGCATCAACCCATACACACACTTAGTAGGTTGTATGCACAACTTAACAACTTGAAAGAACACCTAGCAACTCATGCACTCACTTAACATCCCATGCGCATATCTCAACTTTTTTGTGCCTACATCAAGGAATGACAATAGTCACCCAACACTCGCATGCCAATACATATATGCCAACTTTAGCACATGGCACATCGAGAATACAAACAGTTGCTCCACCTTCAATTTGCAAAACAAAAATGCCTTCAACAACAAATAACCACTTGTCAATGTGGCAATAAGTAAGTCTTGGCATATTAGTTTGGTAGCTAAATTTATAACTCTAATTTTGTAACAAATCAAATAGTGAATTCTTGTAACATCATGTGTATAAATATTACATTTTAGTAGAAGTTTAAATTGATTTTTATGGTCCCAAACTAGTGTAGTGAGTTTTGGCCCTCTCCCTTAAGCCAATAGGAGCTCAAGGATGGATTCTTTGTTGGGAGGCTATGATTTGTTGCAGTATCAAGTTTATGTGTGTTTGGGGATGAATGATGGATCATAGGAAAATAAAATAATTGTAGGAAATTCCATTTAGGCTTGAGGATGTTCACATCTTTCTAAAGGAGGATCTTTATAATGTTACTCTTTAGGAGGAGGTTGTGAGGTTCAAGATGATAGTGCATATAGATGAGAATTATATTTCCAGGGGTGTTAGGGTTTGTTTTTGTTTGTAGTATATTTACAAGGGGGATGAAGGTTCCAAATTCTACTTTGACTTACTCAAGCGAAAGGTGATTTTGATAAGATGCTTGGTCTTCGTTGGGAAAATGGTTGTCTTCTAGAGGACCCTTTTGAGGTTAGAGGGATTTTTAGCTCCTATTTTCATAATATTTTGTCTCCTTATTCTCTAACAAATAGGGCAATGGACACTATATATGCATGTTGCAAGGTTGTTGCTCACAAACTTTTCATGGGAGGAGATGTTTGTTACTTTGACTTCCATGCAGAATGGCAAGTCGTCAGGCATGGATGACCTTCTTTGTGAGTTTTACAAGACCATATGGGATACCATTGGTGATGATTTTTGTTGCTTGGCCTATGGCTACTGGAGTATTTGCCTCAAGTAGATTGTTAGAGTTCCATAATGAGGGGCAGATTAATGTGATGTGCCAATTAACATTATTCAGAGTAGAAATTACAAGTATTGCCTAGATCTATTGTTTAAATAAGTAGATTTGCAAACACAATAGGAAATACGAACTAAAATGTTATATCATTATTGATATGGATGTAATGTTCACTTTCCTCTTCGAGGGGGCAGCCTCCAATAGAGAAAATCTTAGATTACAAATGATTTCCCTGACATTGTTTACAATGCTTCTACATCCTTTTATATCACTTTCTATTTCTTGGGAACATTCTACAGAAGGAACTTTCTAGTAGGAAGAACCTTCTAGTAAGCTTTCTCACAATAATTTTTTTAACATGACTAGATGGGCCTTATTTACTAGTGATGACGTCTTGTTGATCTCTTTTCCTGTTATGGACAAGAGTCAACCTCCTAAGGTCTTCTTGAAAGACCTATCAAGATTTCCTATGTGTTTTTATAGAGGTGGTTCTCCTCTATAATATGCAGTTATATGTACAACCATCATTATGTTCACAACATTTATCATTATGGTATAACAACATGATGGATATCATTCCTCTATTAATTATAACTTGTTGTCATATGTACAACTACCATGATGCTCACTACATTTATTATTATGATAGTATATATCCCACTACACATTCCAATTATAGATATATGTGCAGATAGAAAACTTTGATGGATATCATTCTTCTTTGAATTATAATCTATACTAACATGTACAAACGCCATCATTCCCACTACTTTTATTATTATGATATAATATTTCAATACATATTCTAGCTATTGATATATAAACAAAGACAATGTGATGAATAACATTACTCTTTGAAATATAACCTTAAGTACGTGTCCCTTAGTATGGATATCATTCCTCTCTTAATTATGACATGTTGTCATATGTACAACTACCATGATGCTCACTACATTTATTATTATAATATTATATATCCCACTACACATTCCAATTATCGATATATGTACATAGCAGAAACTCTGATGAATATCATTCTTCTTTGAATTATAATCTATAGTGACATGTACAACCACCATAATATTATATATTATAATATTATATATCCCACTACACATTCCAATTATCGATATATGTACATAGCAGAAACTCTGATAAATATCATTCTTCTTTGAATTATAATCTATAGTGGCATGTACAACCACCATCATGCCCACTACTTCTATTATTATAATATAATATCTCAATACATATTCTAGTTATTGATATATAAGCTAAGACAATATGATGAATATAATTATTATCTAAAATATAACCTTGAGTACTTATACCTTAGTTTGGGAAAAGATAGTTCCAAACTTTTATATTTTCAAACATTTTTAAAATATTTCAAATATAAATATTTATATATTTAGTAATTAAATAAAAACATTATATATATATATATAATAATAATAAAAAAAACTCCAAAATGTAATTAAAAAACTTCAAAATGCAATTCTTTATATGTTTTAAAAATCACATTTTTGATTTTAGTTTTTTACATAAATAACATACCCAACTTTAAAAGCCTCAAAAAAATTGTTTTAACAAACTAAATAATTAAAAATTCAATTTCATTGTTAGAAACAGCCATAACAAATAACTAATGAATCAGAATTATTAGAAATAGCCATAACCAATAAACATGAAAAAGTGACATATACATATTACAAATGATTTATATAAGAAAATAGTAATGTCTTTTTTTTTTTTCATTAGAAGATAGATATTTAGTGGGTATTTATCGTTTATCATTAGTCAATCATAAAATTTGCAAATTAATTTTTTTTTTCTTTGAAAAATTGAGAAATCAAATAAACTTATTTTTAAGTGTAAAGAAAAAAATAAACATTGTTAAAATAAGAACAAATTATCACGGATTTTATAGGGAAATTAGTCAATTCCTAAAACTCCATAAGATGAAATAGAGTGTCACCTTTGTGACACTAAGAAGGTTGAAGATAAAAAACACTTTCTCTTAGATTATCCAACTTATACCCATCCATAATTATTATAATTTATTTTCACAAACTTTATAAGTTTTATATACCAATTTTTTATATTTTAAAAATTAAAAAAAAAATCTATATACAAATCTGTATAAATTTAATAAAAAAATTCAAAATACAATTATTTATATGTTTTAAAAATCAGAAGTTATAAAATGTGTAATTGTTTATATGTTTTAAAAATCAAAAGTTATAAAGTATATATTTTAGTTTAGGTACATAAATGACGTACCCAACCTTAAAAGCTTTGGAAAAGCTATTTTGGCAAACTAAATAATTAAAAGTTAAATGTCATTGTCTTAAATAACTAAATAACTTAAGTTATTTTAAGTTATTGTAAAAACCATAAACAATAAACACGAAAAAGGTCCATATACATATTATAAATTATTTATATAAGAAACTAGTAATATCCCATTTTTTTTTATGTTATTAGATGATAGATATTTAGTGGGTATTTATAGTTGGTCATTAGTCAATCATAAAATTTGCAAATATTTGATTTTCTCTTTAAAACAAAATTGAGAAATTAGATAAGAGTATTGTTTCTCATGAAAGGGAAGTGTTTCAAAGTTATTATAATTTATTTTTACAAACTTTATCTTGTTAATAATTATAGGTGAAGAAAAGGTTTGCTATAAGCATTAGGCCTTCAAGCAGATAGGTGAAGAAAAATTCGATCACAAGAACCTCTTGAAACATAAAGTTTAAAACATTGAAAAACATTGATAGTATCATTATAATCAAACATCCATTATAACACAACCACAACATCTCATATGGATCATCCAATCATGAGCATTTCATAGTAAGAGGAAACAAGATGATGAAAGGAAACTGACTTCTATTAATGAAAATGTCTCAAATCCCATACATAACTAGAGAACAACTCTGTTTAGTCAAAATATTACAAAGGGGAGCTCTGCTCAACCATCGAACCTTCTCAAATCATTCATATGATATATTTATAATCAAGACAATAGTTGGTGTCTTCTCTTGTCTATCCCGTTCCTTCTGTCAGAAGAAAACCATGGTCAATATGGGCATGCAAGAGAAGCTGCCCTCTGTGGTACTTCGGGTTGTCAGCTTTATGTATCCTCAGCCAGACCCTCCATGCTCCCATTTAAGGGGGTAGTTGATTGTTCAACCACCAATACTTATTTCATTAACTGTAACACACATGTTTCCCCCAGCTTGTAATTAATCATAAAATAGGATTACAATGCTAAGGCATGTAGACGATGTAAATGTATTATAGTTAAATTGTTCATAACTGACTGTTTGGGAGTGGAGCCTTGAAGTACAAGCCATGATATATCTAAAGGAAAGAATCAGTTAATGAAGGATACGACTGGTGGTTGAACAATCAACCAACCCCGTGAATGGAAACATGGGCTATCAGCCCGAAGTACCATAGAGACATGCAGACCTAAGCTTCCTTCTGACAGAAGGAACAGGATAGGTCAGAAACCTTCCTAAAGAAGGAAGGTAAGATACATACACACAGACAACAAGAGAAGAGACACCAGATGAAGACACAAGCTCAAAAAGGAGATGCGCGAACCAAAAGGAAGGGCATAGAACACGACTTGAGGGACCCAAACACAAGCTTTATGTTGAGGAAGCATCTGATAAACTTCGTAGGGTCATTGTGACAGAGAGAGTCTCTCTGAGAGATGACATAATTTCCCTAGTGATATCATGCCTTGGCACGGGGGTGCTTAGAGTGTTAAGAATGAATGCCTCTGAGAATATGGTTGGGTGGAAAGGCACACACCCATAGTCAGTTAGTTGGCTGCAACTTGTAATAGATAAGTATTCTCTTACCTTGTGCAATTGAATTGTAACTATGTAATAAAATTGGATATACTATGAATGTTTTCAGGGATGTGCATGATTGCTTAATGGTTATATTGTATCCCTTTTATTTATATTTGATTGTGTAATTGGGCAAGTAAGAAATTATATGGTTCGAACATGAATTGTACTTGTAAATGCTTGAGTCATGTGGTGGCTTAAGATAGAGAGATGAACTGTGAGTTCGTCAACTTTGGGCATAGTTTCACGTATGCATGTCGACACTCCTAGTCGTTCTGAGTCCCTTGGAGGAAGGAGTCTATTAAAGGTCAGGAAAGATAGTGCACGTATGCACAGGCTCTCTGCAAGGTAGACAAAGACCGAGAACCACTTAAGTTCTAGAGTTGATGAATGAGCTCAAGGGGTGCGCAGAAGAATTCTTCTAAGTGTTAAGTTCAAGAGAAAGAGCGCAAAGATATTAAGCCTTTCAGAGCTAACAAATCTCAGGAAGGATAGCGAGATTGAAGTATCGAAAGGGAAGGTTCCTTCGTATAGAAGATGAACAAACAAGATCTGTTCGGGAAGAGCCAAGGTCTTTTGTGACCGTTCAATATGGGAAAGAGCACGAGAGTTAACCCCTTGAGTCCTTAGGACTTCGCGATTTCAACGAATTGAGCAAATTTTTCATAAGGGAGGTAAAATCCCCGAAGTCCCGAAGTTAATATGGGCCTTAGATCTTAGGATTCCCGAGAGCCATCCTAACTGTCAGATCTAGGAGGTAGTTAGTTCGGCATTAACCGCTTTAAGAGAATAAAGGCTTAGTAATGCCAAAACCCCTGAAGAATGAAGTAGTGAAGTAATATGGACCGTGGATCTATGGATCCTTCGGGACCCCTCTCTATCGTTCGATCGAAGGAAGGTGGGTATCATATCGAGAGCATGTGGGAAGGCACTTGTCGAGTGATGGTGTTTCCAAGAGCGGCACAAAAGTGAGACCCTGAGAGGAGGTTGTGAACCATCGATCTAGGGTCTACATGGATAGATTAGGATCATCAGATATAGCCTGTGGTCAGCCCGTCGCTGACCAACTCCAGGAGATTTCAGTCGAGGATTGAGTAAACCTCCTGAAGTGTCGAATTCCATCCTAGGCATTGGTGCCAGGAGACACGTGGCACTAGATCCTTCGCTTCAGAGGTTTAGTGCTCCGAAGGAAAATGGATTGTGTCAAGCGAGAAATCTCGAAGAGCCGGAGGCTAGAGTTCACGTGAGTCATTGATCTCAGAGGATAGGTGTCATAATATATGCCACTTCGAAGAAAAGTCACTCTGTAGGAAATCTTGTGGAAAAAGGTGAGAACTCCCAAAGGCCGAAGTGTCAGAGTCCATCATGACTGTTGATAGTAGGGGATGTATGTCATGAGATCTGGCACTCCAGAAGGATTTCACTCCAGAGGTTTGTAATAGTGATTACTTTGAAACTCCTCAAGTGTGAATCCCCAAATTGATCTGTAGCCATCGATTCATGGGAGACACACGTCGATAGATTGTTAACTTCGGGTGAAAGCCTTTCGGGAGAAAGTGAGTGTGGATATGTAAAAGCTCCCGAACGTCGAAGTCCTAAAATAAACCAGGATCGTTGATTTGGAAGGACGCATGGTGCACAATCATTGACTCCAGAAGAAAACGAACTGGGAGAAAAAGGTTGTATAAATGCCCGAAGCTCTTGAATACCGAAGTCCCAAAATGAAACTAAGTCGTTGATTTACAATGGACATGTGGCGCTTGATCTAGAATTTTGGGTATGGAGTACTTCAGGAGGAAAGGTTGTGTGAGCATCTAAGACTCTCGAACATTGAATTCCCAAAGTGAATCAAGACTGTTGAAATTCCCAAGGACACATGACGTCGGATTGTGAACTTTAGAGAATTGTCATTCCGAGGGGAATTCATGCGGCGATTGTCTTGGCACCTATTGTTTTGGCGTTTGGTCACATCTCATGATCATATGCAAGTATAATGGGAATGGAAGAACCCAACGGACTTAGAAGAGGATATTTTCTAGTTTTGAGCTGGGTTCGGAGCATGGAGGTCATGGCTGGAAATCCCTGGAAGAGAAAAATGAAATAGAGACCCCTTAATGAGGGTATTGTTCTCTCAAGGAGAACACAATTTTTATGCCCCATTGTGGGTGTGTTACAAATTGGTTTCATAGAATGGTTACAACACTTGGTCTGCTTGGGCTCATGCACAATTCGCATAAAGAGGTATTTTTATCTGCATTTACTCCTTGAGGAGAAGGACTGCAGATTGAACCTGTGATTTTGGGAATTCTTGTTGAATTTCAGCAGAAGAATTTCTTTAACCCTTTGTCAACGTGATAACTACTCTTACCAGAGTAGGGATATGATAATTAACATTAATAATAATATTTGAATGTGGATAGCTGAAGGTGGCAGGGTTCTGTCAAGGGTAGTTGAAGCCTGCAGGAAAGATGACCTGGTGTTCGTAACACTGCCTCTAAGCATGGGCAGTTGGAACCTCATGCACTGATGATGGTTGATTATATAATGGTTAATACCTTTTTGGGATTAAAGGAATATAATAGCATCAGGTAGGATCCTTGGCAGTATAATTACTTCTTTATATTAAACTCAGAGTATATAACTCCTCATGACCAGAGGAAAGGTGAGATGGGTAAAGTCCTATAGAAGTTGAGGCAAGAAGGTTTTCTTGCGAGCTGTTATAGTATACAAGGGAAAGTGACCCTGGTTGGTTATTTCCATAAAGAGAAGGAAACATCAGTATGAGTTATAAATGTGAGATTAGTCATGTAAGTGACTGTAATCTCTAACTAAAGAACACTAATGATAAAACTAAGCTAGTATGATGAATACTTAGTTGTGTGTGTATGCTTGAGTGCATGGATTTAATGCATTATGAAGCTTCTTGATATGAAGCCTGATATTAACACCAGTTAGGTACAAATGATATTAAATGTGCAAGTGATGCACATGTATGATGTAAGAGTATAAGTATAATAAAGGCCCAATATGGTTGCCCTAATGAGTGAAATGTGAGGCAAGCATAACACTTGCCAATATTGAATGAATACGATGGATGCATGGTTGACTCCATTCTGAAGAGTCATGAAAGTTATGTTTTGAATGATAGTTTAAGGGGAATGTGATCCATCTCCCCAGGAAAAGCTAATATAAATTAGATAAAAGGGTAAATGAGAAAAGATGCTATGTTGTCATGATAAGAGGCAAATGATTATGCCTTTGAGGATCACATGAGAAGGATTGTGAACAATCCTGACTTGACTGATCTTAAAAGTAAAGATGTATGTGGGTTTTGAAACATACCTATAACAACTACATTCAGGATTAGGATTATGAATATGGTTAAGTACATCATGGATGTAAGTTAACAAAACCAGAATATAAGAATCTTGGATTACAATTTGAAAACGTCGTGTAATGAATGGAATACTAATGAATGAATAAAGGAGTATGTTTGATTGAATAGGCTTGGTTGGAGACATGTTAAGGAAAGGCAGTGAGGCCTTTAGAGATAAATCAGTTGGATTGAAAAGTCCTAGGTGGTGTAGAAATAATTGGAAGAAGGGGAGATCCCCTAACTCCTTTCTTGCTATGTGTTATGTTTCCTCTGGAATGAGAAAGTTGATTTACTAATAAAAGTAAATTTTTTGAAACCATAGTGATGATGATTGTATTACTACAGAAACAATTGATAAATGTCTATATTGCATTCCTATGAACCCTTGAGGATAATGTGATGAAGTGCATAAATATATGCTAGGACATTTTGAAGAATTTTTATGGATTTGAATGCTATGATACATGCATTTTAATTGATATTACAACTAATGATGGATGTTGTGTATAGAAGGGAATTGGAACTGTAGAGGAAGAAAATTACCAATAATGGTCAATCTCAAGTAGAGGATGACCATGGGAAGGTTGCAGTAGAAATACTATGAAAATCTCGCTAAAGCATTGTTGATGAGGTAAAAATAAGAAACAGGGTGCTAGCAGCCAAGAACATATATAAAAATGTTCATGCTTATGTGGCTCAAGGTATGAAAAGATTGGGTGAGAATCCATTCCGAAATATTTTATTGTCTCATGTTATGCCCGAAATTTTGAAAGGGTAGTTGTATGCCATGGATACCCAAGTAGGGTATGATTCGGAAAGGAGAAACCGAATGTTGGAGGTGTGAACCTATGGCAGTGAAGATTGATTGTATGACGCAGGATCATCTGAACCAAATGATCTATGTTGACTCAAAAGGTCAATTTTTTTTACTAATAGATCGTATAAGTCCCTTTGATCAACTATAGATCGATATCGTGAGGATCGTGAAAGAAAACCCTGATCGAATCAGATTAACCAAGAGCCTGACAGAGCAAGTGAACACGATCCATTCATCGAAAGCAAACTGATCTCAGTCGTCATATCTATTTCAAGATCCACTGGATTTAATGGATCAAACGCCAATCGTTCGATGAGATCAACGACCCATATTCATTGCGGAGATGGAATGAGAACACGGGTTAAATGCAAAGTTTGTGCCCGTAATTTAAATTCAATGTAGCTTTTTTTTTAGTTTGGGGTCCGATCGTAGATCAGACGACTCATATTCATTGCAAAGCATGGAAGAGGAATTAACGGTCGTGCTAGTTCACGAACCGCAATCAACCTACACCATTGATCTCGTTGGGGTGGATGATCAACGACCACGATTAAAAGAGTTGGGTGAGCACTTTTCAGATTATGGAGATTGAACTTTCCAATAAAGAGCGAGCACATTGGGGATTCTACAACCCCTGTGAACCGTTGATATGTGAACGATCGATGGGTGGACCTACAAGGAACCCATGTTTTAATACCACATAAACTCGTACCGTGATTGGGTTCTATGGTTGAATTTGGAAAATCGAAGCTTTGCTCTCAGTCTAAATTCTCGGTCAAATACTTCTATGATAGGGTTGTTGTATTTGGAATCGTGTGTTTTAGAATCGATCTAGGGATAAGATCGATGACCCGTATTCATTGTGGGGAAGGTATATGCATGCGGGTTAATGTCAGGACCTGTACCCATAAATTAAACTCAATATAGTTTTTTTTTGAGTTTTAGGTCCAATCGTAGATCGGACGACCCATATTCATTACAGAGATCGGAAGGAGAATTAAACCACGAGATAGTTAAGGTTCCACAATCCCTTGCAACCGTTGGATCTGGGGGAAGACAAATCATCACCGTCGAATTGCAGACAAGGAGTTAAGCCAGGATCATAGCACCTGGACATGGGAGTTGAAAGGATATCGCCTAAAAAGAATAAAGTCGAGGTCGCTTCCCTCGATCACATGAAGAGAAAACAGAGTTCCCCGAGGCCAGCCAAGGAAGATAGAGTTTAGCACACTATGATTAGACAGTGGTCGCAGGGACTAGTTCTATGGGAATCGGGGTGATCATAGTTAGAACGTTTCATGGAATGCATGTTTACATAAGAGGGAAGACGACGGATTTCCCATTAAGGAAGGAGGACCTTCCAGTACTATACTTAAGTTAAAGAGGTATTAAGGAAAAGAGAATGTCTTGGGTGGCCACGAGTGTTGGCACCCTGGTTACTAATGAAGGCATAATGCTTGGGTGCATTCAAGAGAAACTTGTAGTTTTATATGTACTGATTTGGGATCATGATCATCCTGTAGCCGGAAGTATGGTCTTGTTGTAAGAATGAATGAAAATGAATAAGCCATATGATGAAAAGGTTGGTTAAATTCCAACACACCATGACCAAGAACCTGTCTTAGAATGTGAAAAAATTGAAATCAATGCAAGAGTGAATTAGGTATGAATGTGGCCATGAATATTGGCACATTTGTTAAAATCCTTTGAAATGTTGAATTACATTTTGAAAGGTTTAGTATGTTGAAATGAGGCATAGGCAAGGAATGAGATTCCCTTTTTATGTTTATGTAGATATGATGAACTGTTAGTATGCATGGTTTTGAATATATATATACATGGATGCATGAGAAACTAACAGTTTGTTTGGTTGTGTAAAGAATGAACTGCATGAGGAAAAGGGTCTTGGATATAGCAGTGTTGTAAGCCCATAAGGAAGACCAGTTGCCTGCTGAGCCAAACCGCAAGGAATGATATTTCCTTTTTGATAAAGTGAATTGGATTGTTAGTATGCACAATTCTAAAATTGTTTGTGAGCCACTGCAAGTATGTGATGAAAATATAATGTGCATGAGAAATAACAATTTATTTAGCTGATGAATGAATTGCAAGAAGAAAGAGTCTTGGATATGGCAGTGTTGTAATCCATAAGGAAGACCAATTACCTACTGAGTCAAACCTCTATGCGAAGGAAAGTCCCATAATTATGAATCTGGTTCCTGTGTGGAACAAATATGAAAATAAAGTGTGGAATTTGGAAATCTGTGGGTGACATATTTACTAGAAAACTTTGAATTTAAAATTTATGATGATGTCTCATGAATTTTTGTATGCCTGTGATACAGGTGAGAAGAAAATATATGTCCAGAAAGGGCAGATGAAGGATTTCAAGTTGTAAAAACATGAAACATGGCTACTATTGAGCCTTGACAACCCCGTGGTAAGCCATCATCGCCTAGAATATGTTTTGTTGAGGTAACAAAAGTTGGAGGGATGCCTCAGCAGAGAAAGTCTGAGGGACGCCTCAACTGTAAGGCTCGATAAAGTCTCTAGAATTATTCATGTGCGAGAAAACCTTGGCAAGGATCACCCGAGGGACTGTATATCAAAGAAGGGGATGCCTGAGCCTGGACCTGGAGGGTGAGTGACCGCAAGGAAGAGGATACCTTGATAGTTCTTGTAAACTATTGATTGGGAGAATGCACATGATGGGTAGTTCTTCTTGTGCAAGAAAACCTTGGAAAGGCAAGATGGATCACCTGAGGGACTGTATAGCAGAGAAGGAGATGCCTGAGCCTTGGCCTGGAGGGTGAGTGACCACAAGGAAGAGGAGAACTTGATAGTTCTTGTAAACTATTGGGATCATACACACAATGGGTATGTCAAGGAAAAACAGTGAGCTTGGATAACAAGACAACCATGTGGATACAAATCCACAAACTGGGCAGATAATTATTGTGCTAGATTATAAAATTTTACTAGAAATTTCATGCAACAGTAAAACATTTTCGCATGAGACTATGATTAATGTGCTTTTTGTCGAAGAATTTATTGAAGAAAGGTGATGAAGGCCAAGAGTTTGGAAAGGGCCTAACCATGAAAGAAGATCGATATTTTTGAAGCAGCTGAATGAGGAATTCATAACAGGTGTTATTGAGAAAGAACAACAAGGACGGTGTTCCTTTTAAGGGGGAAGGGATTGTAACACCCATGTTTCCCCCAACTTGTAATTAATCATAAAATAGGATTACCATGCTAAGGCATGTAGATGATGTAAATGTATTATTGTTAAATTTCCCATAACTGATTGTTGGGGGGTGGAGCCTTGAAGTACGAGCCATGATATCTCTAGAGGAAAGAATCAGTTAATGAAGGAAAGGACTGGTCGTTGAAAAATCAACCACCCCCATGAATTGAAATATGGGTTGTCAGCCCGAAGTACCACACAGACCTGCAGACCTGAGCTTCCTTCTGATAGAAGAAATGGGATAGGTCAGAAACCTTCCTAAAGAAGGAAGGTAAGATACATACACACAGAAAGCAAGAAAAGAGACATCAGACGAGGATGCAAGCTCAAAAAGGATATGCGCAAACCAAAAGGAAGGGTAGAGAATAGGACCTAGGGGACCCGAATGCAATCTTGATGTTGAGGAAGCATCTGATAAACCTTGCAGGGTCGCTGTGATAAGGAGAGTCTCTCTGAGAGATGGCGTAAATTCCCTAGTGATATCATGTCTTGGCACGGGGGTGGCTAGAGTGATAAGAATGAATGCCTATGAGCCTATGTTTGGGTGGAAAGGCACACACCCACGGTC
This sequence comes from Picea engelmannii, assembly GCA_009831015.1. Classification (NCBI taxonomy): domain Eukaryota; kingdom Viridiplantae; phylum Streptophyta; class Pinopsida; order Pinales; family Pinaceae; genus Picea; species Picea engelmannii. The sequence continues at coordinate 1,206,245 of ML788606.1, forward strand.
AGTTAGTTGGTTGCAACTTGTAATAGATAAGTATTCTCTTACCCTATGCAATTGAATTGTAACTGTGTAATAAAATTTGATATACTGTGAATGTTTTCAGGGATGTCCATGATATCTTAATGGTTATACCATATCACTTTTATTTCTGCTTGATTGTGTAATTGGGCAAGTAAGAAATTATATGGTTTAGACATGAATTGTACTCGTAAATGCTTGAGCCCCGTGGTGGCTTAAGCTAGAACCACAAAATGTGAGTTCGTCGACCTTGGGCACAGTTTCACGTATGCATGTCGACACTCCTAGTCATTGTGAGTCCTTTGGAGGAAGGAGTCTGTTAAATATCAGGAGAGATAGTGCACATATGAATTGGCTCTCTGTGAGGCAGGCAGAGACCGAGAGCCACTTAAGTTCTAGAGTTGATGAACGAGTGCAAGGGGTGAGCGGAAGAATTATTCTAAGTGTTAAGTTCAAGAGAAAGAGCGCAAAGCTCTTAAGCCTTTCAGAGATAACAAAGCTCAGCAAGGATAGCGAGATTGAAGTATCGAAAGGTAAGGTTCATTCGTATGGAAGACGAACAAACGAGATCCATTCGGGAAGATCCAAGGTTTGTTGTAACTGTTGAATACATAAAGAGCACGGGAGTTAACCCCTTGAGTCCTTCGGACTTCGTGATTTCGACGAATTGAGCAAGTTCGTCGTAAGGGAGGTAAAATCCCCAAAGTCCCAAAGTTAATCTGGGCCTTAGATATTAGGATTCCCAAGAGCCATTCCGACCATCAGATCTAGGAGGTAGTTAGTCTGGTCTTAACCGATTCGGGAGAATAGAGGCTTAGTAACGCAAAAACCCTCGAATAATGAAGTAGTGAAGTAATATGGACCGTGGATCTATGGATCCTTCGGGACCTCTCTCGACCATTCGATCGAGGGAAGGTGGGTATCATATCAAAAGAACGTGGGAAGTCACTGGTCGAGTGATGGTGTTGCCAAGAGTGGCACAACAGTGAGACCTTGAGAGGAGGTTGTGAACCGTCGATCTGGGGTCTACATGGATAGATTAGGACCGTTGGATCTAGGTCTTGTTCAGCCTAGCATTGACCAACTCTGGGATATTTCATTCGAGGAGTGAGTCATCCTCCCGAAGTTTCGAAGTCCATCCTAGCCGTTGGCGCCATGAGACATGTGGCACCAGATCCTCCACTTCAGACGTTTAGTGCTCTGGAGGAAAATGGATTGTGTGAAGCAAGAACTCCCGAAGGCTGGAGTTCACCTAATCCATCGATCTCAAAGGATAGGTGTCATAATATTTTCCACTTCGGAGAAAAATCATTCTGTAGGAAATCTTGTGGAAAGAGGCGAGAACTCCCAAAGGCCGAAGTGTCGGAGTCCATCCTGACCGTTGATAGTGTTGATTAAGGTTGGTTGTCATTGATGTCAACCCTTGAAGAAATACCCATAGCACAAAGGTTTGGTTAATGGACCCAATAGTGTTTGATGTAAATATGACTCATTATTGTTTTGTCATGGTTGATAAGAAGTAAATATGGATGAACTCCAAAGTGGTCCCCTTATGGTGAAAGCCCTCACGGGAAGAAACTTTGTGGAGTAAGAGGACCCATTCTTAATTGTGGAATAATGATATGAAGGAGAGCGAATTTTTCAGGGAAAATATCCTAGATGGATAGTTCTTGTCATGTCATTTCTGGTGGTATGTGGAACATCACATAATTCCTCATGGTTAGAGAGTTATGGCCATGAGAAGTTGGACACCCCAGGTTTGGGTAATGGACCCAAGTTTGTTTGATGGGTAATGGTATGAGTTATGATATATTTTTAGATAATACTATTCTATATGGATAGTACATTTCATGCCATTTCT
>ML788606.1:1224744-1239748 GCA_009831015.1 Picea engelmannii
AATCGCACCGCTGTCCACAGAAAAAACCCTGAAAATTTGCAGATTTTAAAACTTCAATATCTTGACTTCTCGGACTCCATTTTAGACGTTTTGTTTTTCAACTTGGGTTTTTTTCTGAGAGTAAATCAGATATACAACTTGTTTCTGCAAAATTTTCATATAAATATACCAAAAATTTCTGGAATGTCACGACCCTCTTTTTATTCTCCTAAAACAAATCTGTAAAAATAAAAAATATTTGTCCACAATGTCTGCCAAAGAAAGTGCTCTGATACCACTTTTTAAGAACCTGAATAGATCTACAAATATAATCACCACAAATACTGAATACACAATAGATTCACAAAGAAAGATATAAGAAACCACACTTTATTATTACCAAACCCTTGAGGTAGGGAAACACCATGCAATGGATCCTATTATGGAAGGGATTCTCTCATGTTCACTTGCCTCTTCGAGGGGGAATCCTCCTATTGAGCTACAGTTCACAATACAATAATTCTCTTCATATCTCATTACATTGCTTGAACCTCTTTATATAGTGCTACCATCACCTAAGAACATTCTAGAGGATGAATCTTCTAGAAGTAGAACCTTCTAAAAATTCCTCTTACATTTATTATATCTAACTACCCATTTATTATATCTAACTACCATAGTGGGCCTTATTTAATAATATAGTGGACCTATTCCACCTTACATTGAATGGCCTCCACTATTATCACTATGGGCCCTCTGGGCCCCCACTACTACCTCTCTAGCTACCTAACATAGTATTAGAGTTGAGCACAAGTGATGCTTCATATCATCAAATGCTCGTTGTTGTTCCTTACTGCACGTGAACATTTCCCTTCCACCTCCCTTGGTCACTTGACTGAGGGCCCATGCAATATGGGAGAATCCACAAATGAACCGTCGGTAGAAGTTGGCCAATCCCAAGAAGCTATGAATCTCGGTTAGTGTGGTCGAGGCTGGCCAGTCATGGATGAATTGGATCTTAACTAGATCAACATGTACCCCATGCTCATCAACAATGTATCCCAAGTATTGGACCCTGTTCATGCCAAAGGTGCATTTTCCAAGTTGGCATATAGCTTGTGTTGTTGCAGAGTGCTCAAAACCTGTTGAATATGTTGCATGTGCTCCTCCCAAGTTCTGATGAAGATGAGTATGTCATACAAATATACCACCACAAAAGAGTTGGTGAAGGGTCTTAATACATCATCCATCAACCTCATAAAAGTGGTTGGTGCATTTGTTAAGCGAAAGGGAATGACAAACCATTCGAAGAGACCTTCTTTAGATTTGAAAGTTGTCTTCCATACATTAGTTGGTTCGATGGGAACCCGGTGGTAGCCAGACTTTAGGTCAAAATTGTTGAACAACGTTTCCCCCTTGAGTTGGTCAATAAGGTCATCAATTTTGGGAATTGGGTACCAGTTCCTGACTGTGATTTTTTTAATGCTCTGTAATCAATGTAGAGCCACCAAGTTCCATCTTTCTTCTGCACCAGTACAATCAAGCTTCCTCAAGGGGAGGATATGGGTCTGATGTACCCATTTTGAAGTAGCTCTTGGATCTGATGCTTGATTTCATCATTTTCCATTAGCGAGTGACGATAGACGAGTCCATTAAGTAGAGGTGCATCGAGGATTAGATCAATTAGACATTTAAATTGGAAGTGCGTTGGTACCCCAGTGGGTGAGGAGAATATTTCTATGTACTTATGTTACAAAGAGAGGCTTTGTGCAGAGGCCACAGATGTGGTGGCGACCTTATGCTTATTGTGAGCATGGATCACAAAGAAGAAGAACTTCACAGTCTATGAAATGACCTTACTACATTTCTTAGTAGAGATTAAAGAAATAACGGTAGGCAGTGGTACCTCCGGTATCCTGTACAATTGTCTGCCCAAAGTAATAATAACACTACGGGGTCTAGACTCATACACAACATGTCGCTTCAAAAAATATGGTTGTCCTAAAAGAACATCACAAACTTCAAGGGGATAAATATCACACAATACATTGTCTTTGAAAGGCTTTATGTCGTAGGGCAAACAACAATGTTGGTTGACACAAAGATATCTTCCTTGGAGAAGCCAGCCGATGGTGTAGGGATGTGGGTGCAGTGTCGTCGGTAGGTCCAGCCACTTGATGACCTCTGCTAAAATCAGGTTCTTCTAACTGTTTTTATTGGCAATGAAATGAAGTGAACCCTCTTTACCCACATCTTCAAGTGAAATAGGCATTCCCATTCCTCTGATTCTTCTGGTTCACTTGGCTATACTTTGGGGGTAGTGACAGTGGCACTAGGTTCAACATCGATAATCCACTTCCCTCCTTCTGGGTTTGATTCAGATTCAGAATCGGCCTCTAACTCAAAATCTTTCATATCAATCATGAGTGATTGGTAGGAGCATAATTCTTCGGTGTTCTACCAAGGGATTTTATGGTATTCACATAATTTTCTTGTGTCCTTCTTCAACTTCTCATTAGCATTCTTGTGTTGTGGCTTGGAATGGTTGTACCGAGAGTCACCATCTTTTCTCTATCCCTTGTTTTGTGGGTTGGGGCCTCATTTTCCCTTCTTCGGCTGTGAGTATTTTCCAGATCCAAACTCTCTCCTTTTTTTCTTGAATTTATGTTCGATATTGACAACATATCTATAAGTCGTACCCAATGATGCGATGTCTAGAAACTCCATTTTTGTTTGAATGTATCTATGTAAAAAAACGCATTACTTGAGCACCAGATGTCGTTCAAAGTATTTGATACCCAATTTGGTGCGCTGGGTATGGAAAATATTGGTTAAATCTGGTATTGTTTGGTCCCTTTCCTGACACAGGGTAGTCTATCTTGTGTACTAGTCCTCGTAGCTTCCAACATGGTAGTATTGTTCTTTAATGGAATCCCTGAAGGAATCCCATGTGGGGGTGACTGAAAATATTGCAGATTCCTCTATGGCCCTTTTCTCAAAGTAAGTATCCCACCAGTCCTTAACATGGGGAACGACCTTAAGGAGTGAAAAAGTAATATTTTCCCTATCGGAAAAATTGTGGACCGAAAAATACCCTTCGAGTAGATTCAACCATTTATCTACAACATATGCATCTATTAGTCCTTCAAATAATGGAATATCAAAATTTACCTATACCTTGAAGGGGTTTGCATGGCCTCTTGATGAAGATGCTTATTCTGTGGGCATCCGTCGAAGGATCTGTGCAAAGTTATCCATCATTTCATTCCTTTGTTGCGCAAGGGATTCCTCGAGAAACATTTTAAAAGGATCTATTGCTCCATCATATTTATTTTTGTCCCCGATGGATTGTTTTCGGGCTCGAAATGACTGATCTTGCAAAGGATCGACTGGTTCGAGTCACAACTTCTTTTACCCAGATATTGTCGGGGACATGCACGAAGAAAAATAAATGAAGAGAAGATCGCTCTCATACCACTGATCCATATTTATGAGCGAAATGAATTGATTAACATGTTGAATACAAAAACACTGAGATACAGAGAAAAATAACAGATATCCAGTGAACAATAACTTCTATTGAATAAATGAAATAGGTTGAAACTGTAAAACTGTAGAATTGAAAACAACTTGCTTGAATGGTGGTAGCTATCTCTGAGAAGAGATGTGGCTACTACGTGCATCCATCGGAGCATAATGATTACAATGAGGTTACAAAGGCCTTTTTAACATTATTCATTAATTCCAAAACCCTATATATCCAAAAACCTAACCCTAGGAGGTGAAACACCAAAATTTATGTGGGCCCCGATGGGCAAGTTGGTACTTCAACTTCTCAAGGTCGTAACTTTTTAATACGACCTTCGTTTTAGGTGTGTGATAGCCTGCTAGAAAGGTCTTTTCGAGAACTACACTTATCTTGTCAAACTCTAACTCCGTCTATAGTTTGATTGTGGCAAGCCAAAAAAAACATTGTTTAAGGCCCCAAAACAACCCTATAAGTACAGAAAGATGTACTGATATGAAAAATTCCAAACTAATCCAGTTGGATTAAGTGGGTGGCCACCAATCTCTACCTGGAAGATGTGTAGGGATTCAGACAACCCCAGAAGTGTAGAACCCAGAATTACAATTAAGTACATAAGAACGTGTTGACTAAAAATCGTCAAGAGGAGCTAGTTGGAATAGGTGTGTGACCACCAATATCCACCTAGATCATTTTGTGAATAAATTTTCCACAATAGACAAGTTATAGTGTTTGTAAGTAAGGTGAGTAAGTTGTTAAAAATCATTGGTTCATAGAATTTACTTATATTTATATGGACTTCATATTTTGTTTATATGAAACCATTTTGTATATTTCCTTAAGTTGATTTCAAAAATTACAACACTACAATGCAATGATTTTCGTCATCAATTGTTTTAAATTGTTTTGTTGCATCTCTTCAATATTGTTATATTTAGCAATGTTTGACATAGTCATATTCCAATCCTTCAATTTTTCCCATGAGGTCCAAAACTACCACAAAGATAAATGTATTTTTTGGTCCAAAGAGTTTAATATAAGCACCATGACAAGATTTTGTAAACCACTAATAGGTCATAGGGCCCTAGACATAGACATGGTTTAAGGAATAAGAGTTTAGTATAAGCACCATGGCAATATTTTGTAAACCACTAATGGGTCATAGGGCCCTCGACATAGACATGGTTTAAGGAATATTGAACATTATTATCCTAATTCTAAAAGATTACTCTAAAATCCATGGAACATGCATAGGGTTCTGAACTAACATAGGCCCCACAAAAGTAACCATGTGTACAAGTGTAATATGAGCACCATTATGTGATTTTGTGTATCATAAATGGGCCTCAAAGCCATTGCCATCATCCAAGCATGGAAATGATCATTACATTGATAGAACATGCATAAGTTCCATGCATAGGTTCCATAACGAACACACAAGCCATGTAAGGGGAATCTTTGACCATGAGTGTAATATTTGTGCCATTACAAGGTTTTTTTCATCAAAAATGGTGGTTGGAGCAAAGGCAAACCCTACAATAGACCCTACAATGAGAAATTAAAATTTGAAGATAGTTGTTCCCTTCAATTGCAATTCATAATGCAGACCACCACAATTTCTAAATTGGATCACCATCTTAACACAACCAAGCAATAGGAACATCAAATATGGTGTCATCTTAGTAACCTTACAATGAGAAATTAAAATTGGATCACCATCTTAACACAACCAAGCAAGCAATAGGAACATCAAATATGGTGTCATCTTAGTAACCTTACAATAAGAAATTAAAATTGGATCACCATCTTAACACAACCAAGCAATAGGAACATCAAATATGGTGTCATCTTAGTAGCCTTACAATGAGAAATTAAAATTTGAAGATAGTTGTTACATTCAATTACACTACATAATGCCGACCACCACAATTTGCAAATTGGATCACCATCTTAACACAACCAAACAATGGGAACATCAGATATGGTGTCATGTTAGTACCATCTTAACACAAGCAAGAAATGGATACATGTCATCTTAACACAACCAAGAAAAGTATACAGTACAGAGACTTGGTTGTTCCCAAGGATTCCATCTTAACACAACCAAGAAAATGAAAAAGGATAGATGTCATCTTNTTAGTACCATCTTAACACAAGCAAGAAATGGATACATGTCATCTTAACACAACCAAGAAAAGTATACAGTACAGAGACTTGGTTGTTCCCAAGGATTCCATCTTAACACAACCAAGAAAATGAAAAAGGATAGATGTCATCTTAGTACAGAGACTTGGTTGTTCCCAAGGATTCGAAAAGTGGAAACATGATAATTAAAAGGACTTACCGTTGGGTTTGTACTAACTGTAGGGGACTGTTGTTGTCTGCTTAACAAATATGGCACCCGTCTTCATAAAAATATTAAAGAGAAATCTGGGGAAAAAGGCAGCGCAGTGAGTAAAAACGTGCAGACGGGAAAGCTCAAACTTGAATGAAATCGCGGCCAATACTGAAAACATTAAGTACGCTTAAAAAAAAAATACTGGAAGGTGCTATGTTGGTTGGGCTCACAATGTCAAAAATATGTACAGTGCATGAAAGCCCATAACGTGACTATACACATGTCAAGATCGGATGATTGGTAACTAAAAAAAGAAAGTAGAAAGCACATGAAGCAATGAAGATGGAAGTTTTTTAAGGCAACAATAGTCCTAACAACAATAATATTACCCGACATCCAGATAAAATGACTGTAAATTCCATCTAAAGAGAAAAAAAACATTGAATAGTACAACTCTCTGTACAAAATTTTCTATTGAAAGCAATGAAACATTCAATAGGTACCTCAATTACCAAAACTCTCCAAAGAAAAGTCATGCAGAATGTGATCGACTGTGAGCGGAAATGGAAGAGAGAAACGATGGAGTACTTTTGAGATGGAATGAGGGCGTTAAGTGATGGCTTTCACATAATAATATTAACTATATTTTCATTAAATTTTGACTATGCAATTATTTTTGGGTGAAAATTGTAATTACAATTTTAAATTGATAAAGTTGTTGTTTTTAATATTCTATTCAATTTGATTGTAAAATGTTAATATTTAATATTTGTAATTTCATAAAATTTAAAATAATAATTATTAGTTAAAATAAACAGTTTAGCTTTTAAATTAAAGAAAACAAATTATTACAAAATTTCTAAACTACACATTATTATGATATATTTTTCAATATATATTTTACTGATTGGTATAGGAGCAAAGCCAAAATGATTAATATTATTAGTCTGTAAATTATAACTTACAGTTACATGCAAAACTACCATAATGCTCATTACATTATTTTTTATTAATTTTTATTATGATAGTTATACCAATATATTATTTTTTAGTTTTTATTATGATAGTATACCAATATAATAATGATAGTTATATTATTATTATGATATAACAATATGATGGATATCATTCATCTCTAATTAAAACATGCAGTCATATGTACAACTACCATGATGCTTACTACAGTTATTATTATGATGGTATATATCAGGATACACATTAAAGTATTGATATATGCACATGGTCACATGCACAACCACCATGATGCTCACTACATTTATCATTATTTTATAACAACAGGATGTATATCATTCCTTTTTGAATTATAGCATGTAGTCCTATGTACAATTACCACGATGCTTACTACATTTATTATTATGATAGTATATATTTCAGTACACATTCTAGTTATTGATATATGTGCAAAGACAAAAAAATCTGATGGATATCATTCTTCTTTGAATTATAATCTATTGTCACATCTACAACCACCATATTACATACTACTTTTATTATTATAATATAATATCTCCATACATATTCTAGTTATTGATATATGTGCAAAGACAATATGATAGATATCATTTTTCTCTGAATTATAACTTTCACTACCTGTCCATTCACTAACAGACAAAGTTACATGCACAATCACATATAATACTTACTACATTAGATTTAACTAAATAAAATATTATTAACATACATTTTCCTGGTCTAAAAAAATATATATATCTTCAAATCTTTATATGTTTAAAACTTTTTGAAAGATTAGAAATACAAATATTTATATTTTTAATAATTAAATAAAAAAAAAAACATAAAATACCTTATAAACTTTATATATAAATTTTATATGTTTAACATTTTTAAATATACTAAATAAAATATTTATATTTAAAAAATAAATAAAAAAATTGTGCATATAAATTTTTACATTTTAAAATTAAAAAAAAAAATTCCACTAGTAAATTTTTATAAGTTAAAAAATTTATAAAAAATTCTAAAATATTTTAAAATAAAATATTTATATTACTTTATAAGTTAAAAACTTAATAAAAAATTCTAAAATATTTTAAAATAAAATATTTATATTTTTAAAACTTTTTAAATAATTATACATGCCAATCTTTACATCTTTAAATAATTATATATGCAAATCTTTATAAGTTGAAAATTTGATAAAAAAACTTTAAAATACATTCAAATCTTGAAAATTTAATAAAAAACTTTAAAATTCAAATATTTATATATTTTAAAAATCAAAAGTTATAAAGTATATCATTTGTGTATATAAATAATTCATATACCATTTTAAAAGTTATTTGACAAACTAAATAACTAAAAAATCAATTTCATTGTTTTAAATAACTAGAAATTATTATGATAGGTATAAATAAAAATATAAATAATTAGAAATTATTACGAGAACCATAACCAATAAACATGAAAAATGGTCAAATACATATTATAAGTGTTCTATATAAGAAAAGTGCACTGTTCCATTTTTTATGTTATTAAAAAATGGATATTTATAATGATGAATGTGACACTAGTTTTATTTTTCATCATTGGTGAATGGAAAAATTTGAAAATTATTTGATCTTTGAAAAATTTGAGAAATGACATGAACATATTGTTTATGGAGGGAAGTGTTCCTCCATGTTGAATGTGAGTTATTATAATTGATATTCACAAAACCTATATTCATACAATTTAGTATAGTGAAACATAAAATAATATTATTATTTGTTTATATATGTTTTAATATATTGTTTTTTTTTACAAAGAAAATAATTCTTGTTTAATGGTAGACATGATATTTAGAGTGAACCTCATGCTTATTAGTGGAAGTTCACTAGTGGAAAACATCAATTCTTAGGAGCTTAGGGATGGATCCTTTATTTGAGGATATGATTTGCTATACTATGTGTGGTTGGGGATGAATGATGGATAATAAGCTAAGAAAAGAGATGTAGACAATTCCACTTAGGCTTGAGGATGTTCACATCTTTCTCAAGGAGGATCTTTATAATGTTACTCTTTGGGAGAAGGCTATAAGGTTGGATATGGCATTGTGTAGAGGTGAGGATTATAGTGCCTAGGGTGCTAGGGTCTATTCTTGTCCCTAGTGGATTTGGGAGGGGGATGAGGATTTCAAATTCTACTTTGAGTTCCTCACGTGAAAGGTGATTGTTGACAGGATAATTGGTCTTTGTTGGGAAGATGGTTGTCTTGTAGAGGACCCTTTTGAGGTCAAAGGTATTTTTAGCTCCCATTTTCATAATATGTTTTCTCCTTATTCTCTAACATACGAGGTGGTGGAAACTAGAGATGCATGTTGCAAGGTTGTTTCTCACAAAATTTTCATGGGAGGAGATGTTTTCTACTTTGAATTCCATGTAGAATGGAAAGTCGCTAGGTATGGATAACCTTCCTTGTGAATTTTATAAGGCCATGTGGGATACCATTAGTGATGTTATTTTGTTTCTTGGCCATTTAATTATTTTCCTCAAGTATATTGATATGGATGCAATGTTCACTTGCCTCTTGGAAGGGGAAATCTCCAATAGAAAAAATCCTAGATTACAAATTATTTCCAAGACATCTTTTACATTGCTTCTACACCCTTTTATAGCACTTTATAGCTCCTAGGAACATTCTAGAAAAGGAATGTTTTAGTAGGAAGAACCTTCTAGTAAGACTTCTTACAATAATTTTGTTTGCACTACTACATGGGCCTTATTTACTAGTGATGGCCTCCATACATAAGCATACATAGTAACCTTTATACTTAGTGGGTTAGGGAAGTTAAGACCCTAACATGCTCCTCCTCTAAAAAAAAAAAAAAAAACATTGTCCTCAAAGATGGAGATGCAATAAATGAAGCATAATGGTTGTTGGTTCTGTAAAAATTCTCACACAAAAATGTAGTGGAAAAGAAGAAAGTAAATTTCTAAGAACAATAATCTTTGACCATGAGTGTAATATTTGTGCCATTACAAGGTTTTTTCCATCAAAAATGGTGGCTGGAGCAAAGGCAAACCCTACAATAGACCCTACAATGAGAAATTAAAATTTGAAGATAATTGTTCCCTTCAATTGCAATTCATAATGCAGACCACCACAATTTCTAAATTGGATAACCATCTTAACACAACCAAGCAATAGGAACATCAAATATGGTGTCATCTTAGTAACCTTAAAATGAGAAATTAAAATTGGATCACCATCTTAACACAACCAAGCAATAGGAACATCAAATATGGTGTCATCTTAGTAACCTTACAATGAGAAATTAAAATTGGATCACCATCTTAACACAACCAAGCAATAGGAACATCAAATATGGTGTCATCTTAGTAACCTTACATTGAGAAATTAAAATTACAATGAAAAATTAAAATTTGAAGATAGTTGTTACATTCAATTGCACTACATAATGCCGACCACCACAATTTGCAAATTGGATCACCATCTTAACACAACCAAGCAATGGGAACATCAGATATGGTGTCATCTTAGTACCATCTTAACACAAGCAAGAAATGGATACATGCCATCTTAACACAACCAAGAAAAGTATACAGTACAGAGACTTGGTTGTTCCCAAGGATTCCATCTTAACACAACCAAGAAAATGAAAAAGGATAGATGTCATCTTAGTACAGAGACTTGGTTGTTCCCAAGGATTCTAAAAGTGGAAACATGATAATTAAAAGGACTTACCGTTAGGTTTGTACTAACTGTATGGGACTGTTGTCTGCTCAACAAATATGGCACCCGTCTTCATAAAAATATTAAAGAGAAATCTGGGAAAAAAAGGCAGCGCAGTGAGTAAAAACGTGCAGACGGGAAAGCTCAAACTTGAATGAAATCGCGGCCAATACTGAAAACATTAAGTACGCTAAAAAAAATATACTGAAAGGTGCTATGTTGGTTGGGCTCACAATGTCAAAAATATGTACAGTGCATGAAAGCCCATAACGTGACTATACACATGTCAAGATCGGATGATTGGTCACTAAAAAAAAGTAGAAAGCACATGAAGCAATGAAGATGGAAGTTTTGAAAGGCAACACTAATATTACCCGACATCCAGATAAAATGACTGTAAATTCCATCTAAATAGAAAAAAAAACATTGAATAGTACAACTCTCTGTACAAAATTTTCTATTGAAAGCAATGAAACATTCAATAGGTACCTCAATTACCAAAACTCTCCAAAGAAAAGTCATGCAGAATGTGATCGACTGAGCGGAAATGGAAGAGAGAAATGATGGAGTACTTTTGAGATGGAATGACGGCGTTAAGTGATGGCTTTCACATAATAATATTAACTATATTTTCATTAAATTTGACTATGCAATTATTTTTGGGTGAAAATTGTAACTACAATTTTAAATTGATAAAGTTGTTGTTTTTAATATTCTATTCCAATTTGATTGTAAAATGTTAATATTTAATATTTATAATTTCATAAAATTCAAAATAATAATTATTAATTAAAATATACAGTTTAGTTTTTAAATTAAAAAAAACAAATTATTACAAAACTTCTAAATTACACATTATTATGATATATTTTTCAATACATATTTTACTGATTGGTATAGAAGCAAAGCCAAAATGATTAATATTAATAGTCTGGAAATTATAATTTACAGTCACATGCAAGACTACCATGATGCTCATTACATTATTTTTTAGTTTTTATTATAATAATTATACCAATATATTATTTTTTAGTTTTTATTATGATAGTATATCAATATAATAATGATAGTTATATTATCATTATGGTATAACAATATGATGGATATCATTCATCTCTAATTAAAACATGCAGTCATATGTACAACTACCATGATGCTTACTACAATTATTATTATGATGGTATATATCTGGATACACATTAAAGTATTGATATATGCACATGGTCACATGCACAGCCACCATGATGCTCATTACATTTATCATTATCTTATAACAACAGGATGTATATCATTCCTCTTTGAATTATAGCATGTAGTATTATGTACAATTATCAGGATGTTTACTACATTTATTATTATGATCGTATATATTTCAGTACACATTCCAGTTATTGATATATGTGCAGAGACAAAAAATCTGATGGATATCATTCTTCTTTGAATTATAATCTATTGTCACATCTATAACCACCATATTACATACTACTTTTATTATTATAGTATAATATCTCCATACATATTCTAGCTATTGATATATGTGAAAAGACAATATGATAGATATCATTTCTCTCTGAATTATAACTTTCACTACCTGTCCATTCACTAACAGACAAAGTCACATGCACAATCACATATAATACTTATTACATTAGATTTAACTAAATAAAATATTATTAACATACATTTCCTTAATAAAAAAATTATATCTTCAAATCTTTTATATGTTTAAAACTTTTTGAAAGATTAGAAATACAAATATTTTTATTTTTAATAATTAAATAAAAAAAACATAAAATACTTTATAAACTTTTATATATATATATAATCTTTTTTTTAATAAAAAAAATTAAAACTTCCCATACAACTTTTATATATTCAATTTTTTTTTTAAATATTTTAAAAATAAAATATTTATATATTTTAAACTTTTTAAAGTGTGCAAATTAAAAACTCCCTATACATTTTTTGTATGTTTAACATTTTTAAATATACTAAATAAAATATTTATATTTTTAAAAAAATTTAAATAATTATGCATGCAAATTTTTACATTTAAAAAAAAAAAAATTCACAAAAATTTTTTCATAGGTTAAAAAATTTATAAAAAATTCTAAAATATTTTAAAATAAAATATTTATATTACTTTATAAGTTAAAAACTTAATAAAAAAATTCTAAAATACTTTAAAATAAAATATTTATATTCTTAAAACTTTTTAAATAATTGTACATGCCAATCTTTACATCTTTAAAATTTAAAAATAATCTACATCTTTAAAACTTAAAAATAATCCACATGCAAATCTTTATAAGTTGAAAACTTAATAAAAAACTTTAAAAAAATTTAATAAACCATTTTAAAAGTTATTTGACAAACTAAATAACTAAAAATTCAATTTCATTGTTTTAAATAACTAGAAATTATTATAATAGGTATAAATAAAAATTTAAATAATTAGAAATTATTAAGAAAACCATAATCAATAAACATGAAAAATGGTCATTTAAAAGTTATTTGACAAACTAAATAACTAAAAATTCAATTTCATTGTTTTAAATAATGAGAAATTATTATGATAAGTATAAATAAAAATTTAAATAACTAGAAATTAGAAAAGTGCACTTGTTCCATTTTTTATGTTATTAGAAAATGGATATTTATAATTATGAATGTGACACTAGTTTTATTTTTCATCATTGGTGAATGGAAAAATTTGAAAATTATTTGATCTTTGAAAAATTTGAGAAATGACATGAACATATTGTTTATGGAGGGAAGTGTTCCTCCATATTGAATGTGAGTTATTATAATTGATTATCACAAAACCTATATTCATACAATTTAGTATAGTGAAACATAAAATAATATTATTATTTGTTTATATATGTTTTAATATATTGGTTTTTTTTACAAATAAAATAATTCTTCTGTAATTGTAGATATGATATTTAGAGTGAACCTCATGCTTATTAGTGGAAATTCACTCAACATCAATTCTTAGGAGCTTAGGGATGGATCCTTTACTTGGAGGATATTATTTGTTATACTATGTGTGGTTGGGGATGAATGATGGATAATAAGCTAAGAAAAGAGATGTAGACAATTCCACTTAGGCTTGAGGATGTTCACATCTTTCTCAAGGAGGATCTTTATAATGTTACTCTTTGGGAGAAGGCTATAAGGTTGGATATGGCATTGTGTAGAGGTGAGGATTATAGTGTCTAGGGTGTTAGGGTCTATTCTTGTCCCTAGTGGATTTGGGAGGGGGATGAGGGTTTCAAATTCTACCTTGAGTTCCTCACCTGAAAGGTGATTGTTGACAGGATACTTGGTCTTTCTTGGGAAGATGGTTGTCTAGTAGAGGACCCTTTTGAGGTGAGACGTATTTTTAGCTCCCATTTTCATAATATGTTTTCTCCTTATTCTCTAACATACGAGGTGGTGGAAACTAGAGATGCATGTTGCAAGGTTGTTTCTCACAAACTTTTCATGGGAGGAGATGTTTTCTACTTTGAATTCCATGTAGAATGGAAAGTCGCTAGGTATGGATAACCTTCCTTGTGAATTTTATAAGGCCACGTGGGATACCATTAGTGATGTTTTTTTGTTTCTTGGCCATTTAATTATTTTCCTCAAGTATATTGACATGGATGCAATGTTCACTTGCATCCTTGAAGGGGAAATCTCCAATAGCAAAAATCGTAGATTACAAATTATTTCCAAGACATCTTTTACAATGCTTCTACACCCTTTTATAGCACTTTATATCTCCTATGAACATTCTAGATAATGAATGTTTTAGTAGGAAGAACCTTCTAGTAAAACTTCTTACAATAATTTTTTTCACACTACTACATGGGCCTTATTTACTAGTGATGGCCTCCATACATAAACATACATAGTAACCTATATACTTAGTGGGTTAGGGAGGTTAGGACCCTAACATGCCCCCCGCCAAAAAAATAAAAAAAAAACAATGTCCTCAAGGATGGAGATGCAAGAAGTGAAGCAAAATAGTTGTTGGTTTTGTAAAAATTCTCACACAAGAATGTAGTGGAAAGGAAGGAAGTAAATTTCTAAGCACAATAATCTAGTTGCTAAGAAGAAAGAAACCACAATGAACATTGAATTCAATAAAATGAATTGATCTACTATATATATATATATATATATAAAGAGCTTCCTTGGCATGCCCATGTGAATCCAAAGTTAAACTAGCAATAATTACACTTAACTAGCCAAAAATGGAATTTATTAATTATGTAATTTTGTGTATCATAAATTGGCCTCAAAACCATGGCCATTATCCAAGCATGGAAATGATCATTACAATGCTTAAAATATGCTTTCTGTGTTGATAGAACATGCATAGGTTCCATAACCAACACACAAGCCATATAAAGGGAATCTAATATTTGTGTCATTACAAGGTTATTTTCAATCAGGAA
>ML788607.1:7443-20245 GCA_009831015.1 Picea engelmannii
AATTTAAATTTACACAAGCGTATTAATACTTTTAAATAAATTATTAAAACTAAAAATTAATAATAAAAAAATGATAATTTAATTATTCAAAAGGCGTATTAATACTTTTAAATAAATTATTAAACTAAACATTAATATATATAAAAAATATAATAATATAATTATTCTAAAAAAAAAACTTACTTTCAGTTTGGCGAGAGTTTAATGTGCTCCGTGGCATTTGCTCGAAGCCTTTAAGGTCGGGTTTCTGGCATGAGGCCCACGTGCCCAGCCTCCGGCTCTCAGTACCAAAAACCTAAGCTCTTCCTTAACCCTAACGCTCCCTCACTTCCGCCTCTTTCCTCTGCGGCCTCTCACCTCTTTCCTCTGCTCTTGGCGCTAGTGTTGTTCTGGTTGTTAGCGATCAAGTCGATCAACTCCTAATTTTTCTACTCATGCTACCACTGCAAGGCGTATTTTTTTTTTTTTTCAAGCCGCGGAAGCTTAGACGGAACCCTTCGACGTTCTTGGAGACCTTGAATTTGAGCCGATTGCTGAAGAATTTTTTTGATTTATCCGATTGGGATTACTATGATCTTTGTTCTTGGTTCGGTGCTTATCTATTCAGGTATATGGTATTTCTGGTCACTTGATTTCAGCTCAGGCAAAATGTCCTGCATTGTGTGTTTTTAATCATGCCGAAATTAATATTTATCTGGACCACTGGTATTGGGTTTTGTTCATAAATACTACTCCAATCCTTCCATAAGAGCAACTCTCATATAGCTTTGTCTGAACAACCTGCATCTCCTATAAGGTGTTGGTAAGATTTAGTTTCTATTTTACTGAAATCAGCTTTAGGGTTTATGTTGAAACCGGCAATATTGTACTGCAAACGCCATAATTATTCCAATTAAATTTCTGTGTGAATATGTATTACAGGTATCAAATCTAAGCATAGTTGCAAAAGGATGTGATGAAGAAAAACTACATGGGTTTACACAACATTATGTGTGTCTTTATATTTGTTTCTGTGGCGATAATCTCTACTAACGCATTTGATATAGATACAGACGATCTGTCGATGCCTGTGGATGGGCTCTCCTGGACATTTTACAATGAGACTTGTCCCAACTTGGAGTCCATAGTTAACACAACACTTGGACCGGCGCTGGACAAGGATATCACTCAAGCTACAGGCTTGTAGCGTATGAACGAAAGTTTGAAAATGGGGAATACAGAAGAGTTTCCCATGGATGCCAAGATAGTGAAAACGATCCTGAAATCAATGGGAGTGCAGCAGTACGAGCCCAGAGTCGTACACCAGTTTCTAGAACTCTGTCACAGATATGTAGTAGACGTCCTTTCTGATGCCCAACTCTATTCTGAACACGCCAGCAAACCCACGATTGATACTGGTGATCTCAAGCTCGCCATCCAATCCAAAGTTAATTTCTCCTTCTCGCAGCCTCCACCTAGAGAGGTGAGTAAATCATTTAGTCTTTAACATGCCCATGCTTTTGGATGCTTCCTCTGACATGTATTTGGTCATTTTCAAGACATAATGAGAAATCAATGTTAGAAGAACCGAGTGAGTGCTTTGCTAGTATGTATTCAGACTTGGAAAGTGGAACATTATGGTTTCCCGCACAGGTTTACAATCTGCAGAACAGTCACGTTGGATTTTTGTTATCATGCTACGATGTAGAGTTAAATTACATCCGTGATTCTGACACCTTATGTGCCAGGTAGAAGCTATGGCCTTCTCACACTCATATGTTCACATTGAAATGAATTTCTAATTACGTATTATGTGCTGCAAAGTTTCATTCGTTCTTATGTGCCCAGGGGATTGTTGTAACTTGTAACGGTTTAGCAACAATGGTTTATGCCTTCTGATTAGCCCGAACGCTTATTCTTGTACAGTTCCATTAAGGGGGGTTATTAGGAAGAAACTAAATCTCTAACTTTATAACCTCCGTCAGGGTCTAGGTTTTCTTGTATTTTTTTTTTGTTATTCTCATCAAGAGGGCTTTAGGTTAGTTAAGGAACTAGTGATAGTCAGTCACTATAAGCAACCAGTTTTCCTCTCCATTTTCATATCCTGAGATATCATTTTAAGACATTGTACTCTCCATTTTCATATCCTGAGTTATCATCTTAAGACATTGTATGGCCTATTACCAAAGCAAAGAGTTTGAACCTCAAAGYCGTTGTTGGCCTGAACATTTTCTAGTTTGCTCATTCTAACTATATTTTTAATATAGGATAGGCCCTTTTCAATAAACATGATCCACACAGTGGTCACAGACTCACAATTATTTTACCCCTCGTCTAATTGATTTTTTTACCAAATGTAGGTGGGTTTTGTTAAGTCTCTCTTGAAGGTGATATTAGGATACCAATTATCATCCCCATATAAAGGATCAAATTTTCTCGACTTATAAGTTATAGATAGCTTGGGTCCTAATGGGAAAGGTTTAGAGCTTGAGCTATGCACGACAAACCTCGAGTTTACTGTAATTCCATTGATTTTAGCTTTTGTACTTTTAAGACTATTTTTTTTTTAACACTCAGTAATGAACTACAGGCACTCACTGTAACAACCCTAGTTGTATTCATATTTCACTTGTTTTACTTTGGTAAATTTGTTTTTACATTTTCAATTCGTATTTCATTTATTTTTATATTTGTGTTAAAATTTCTGTGTTTGGTTTGCAGGTTAGGCGTAGCTRGAGTTGGAGCTGGGAACTTGGCCCTTAAGGCTCCAAATTGTGAACGAGGCGCTCTGATACCATTTGTAGTGGCCATATTAATTTAAYGTCAAATAATTAATCAAACTAAACAGTAACTTCTACTTGATTTATGAAACTCGGTAATTTCTTATAAATTCAGCACATACGCATATAAATTGATCAACRAATATTAATTTTATAACAGAATAAAAAAAATACATAATTTTAAAATACCTTGGTCTGATGCTAATTCCTCCGCYGATCTGGTTGTTCGTTGCTGAACTGGATCAAACACTGCCCAAACCTTGTTCCACCCTGCCAACTAGGACAACTTCCTAGCTCCAGGATACCATATGGATATCCTGGCCCCCGTGCCCAAAACCCCCAACAAACCGGTGCCCCCTATTCTAATCCTTCCCAACTACAGAACTCAAATCCTGTGCAAATCCCAGAGAACCCTCCATAATAAAATTCCCCGTAGAATGATAATCCTGCGTTCGTAAACCTCCTCCCCTCATATGCTCCTTCACCGCCCTTTCTCCTCATTTATTTCCTTATCCCTGCATTCATTCCCTTATCCACATAGTTAATGCCCCTTATCCAATTTATTAATGTTCCCTATCTGTTTATTAATGCCCCTTATCCCTTCCGTATACATAATCTTTTTAATTTAAACAATATAATTTATTAATCTTTTTTTTTTTATTACCCTGTTCATTCAATGTGATAGGTAATAAATTTAATTAATTAATTAATCTAAATTATAACAAATAATTAATTAATAAATATTTAATTAGTATTATTATGCCAATCTTTGTTTAGTTAAAACCATGTTAAGACAATTAATCCCCTAATTAATTTTTACTTAATAATTCCTAAACATATATTCTACTAGGGTTGTTACAAATAATATGAAGTAACAATATATTAATAAATATATTATTAAAGTAGTAATACATCAATAGATTATTAATACACTAATACATTTATTAAAGTAATAATACAGTCTATGGTTAAGAACATGTGTTTCCTCTTAAGAGGTCACAAGTTCAAATCCAGAGTGGGGTAGGGTATGTATACCTCTGTAGACTTTACCAGTCAAATCATTAAAAGTGGATAGTTTTTTAACATGAACATGGTTAACTTTGAGGAACCTTGATTTAAAGTAATAATACATTAATTATAAAATATTAAAGTAATAATACATTATTAATTGAAAACAACCATGGTGGAGAATGACCATAGTTTCTTAACATGAACATGGTTGTCTTTGAGGAACCTTGGTTAACTTTAATACTTTAATGTATAAATGCATTAAATATTTAATACTTGAATGCATTAAAATGTTAATATGTAAAATTATAATAATTTTTTAAGTAGTAGTAATAATAATAATAATAATAATAATCTATTTTTAAGGTCACGGCCAAGCCAACACACCAAATTGGTGTATGAGACCCCCTTGTTTGTGGGACAAGGGACCCCCCTCCRCCCAATGATTTGACTGGTAAAGTCTACGAAGGTATACATACCCTACCCCCCTCTCGATTTGAACCTCTGACCTCTTAAGAGAAAACACATGTTCTTAAACTATTAAAATAATAATAGTTTAATGCATTTTATACTTAAATAATGTATTATACCTTAATTCTTAAATAATTATACTTTAATATATTAAATATAATAATGCATTAAAATGTTTAATACATTAATAAAGTATTTAATGCTTTAATACATTAAAGTATTAAATGCATTAAAGTATTAATGTGTTAAAGTATTAATGCATTTAAGTATTAATGTATTAAAGTATAATACAATATTTAAGTATTAATACATTAAAGTATTAAACTATTAATACTTTAATGTTATTAGTGTATTAATATTTTTATTAGTAATACATTAATACATTACATTATTTTAATCCTTCGACATATATTGACATTGGATTACCATAATAATTGTTAATTGTTGTTGACCATGACCATGGTTAGCTTCTGTAGACCATCACTATGGTTGACCTTCACTATGTATGAGCGTCACTATGGTTAACCTTGGTTGATTGTGGTTGACCATGGTTAACAATGGTTAACCATGTTTGAGAGTTGTTGTCCATAGATGACCATGGCTGACCATGACCACATGGTAGACCATGACTATGGATGGAATTCACCATGTTTGACCTTAAGTATGACTATTGTTGACCATTATGTCAACTATGGTTGACTATTGTTGACCATGATCAAGAGTATGGTTTAACATAGTTGACCTTCCCCATGGTTGACTATGGTTTTCCATGATTGAGTATGGTTAACCATGGTTATGCTTGACATGGACCAAAACTGTATTATGGTTAATTATGGTTGACCTCCACAAGGGTTGATTATGGTTCACCATGAAAATGGTTGACTATGGTTGAATAGGGTTTGACTATGGGTGACCATGCCCATGGTTGACCTTCGTAGACCATGTGGAGATGGTTATGTTGGACCATGTTGATTATGTTTAACCATGGTTTACTATGACACTATCACATTGCAAAGTTGATCACGTTTTGTTCATTAGATTGCGACATTAGGTTTTGTTCATCAGATGACATCATAAAGTTATGTTCATCACATTGTGACGTAGGGTTTTTGTTTGTTACAATATGGCATTGGAATAAGTTTGTCACATTCTAATAGTGGGTTATATTAGTCACATTATGATGTTGGGACATGGTTATCTCATTGCAATGTTGGGCTATGTTTTTCGCATTAGGACATTGGGTTGCATACATCGCATTGCGACATTTGGAAATGTTTCTCACATTATGACATTGGGATATTTGTATTACATTATGGTGATGAGACTATTTTCATCACAATGTGATGATAATATTATGTTCGTGACACTGCAACAATATGACTATGTTCATAACAAAGGGACGACGGGGCTATGTTCATCGCATTGTGACATTACTATGTTGGTTTGAATGTGATGTGATTATGTTCGTGACATTGAAATGATATGAATATTTTCATCACATTGCAATGTTGAGAAATGGTCATCTCATTGAAATGTTACGCTATGTTTGCACATTGTGACATTGGCTTGCGTACATCACATTGAAACAATGGGTTATGTTCATCACATAGTCAGATGTGAAAATATTTCTCACATTATGACGTTAGGATATTATGCCACATTGCGGTGATGAGGCTATTTTCATCACATTGTTATGATGAGGCTATGTTCTTCACACTATGACAATATGGCTATGTTCATCACATTGCAACAACGAGGCTATGTTCATCACATTGCAACGACGAGGCTATGTTCACCACATTGCGATGATAGGGATATGTCAGTCCCCTTGCGACATTACTATGTTTTTCAGAATGTAATGCTACTATATTCATCACATTGTAACAATATGGCTATGTTCCTCACATTGCGATGTTGGGAAATGGTCATCTCATTGAAATGTTGGGCTATGATTTTCACATTGTGACAATGGTTTCATTCATCAAATTATGAAAATGGGTTATGTTCATAACATAACGACATTTGGAAATGTTTCTCACATTATGACGTTGGGATATTTGTATCACATTGCAGTGATCAGGATATCTTCATCACATTGTGATGACTAGGCTATGTTCGTCACACTCGAACAATATGGCTATGTACGTCACATTGAGATGATGGGGCTATGTTTAGCACATTGCGATGAAAATTTAATTTTCATCACATTGTGATGTGACTATGTTTGTCAGATTATGACATTACTATGTTCGTCAAATTGCAACATTATTATGTTCCTCATGTTGCAATGTTTGATTTTTTTCATCACATTGGAACATCCAATTATTGTTTTCACATGACAAGGTTGGTTTATGTTCAACATACTACAAAAGAAAAGTTTCAACCAAGTTTTTTTTTAAATCTAACAAAGTGTTTCCTTTGTCACAAAAATAGGAACTTTGAATTGATGTGATGTATTACATAGAAGGAAACTTAAAATCATACTTGTTCTAAGGATATTTATAGAAAATCATATTTAACTTTATAGATGATGATGTTACTTGTTCTAAAGACATTGATAACAAATCAACTTGAACTTTGTAGATGATGAATTATACTTCAAAATTGATGATGATTTATTATTTTCATAAGGACATTTAAGTACACCACACATGGATCATAGAGTGTATACCCTCTTTGGTTGTTCATTAGAGTGCGAAGATAAGGGTATGTTTGTCACATTACGATGGCAGGGCTATCTTCATCATAGGATATTTTCCTCACATTGTGATGCAAGGATAATTTCATTACATTGCGATGTCGAGGCTATGTTAATCACATTGAAATGAAAAGTGTATCTTCATCGCATTGCGATGATAAGGAAATGTTTGTCACATTGTGATAATAGGGATATGTTCAGCACATTATGACAACACGATATTTGTGTCACATTGTGAAGAAAAGGATATGTTCATGAAACTACAATGACAAGGCTATGTTCATCACAATGTGATGATAAGGGTATGTTCGTCACATGGCGACAACGACACTATGTTAATCACATGATATTTACGTCACATTGCGACAAAATAATATTTGCATCACATTACGACGATGAGGTTATGTTCATCATAGAATATTTGTGTCACATTGCGATGAAATGATATTTGTGTCACATTACAATAATGAGGCTATGTTCATCACATTGCAAGGACACAACTATGTTTGTCACATTGCGATGAAAAGGGTATGTTCGTCACATTGTGAGAGTGAGGCTATGTTCATCGAAGGATATTTGTGTCACATTATGACAAAAGGATATGTGTGTCACATTGTGATGACAAGGCTATGTTCATCATACTGCAATGACAAGGCCATTTTCGTCACAGTGCGACAATAAGGGTATGTTCATCATATTGCGACAATGAGACTATGTTTTTCACATTGCAATGACAAGGTGGTGTTTTTCACAATGCGATGATAAGGTTATGTTCTTCATTAAAACCCATATACTGAAAATAATAGATTTTACTAAAACAAATTTCATTATAATAAAACCCCTATAAAAGAATGAAAACTTAAAATATAGTTTATTACTATTATTCCATTATTATGACTAAAATTAAATTATTATTTTATTATTATAAAGCGAATCCTAATACAAATAACCCTAACTCTAATAACAAATAACAATAATTATTTTTGTCACTTCCTTTTACAGAAAGTTGTGAATTACGAATTGCAAAATGACCATGGAAATCACACACAAACTTTTATTTATCTCAAGATTACAAAATGGGGAAATGCCTACAAGGATTTTCAATTCCCAAAAGCACGCAAGTTGGATAGACAAATAAACTAAAGCAATGATAAAATGTGAGTCGAGTTATCCATTTGCAAATGCAATTTCGTGAAATGAGATTGTTTCATTGAAACATGTTGGTTGCGGAGAGATTTTCGATAATCTAAGGGAGAGTATAGATATGTAGTCTTTCATGAAAATAATTTAATGTAAAACATAAATTTAGATGGAACAAAAACACAAGATCTTTTAAAACTTGATTATTAAATTTATTATACCAAACTTATGAAGAAAGAACATCATATTTAAACTAATTATAAAATATACAATTTGTTTTGAAAACGCTAAAAAATGTGACCTTCTCTTAACATATTAAAATTAGAATATTTAACCACTTCTCATTACACTTAATGTCAAGTTTAATTACTTAAAATAAACCACTTATCAATGCACTCAATGTCAAGCTTAGTTAATTAAGACAAAACCCAAAACCAAATGATGATAGTGATCAATGCACAAAGTCTTTCTCTAATCCCTTAGAATGGACAATATTAATGTAGATAGCCATTAACAAAGATATCTTTTAGGTTCCATTAATATTTATAATTTAAAAAAAAATTACCATTAATTATTATGAGTAGAAAGGCATTTTCGAGAGCTCGTTGAAGAAATTGTAACAACCTTCCTTTTTAAATTTATAGATATACATGGATCGAGATATAAAAAATATTTGTGTAACTATAATAGATTTGAGATATCAAATCTATTTAGATGCAATGTTTTTGTGTGTGTTTATAAATTATCAAAAAGATTTGTGTTACATAGAAATTTGATTTCAAATTAATGTGGGATAGTGTGTAAGTTTATGAGGTATTTTTATATTTTCAACTCTGAAAGTTTTGTGGTAAATCCTTATAACTTCATACATTAACAATAATTATTTATATTTAAAGTGATTTCACAAGATAAAGAATTCAATATGTGGCAGAAAATTGTGATGACAATAATTTTGGATGCAATTTTGGATGACAATTTTAGATGCAAATTTTTTTAGTGTTTATAAATATATATAGTCCTAGCCAAAATTGTTGGTTCTACATACTGGAGTGGTTAAATATATGTAATTCAAGTGCTCATTTTCAACAAGATAAATATGTTTATGAATTCAGAAATGCAATATACACAACAATAAATATGAAATATAAACAACAAGAAATTACGATTTTGTCATGATATATCACAGGGTTCTAAAAAAATGAAAACTTAAAATGTTTAAACAACTGCCATTTCTGGTTATCTGAGTAGGATGATTTTGGGATACAGTGAACGTTTAATATTTTCTACCACCACAGATCCTTTCAAATATGACAATCAACAACAACCAACATCATGTTTGCAGATAAAGTGGAAAAAATATTTTTTGAACTGTTAGTAGTGATCAAGAGACATTAGTCATTCAAAAAAAACATAGATGCTACGTTTCTCATGATCTCTTACCCAACATAAACATCAACCTTTCATTATCAATTAAAAAAGAAAAACTTCAACTAACAAAGCAAACTACTCGTATGTAATGGTAATATGCGTACAAAACATAGGAATAAGTTTGGCAATATGTATAAAAAACATAGGAATAAGTTAAATTATAGTTGTTATCCATCCAAGGTTAATGAAATTTCAAATTTACAAAAGTAATTCTTAATTCTAAGATGTTGTATAGAGGTTCAAAAGTATATCTATTCATCTTCTTCCAATCTTATTATGTCCAACACTTTGTTAGATTCCAGGATTTGGTAAGTTCACTGATTTTAATAACCTATTATTCACAATCCTATCTATCCATTTGCCCTCCAGGATTTCCAATTGATCATGATCAATTCTTATAGCAATGAAAAATGTTGAAACTTGTGCACAATTCTTTCAACTTAACATGAGAATTCAAATATAATTCTTGTATAGAGGGAAGCTTACCAAAAACTTCAAAAAAACTTGAAATTGCTTTCACACTTTTCCAAAAAATCAAATTTATTATATTGAATTTATTTAAAAAAGAAAATCATATTTGAACTCATTATAAAATATATAATTTGTTAACAAACTTTTAAGCTTGAAATTGTTTTCACTTTTTTTCAAATTTCAGTTTGTTGTGAAAACTTTCAAAAACTTGGCCTTTCTTACCATATTAAAATTTCAATATTTAATCATTTCTCATTGCACTCAATGTCAGGTTTAGTTACTTAAAAAGATAACCACTTCTCAATGCACCCGTTCTCGATTAATTAATTAAAGAAAAAAACAAATGATGATAGTGATCAATGAATGCACAAAGTCTTTTTCTAATAACTTAGAATGGAAGATATTAATTTGGATAGCCATCAACAAAGATATCATTTATACTCCATTAATGTTTATAATTTCAAAGACAATTACCATTAATTATTATTATGTAGAAAGTTATTTTCTAGATATCGTTGAAATTGTAACAACCTTCCTATTTAAATTTGTAGTTACACATAAATCGAGATTATATAAATTTAATCGAAATCCATCTCAATGTTATTGAGATTGATATATCAAATATATTTAGATGCATATTTTGAGATATCAAATCTATTTAGATTCAATTTTTTTGGTGTTTATAAATTATCAAAAAGATTTGTGTTACATAGAAATTTGATTTCAAATTATTGCGGAATAGTGAGTAAGTTTATGAGGCTTTTTAATATTTCAACTATGAAAGTTTTCTAGTAAATATTTATAACTCCATACATTAACAACAACCATATATATTTGAAGTGATTTCACAAGATAAAAGGTTTTCTGGTAAATATTTATAACTCCATACATTAACAACAACCATATATATTTAAAGTGATTTCAAAAGATAAAGATTTCAATATCTGTAACACGACAAAAAATTGTGATGACAATTAGTTTGGATGCAAGTTTGGATGACAATTTCAAAATGCATTTTTTTTTAATATTTATAAATATAAAGACGTAAAGACGTGCACATTTATTTCAACTTAACATGAGAATTCAAATATAAAACCAGACACAATTATTTCAACTTAACAAGGGAATTTAAATATAGTTCTAACAGAGAGGGAAGCCCATCAACATGTCCACCTTAGCCTTCAGGAATTAATAATAAAATATTATTCCTTTAGAGGTAAGCCCCCTAGCTTATCCCCTAGGCCCAAATACTTATCCCCCTCCCTTACCCATCCTTGTGGAAGCTTAGTCCCCCATCACTCTTTCTTCATGGTCGGTCTACACGCAATGATGTTTTTATATTAATAATGTGCATAATTTCATGTACAAAAACAGGCTCCTTGCCTTTAACACCTAGGCTCTCCGGCCTATTAACACATAAGTTTACCAGCTTATAATTGCTCGACTCACCATCCTACAAACCATGTTTACAATTCATAATATAACTAGGGCATGTCCTTGGGGTATTATAGGTAGGAACTTGTCTTTCATCAAGGTAAGGTGGCTTGAGTTAGCCAGAAACTCTCCCAGATAGTTATGAAGTTGTTTGCTTCTTTTTATACCTCTTTCTATTTTTATTTAGGATTCTTAGGTTCAACAAGGGAAGAGGATTTAATGCTTGTAGAAGGAATAGATGGCATACCTTTTTTTTTGTTGGGTTGCTAATATTTTTATTGTGAAACAGCGAGTCCTTCAGAAGCTAAGCCTATTGCTCAACGATTGAATTCAAGTCTTGTTGTTGGTAGGATAAAAAAATGGACTTTAGGTCAAGATCCCCAAGGTCCATTTCCTTTCCATCATATGAGTCATGATATATTAGTAATAAAGTGTATGATAAGATGTATACCATTTCCTATATATGTAAAATGGATATGTATTAACTAATGGTAATGCTTCTATGATTTAGGTAGTCTATGATTACTATATGTTCACTAGTATGTACACTATAATGAGGTGTGATGACCAGCTTAGATACAGTATATGTCATGATATATTAGTAATAATGCATATGATAAGATGTATACCATTGCCTATATATGTAATATGGATCTGTATTAACTAATGGTAATGCTTCTATGATTCAAGTAGTCTATGATTAAGATATGTTCACTAGTTTGTACACTATAACTAGGAGTGATGCCCAACTTAGCTCCAAGTAATACGAATGATTCAAGGAATTACAATGGAATCAGATTGGGCATAGGATAGTTAAAGATCATAAGCTAACATAAGTTGAGACCTATCATATTTACGTAATATAAGAACAGTCATGGTCACACTATATTACTATCGAGTCTAGTTATATGAGCTTAGTGACCAATACTCTTCTATATCAATTCCACATGTTATAACTATCATATATTATGGGATTCCTTATGCTTTACTCGTATTGAATAGTGTAAATAGAACTATTACTATAAGCAAAACTATAACTATACTAGTAGCATCATTAACAAGAGTCTTACAAAGGGTATACTCTTATCCAATATAGATGGGTTTTACTTACTCTGATTAAGAGAGAGCTAAAGCAATGGAATTAACTTCATATCTCACCTGTATGAGCCATGTGAATATTACAATATAGTTAAGAGTGTAGAATCTGAGTATAAGGTATAGGCCACTAATCTCTATATGATATTCATGGAACACTATGGCTATTATCTCTACCACCCTGTATCAGAGTATGCATATCGATTCCCCTTGTTCATATGTTACCATATTCACCGGTAAATCTCATACAACTCCTCGAGTATGGTATTACTAGTCTCTATACCATATAAGTAGTGTG
>ML788607.1:90491-110066 GCA_009831015.1 Picea engelmannii
AAGTACGCCTAAATATAGATTCTTTTATTCAATCGGCGGCGCTTCTCAAAATAGTCACGACCGTGACCCTGACGTCTCCCTTCGGAGTCTTTTCCAGCTTCCCGTGCAGGCGCGCACGACGAGGTGCGGATGCTCCTGCATCAAAAACACACTTATTGACCATGTGTGGTCAAATGTGCCCATCTCTAATTACAACATCTTTATCTTAGACACATATTGGTCTGATCATGATACAATTGGTATTTCACTTGAATTATGAGATATACATCAAACATATTGCAAAGTCATATTTCTATGTTTCAAAGCATATCTATCTAGCTTGTTGCCAAAAAAAAAATTAAAAAAAATATATCCATCTTCTTAGTTTTCTCTGGTTTGTACACATACTGGTCTGGTTACCGCACAGTTGGTGTTGCACTTGAATTATGAAATATATATCAGGCATATTGCAGAATCATATTTGTATGCTTCAAACCATATCTTTCTATCTTGTTGTAGAAAATCGAGATATCACACTTCTTAGTTTGCCCTGGTTTGTAATTGTTTTTGGTCACAAATTTGTTTTTGCACAATATATATATATATATATATATTGCACAAAAAAAAAAATTATATATATATATATATATATACACACACACACACACACACACACAGAAACTTGAATGAACTAAAAAAAAAAAAAAGAGGTACAATCTTCTAACACTATTTGTTACTCTATTCCTCTTATTCTATTTATTTTAGTCTATGTACATAGTACTTTCTTTTTTCTTTACATGTCAACCTATGTTTATGTCCATTTTGTTTTGTGGTTTTGTTCATAGAAACAAAGAGGAAAACTAGACACCACAAAAAACTCCTAACCAAAAATGTAGAAGAATCCATGCAAAGGTGCATTTTTTCTACCCCTGTTCCATATCCAATAGTTTTCCGTTTACTCTGTCTGTATTTTTTCAACTAGTTGGCAGATCTGGTTTTTTTTCCCCTCCTTGGACACTCCATATCTTCTTGTACATTCACTTGTCTTCATTTCAATTCTATTTTCTATGTTGCTATCTTGAAATAAATAAATTTTTACTCCATATTTTCTTTTCATGTGTTCCTATGTAATAGTTTGCTTTCATGTCGATTCTTACCTCCCTTTCTTTTTCCTGTTATATACTTAGTCATTCTCCATTTTTTTTTCTTCCACTCTATTATCCATTTTTAATTCTATACTTAGTCCCATGTCTATGCTCGCGGGTTTCCAGGATGACAAAGTGGTTGATTTCATGTCCATCTATATATCTACATCACGAGTTCGACTGACCACCATTCATTTTCATAGTTCGCGAATTTTATGGCTGTTGGTTCCTGCGTAGGAGCCATCGAACTCCCATGCCCCGTGTGCATGGTATACATCTTGCGCTTGAAACTTCAGTGATCTACAATTCGACCTGGACTCAAATCTCGTGACTCATTTTTCTTAGCATCTGTTGATATTTTTACCAATTCGTCTCAACACTTAGCCAATTTTATAGTCGCAGGTTCCCCCCAATGCATTATCGAACCCCCATGCCCCGTTTTCAGATAACATCTTGCATCCAAAATTCCGGTCATCTACAATTCAACCCCGAGCTCCTCAAACTTCCAAGGCTCACTCTTTATCAAACTCATAATTTGTATATCCATCTATATCTTGACATCACGGGTCCAACCGAGCGCTTATGTTTCCTTAGCCAATTTTATGGCCACAGGTTCCCGGATACGCATTATCAAACTCTCATTCCTTGTGTTCCGATTATACATATTCCATCCAAAACTTGGGTGATCCATGTCTATGCTCACAGGTTCCGAGATGGCGGAGTGGCATATTTCATGTCCATCTATATCTCTACATCACGATTCCAACCGAGCGTTGTTAATTTTCATAGTTCATTAATTTTATGGCTGCGGGTTCCTATGTGGGCTCCATCCAACTCTCATGCCCCGTGTGCGCAGTATACATCTTGCACCCGAAACTTTGGTGATCTACAATTCGACCTAGAATCGAAGCTTGTGACTCATTTTTCTAAGCATATGTTGATATTTCAAAGCATCTGTTGATATATGTCCCTGTTCGTCTCAATAATTAGCCAATTGTATGACCGCAGGTTCCCCCCCAATGCATTATCGAACTCCCATGCCCCATTTTCAGATGACATCTTTCATCCAAAACTCCGTTTATCTACAATTCGACCCTAGATTCCTCCAACTTGCAAGCCTCACTCTTTATCAAACTCACAAATTGTATATTTATCTATATCTTGACAGCACGAGTCTGACCGAGCGCTTTCATTTCCTTAGCCAATTTTATGGCCGCGGGTTCCCAGGTACGCATTATCAAACTCTAATTCCTCGTGTTCTGAGTATACATATTCCATCCGAAACTTGGGTGATCTACAATTCCAGCATGGACTCCCAGTTTCAAAAAATTATCAAGGCATCTTTAATTCTCATCCATGTCTGCCACGTTTTCCCCTTCCCAATAGACATTAATTATGATTTTACTAGTGACAGTTCACAGATGTTCAAAAATATTGGCATTAATAAGCGGAAAGATCGAGGTAATCTCCCATTAAAATGCATTTATGGGAGAAAATTATGGAATCTGATTAGTTTCCTCTGTCAATATTGAATTCGCAAATAAATGATGTTTTTTTTTTGTTTTTTTAGACGTTATCGTAGAAATAATTCAATATTGTGTTGGCCCATTGTCATCTACAAATGTGTTCACATGATTTCACTCTTTAGTATTGTGCCAATAATTTTAGAACCTTACAGGTTTGCATATTTGAGGTTCTTCCTACATATCAAAATGTTGATCCACCATTCCAATTTGAACATAGTTTGCATTTGGGCCACAAAGAAGAACAATAAAATAAAATAATATGAAATTTTCTTAAGTAAATATCAACAAATTATCTTTTGACTTGAAATTGCTTTTGTCAAAATCTGGTTATATTACACAGCTGCCAATGTTTTCCCTACTTTTCAATAGTTTCTCTATTTCCCTGCCATCTTCGCACGCTTTCCCAATGCAAATTGATGAATCTTTTATTAGCTTTGAAAAGATTGGCATTAAAAGGTGAAAAGGTTGAGGACATATTCCATTAAAACACATTGAACCAATATTTACTTGAGATTGTATTATAATGTTGCAACATCCATTTTAAATACAATAAGGAGCAAAAGAAGGTTTTCATCACCTTATGTCTGCAACTCGACATCATGTCGGTGGAGATACCCTGAATATTTTCGGGCACAAGGACTAGCGTTTTCAGTGGTCCATAGATTATGACTACTACTTGTCCACTTTTGCCCAAATGAAATTTATCTTGACATCTGAAATTGCAATGACACTTCATTTTTTATTTTTTTTACTTGAAGGACTTGGTCACGTCTTGCACCGAGAAATATATTTCGAACCAGTAGATTGTCCAGATGGGCGACCATTTCTAAATCTCCATATTTCCTAAATTATTTCGAAAGATGTTAATACTTCCCGACCCAACACCTACTTTCAAGGGAGAGAATTGCAAGTAGTTCTTAAAGAAGCATGGCAATGAACTAGACCTCTTGCCGAAGTTATTATAGGACCTAGCGCTTGCTCCCTGGGACATGGCCATATTACAGGTTAGTGCATGTAAAAATCTTTTTCAGCAAATTGCATTCCCTTTCACGAGGACTGCGAGACAAGAAAGTGCAACTGGCATCTCTCGGATGATTTTGTATATTTTATATTTTATGGTCAAGCAAAAAACCATATTCCATTGTCACAAGATGATTTCCATTCAAAACTCTTCCCATTTATTGCAATACAAGAGGTAGAAGAAATTATTTCTGCCACTTTATTTAATTTTTGTCGTGTTGAATTGCTATCCATTTCCTGGACTATCTATGTGTAGGAAGATGAACTCTGAATTTGACCCATTAACATTCTCATGCCAGAAATTATGGAGACACGACGCTTGCCAACTATTTTATAAGGTATTCAATTATTTTGTTTCTTTTTTTAAAGCATTGATATTTGGAAGGTATTTCCCCCGGTTCTTTGGCCAGACAACAATCTTCCTGGATAGGAGGGACTTAGTAGAATAAATGGAGAACTATAATTTTATAAGGATTTTCAGGTCTAAACAAAATACTTTCTTCCTTCCATGTCACATATCTGGTACAATGGTTTTTGCTGGAATAGCAGGGGAGTACATCTACTGGTTGCATTTTTTTCATGCAAAAAGGAAAGGACAATTCATGTCTATTCCTTGGAAAGACTGAGATTTCATGGTTAGGAACCACTTTAGCAATAATTTCATTTACTCTTTCATGAATGGACTCTGAACCAGTACCAATGATTCACACAAGTAGAACCGAAAAGACTCATGTGAAAAAAGTGCCCAATCCCTGACTGCCACAACATCTCGTGGAAGTACTCC
Source organism: Picea engelmannii (assembly GCA_009831015.1). Lineage (NCBI taxonomy): Eukaryota > Viridiplantae > Streptophyta > Pinopsida > Pinales > Pinaceae > Picea > Picea engelmannii. The sequence continues at coordinate 94,946 of ML788607.1, forward strand.
AATGGCTTACCCAAGTAACAAAGTCACACACAATTTTTTAGGCAGAGGAGGAGATAAGAACCCTCCCTCTAGAAAAATTGAAAGTTGTCACAAGATTCCCGTGGGCAAAAAACAGAAAACAATAGTCAAAGAACAACAGGGACCAAGGGGAGAAATTGATATCTACGATCTCTCCCTCGAAGATATGGAACTAGAAATTGACATTGAAAAATTATTTCCTGATGATGATCACCTAGAAAACATTGCTCCTCAGAATCCTAGGATGGACATACTTGGCATACATTGGATGAAGAAGAGTCTTTTGCATTTCAGAGCGTTGTTTTTTACAACGAATCAAAAAAATTGATTATTGAAAACAAAGATGTAAAGAATAAGAAAGGCACATCTCATTTAGAGTTCAACCTATGAAACATGTGCCCTTCCCAGATATCCAAGATGCACTGAGAAACTGGATATTCTCTAGACAAATCTGTTAGCGGCCTTGAAATGGAGAACCTCATGTTAAAGACGTGAATCAAAGAATTGGAGGCAACTCTAATGCCTCTCCTTTGGCAATGGTCAGGTCCACCACACTTGCGCCAAAGTTAAAAGGATCAACAAGCCTTCTCACATCGGCCCAGGACTATGTGGAAAATAATATAAACAAAAGAATGGAATTAATAACAGAATCTTGGGAGATGTCAAAGAATATGGTCTCTTTTGGAACAAGAGCACTGATTTTCATGAGTATCTGCAAGAAGATCTCAAGAACGACCAAGGTTTTTATCTCGATGTAGTTTTGCCATTTGGTTTTGAAGTTACTGGTATGATGGAATCCAGAAGAAGACAAGAGGATCTCCCTTCCTTGGATTGAATAGACCAACTAAACGCATGTTGGAAAGAAAAGGTAAAGAACCTGATTGGTATTGTTCAAGAATGTAGCTAGACCATATCTAAAAGAGAAAAACTATTCAAGAAGCTAACTAAGATAGATCTAGTTGGCAGCACCAATGAAGCCCAAGACCCAAAATTGATATTAAACTCATTTTTTTAAACCAAACAAGCATTTGATGATCAAGTTCATATCTATAAAAGACTGTCATTTGAAAATTTCTATGAAATTCTTGAATATGGTGAAGTTGACGTGAAAACTTGGCTAGTCGGTTATGCAATTAGAAACAAAAATATTCAAGAAGCATTGCACAACTTGTCTATTGATCTAAGGGACTTGGAAAGTGAACTCTTCAATATACAAATCTGGCATGAAATGAATGTGGTTCCCATGAGGATCTACATCGAAGAATGGTTGAAAAAAGTTGTCGACCAGATTACCAATGAAGGTCAAATCCGAGGAAATCCATAAAAGGACATCAGTAAATAAATGACAATCCATGGCACACCATCATAGTAAGTTGATACTGATTACATTCTTCTGTCTTCATCCACTTATTCTAACAAATCTTTAATCCAGATCTGACAATTTTCTCTTTCTTCTTGTCAGGTTTTGTTGTTTTCCATCGTCGACTTTCTTCTTTCTCCAAACTTCATTCTTGTACATCTTTTCTTCGTAGTCCGTGGTGTCCCAATTGGAGTCATTCTGACAAACACATTTTTATTTTACAGAATATGTACTGAACTATAGTTTTTTTTTGCAAATTGGAAGACAACTATTTTTTTGGAAAATATTCTCAAATGTATTTTGCGACCCAATTTATATAAATATAAATATTTGGGGTTGTTCTATGCTAATATTCAATGCTTGGTGTTGTTATTTGGAATTTGTATTCCTTCGTAAAATTAACTCACTCTGTTGTACAGGTTCTTGTTCTATATTGTGTCTGTATTGCAGCTTCCTATATTTCAAAATATTCTTCTATATACAAAATGTAAAGTCATGTATTTTTTTCTTTGTTCCTTGTAGATTTGAGAAAAAAACATCTGAGCCCAAAAAACCATTCAAATTCGAACATGGTTTACATTTGGACCACATAATCTAGTAAGATACATTAATATGGATACATTTTAAATAAACATAAACAAAATCCCTTTAAAGTGGTCAGGCATCAAATGGTTAGCGATCGGTTCGTCTGCTAATGCTCGCACGACATTTTCAGAAAAATGACTAAGTAATGAGAAAGAGAGAGTAGAGCGTAAAAATGATCGGAAGGTATTCAAAATAGGGTGACAACGGTTCCCAAGCTACAGTTCTGTCGTATACATCTTGCACCCAAAAAAATTTTGGTCTACAATTCATCCACATATTGGAACATGGTTTGCATTTCGCCCACAAATAATCTATTAAGATACATTAATATAAATACAATTTAAATAAATATATTTAAAATTGAAGCCAACTTTTCTGGAACTCGTTGATTGGTCCTATATTGTCACATCATAAGCCCCACCGAATACAGTTCCTTTCAACACTTAGCCAATTATCTCTCTGTGGGGCCCTAACTTACCACTATCGAATTTTTATGCCCCATGTTTTGTGATATACGTTTTTCACACAACACTTCCATGATATACATTTTGCACCAAAAACTTCCTTCATTTACAATTCGACCCCATTTCAGTGAAAAATGTGTAACACGAATAGGGTATTCATGCCATCTTCAATTCAAATTCATTCTACTTTTACTGGTGACAAATAATCTTGCACCCAAAACTTGCGCCATCTATAGTTTCGCCATATACATCTTGCACAAAAAAAATCCCTGGTCTACAATTCGTCCAGATATTGGAACATGGTTTTCATTTATCCCACAAATAATCTATTAAGATACATTAATATAAATACAATTTAAATAAATATATTTAAAATTGAACATGTCTTTTTTTCAAACTCATTGATTGGTCCTATATCGTCACATCATGATACCCACCAACCGCGATTCATTTCAACACTTATCCAATTATCTCTCCGCGTCATCGCGACTTAGCACTATTGAATTTTTATGAACTCTGTTATGTGATATACGTTTTTCACACAACACTTCTGTCATATACATTTTGCACCAAACACTTCCATCATTTACAATTTGACCCCATTTCAGTGAAAAATGTGTAACATGAAGAGGGTATTCATGCCATCTTATCCCCAGGTTGGCGCTATTATACATCTTGCACCCAAAACTTCCCTGGTCTACGATTCATCCAAATATTGGAACATAGTTTTCATCTCGCCCACAAAAAATCTATTAAGATACATTAATATAAATACAATTTAAATAAATATATTTAAACTTTAACCTGACTTTTTTCGAACTCGTTGATTGGTCCTATATCTTCACACCATGAGCCCCACCGACCACAGTTCCTTTCAACACTTAGCCAAATATCTCTCTACGGGGTCGCGACTTAGTGCTATTGAATTTTTATGCCCCCTGTTTTGTGATATACGTATTCAACAACAATTTACGGGAGTCTGACTAACCCCCAAGTTGTCGCTATTATATATACATCTTGCACCCATAATTTTCGTACTCTACAATTCATCGCGACTTCATGCTATCGATTTATTATTCCCCCTATTCCGTGATATACATGTTGCACACCACACTTCCATGATATACATTTTTCACCAAACACTTGCATCATATACAATTCGACCTCGGTTATATAGCCCGCCTATCTAGAAATCCGCAATCTAAATAGTGGCTAGGCATTGAATGGTTAGTGGTCAGTCGGAGTCACGATATAAAAGCACAAGTGCAAATGTGAACTGGTCCGTCCACCAATGTGCCCATTGGGACATTTTCGTAAAAATGACTAAGTAATGAGAAAGATAGTAGAGAGGAAAAACGGTTGGACGGGCTTCAAAATAGGGTGAAAAGGGCTCCCGAGGAGACGTAAGGCCCCACCTATCAAATATTATATATAGTCTTATTCTACTCATTACAACTCAGTGGTTCTCTTATTTCCATTAACAGCCAAAAAAATGTATTCAACAACGATTTACGGGAGCCCGACCCACCCCCGGGTTGGTGCTAGTATAGATCTTGCACCCAAAACTTGCATCATCTAGAGTTTCGTTGTATACATATTGCACCAAAAAATTTCGTGGTCTGAAATTCATCCACATATTGGAAGATGGTCTACATTTGGACCACAAATTATCTCTTACGATACATTAATATAAATACAATTTTAATATCTATACTTAAACTTGAATTTGACCTTTTTTTAACTTGTCGATTGGTCCTGTAGTGTCACATCATGAGCCCGACCGACCGTAGTTCCTTTCAACACCTAGACAATTATCTCTCTGTGGGGTCGCACCTTAGCGCTAATGAAATTTATGCCCCATGTTCTGTGATATACATGTTGCACACAACACTTCTGTGATATACATTTTTCACCAACCACTTATGTCATTTACAGTTCGACGTGCTATTATAGATCTTGCACCCAAAACTTTCATCATCTACAGTTCCGTTGTATACATATTGCATCAAAAACTTCTGTGGTCTACAATTCCTCCACATATTGGAACATGGTCTACATTTTGACGATAAATTATCTATTACAATACATTAATATAAATACAATTTAAATGAATGGTCCTATATCGTCACATCATGAGCCCGACCGACTGCAGTTCCTTTCAACACTTAGCCAATTATCTCTTCACGGGGTCACACCTTAGCGCTAACAAAATTTTGTGCCCCATGTTCTATGATATACATGTTGCACACAACATTTCAATGATATACATTTTGCACCAAACACTTATGTCATTCAAAGTGGATGCTAGCGGTCGGTTGGAGTCACAATATAAAATCACAAGCGCAAATGTGAACCCATACACAAAACTTCCTTGGTCTACAATTCATCTAGATATTGGAACATGGTTTTCATTTCGCCCACAAATAATCTATTAAGATACATTAATATAAATACAATTTAAATAAATATATTTAAACTTGAACCTATCTTTTTTTCGAACTCAATGATTGGTCCTATATTGTCACATCATGAGCCCCATCAACCACAGTTCCTTTCAACACTTCATCAATTATCTCTTTGCGTTGTAGCGACTTAGCGCTATCGAATTTTTATGCCCCCTCTTCCATGATATACGTTTTGCACACAACACTTTCATGATATACATTTTTCACCAAACACTTATGTTATTTATAATTAGACCCCATTTCAGTGCAAAATGTGTAACACGAAGAGGGTATGCATGCCATCTTATTCCCGGGTTGGTGCTATTATACATCTTGCACCTAAAACTTCCTTAGTCTACAATTTGTCCAAATATTGGAACATAGTTTGCATCTCTCCCACAAAAAATCTATTAAGATACATTAATATAAATACAATTCAAATAAATACATTGTTGATTGGTCCTATATCGTCACACCATGAGCCCCACCGACCACAGTTCCTTTCAACACTTAGTCAAATATCTCTTTGCGGGGTCGTGACTTAGCGCTATCAAATTTTATGCCCCTTGTTTCGTGATATATGTATTCAACAACAATTTACGGGAGTCCAACCGACCCCCAGGTTGCTGCTATTATATATACATCTTGCACCCAGAAATTTCGTACTCTACAATTCGTTGCGACTTCACGCTATCGATTTCTTATGCCCCCTGTTCCATGATATACATGTTTCACACGACACTTCCATGATATACATTTTGCACCAAACACTTGCGTCATATACAATTCGACCCCAATTATAGAGCCCGCCTATCCGAAAATCTGCGATCTGAAAAGTGGCTAGGCATCGAATGGCTAGAAGTCAATTGGATTCCCGATATAAAATCACAAGCACAAATGTGAACCGGTTCATCTGCCAATGCACCCATTGGGACATTTTTGGAAAAACAACTAAGTAACAAGAAAGATAGTAGAGAGGAAAAACGGTCGTATGGGCTTCAAAATAGGGTGACAAGGGCTCCCGAGGAGACATAAGGTCCAGCCTGTCAAATATTATATATATTTTTCTTCTACTCGTGACATCTCAGTGGTTCGCTTATTACCACTAACAACCAAAAAAATATATTCACATGGGTTGGAGCTATTATAGATCTTGCACCCAAAACGTGCATCATCTACAGTTCTGTTGTATACATCTTGCACCAAAAAACTTTCGTAGTCTGCAATTCGTCAACATATTGGAACATGGTCTACATTTGGATCACAAATTATCTATTATGATACATTAATATAAATACAATTTTAATAAATATACTTAATCTTGAACCTAACTTTTTTCGAACTTGTCGATTGATCCTATATCGTCACATCATGAGCTCGACCGACCGCAATTCCTTTCAACGCTTAGCCAATTATCTCTCTATGGGGTTGTGCCTTAGTGCTAACGAAAATTTATGCCCCATGTTTTTTTATATACATGTTGCACACAACACTTCCATGATATACATTTTGTGCCAAACACTTACGTCATTTATAGTTTGATGCACTATTATAGATCTTACACCCAAAACTTACATCATCTACAATTCCACTAGATACATCTTACACCAAAAACTTTTGTGGTCTAGAATTCCTCTGTTGGCCCTTGACCAAGTTTTGGGAGATCCTTGGTCAGGTTGACCTATTTTGGGACTTCGACAGCCTGCTAAAGATGGAACACAAGACGAAGCAGAGATCATGGGATCTTGAACCCTTTTTGGGTCCTTTTTGGGATTTGGGAATATGTAACGGGAATGGGATGTCAGCCCATGGGTTTACCCATGTTTAGGCCTATTCTGTATGCATAAATAGAAGGCTAGGAAATGTAAAAAGTAGTTGAATAGTGTGCAAGTGTTGTGCAAGTTGGCTAAGTGTTAAGAGTGGTATCTGTGTGATCAAGAAGTGTAAGGCTTTGTGCATACTGTATGAGACTTGCAGAGCTAAGTGTGAGTCATTGTAAGAGACTGTGAAGCCTTTGTGCTACAACGCAAGGAAGGAGGATATAGCGAGCTACGCAGATCTCCTGTCTTATGCGGAGTAAGGTTTTTGGCTCTATGCATGTAGATGATTGATTGAAGCTAATAAAGAAGAAGAGTTGGTGGACATAGCCCCAGGGTGGGGGTGAACCACGTAAATACTGTTTTATTCTTCTCTGTGTGATGTTCTGATGTGTTTATGTGTTATTTACTAAGTGCTTGATATAGATAGATAGATAGATTTGTTTACGCTTTGTGCTTATGATGAATCTAGATGTTAGATCTGATGGATGTAAATGGGCTTAGATCTTAAATCTGCTAGATCTGATCCATTTATTTATTATAAATGCTTAAATACATTAGATCAGGGTGAATGTTACAATGCTATGTTTTCTCTGCAGAGTAGATATTGGTTAGATAATGATGAACTAGCAGTGCCAAGTGCTCTATTAAGTATTATAATCACATATATGTGTCTCAGCTAAGGTTGCAGACACCTAAGTCCTGCAACCACCCCTGCCTCTACCTCGGGTGAGACTTCATTTGCCTCGCACGTGTTGTCAAAAGGGCCGATAGTTAGGGTTTTGTGGTGCACTATTGTAGCGTTGAACCCTAGGTCTTCCCCTGTGCCAACAAATGGTTCCGTTACCGAGACCTAAAACTGTGATTGCTGGGAACTAAGGAAGAAGAAGCTCTGTGCAAAGATCTAATCTGAAATTGTGAAATCTCTGTACTAAGGAAAAGAAATACGATCTGAAGAAAAGAGGTAAGATCTGGAAGCTTTGTTCTCTAAGAAAGGAAAAAGTGAGACTTTTTTAGTAAAAGAGGTAAGATCTGACAGCTCTGTGCTCTGATAAAGGTAAGAATAGTGAAAAAGTTCTAGATCTGAAAGCTTTGTTCTTTGTTGAAGTAAGATTAATGGAAATTTTTGTTTTAAAAGTATGAATCTAGTTATGTTTGATATATTTTGTCCTAGCTTGAAAACTAGGGTATTAATAGATGAAAGAAGATTTGATGTGAATAGATCTGATAAGAATAGCGAAAAATATGCTATACCTATGCATAGAAAGAATGTTTGGACTAATAAGTGTATGCAGGATCCTAGAAACAATTTTTTGCAGGTTAGCTACCATGATCCTAGTGTGCAGTACAAGAAAGGTTGGGGATCATTTAAAAGAAAGAGAGGATTAACCCTTTGTTACAGTTGCAGAAGACCGGGACATCTTGCTAAGGAATGCCCTAGGAGAAGACCCATTTGTATTTGTTGTAAATCTATGGACCATGAAGTTTTGGATTTCCCTAGAATGATTGCTAAGGCTGAAAAAATGAATATGAATCAAGAAAACCCTAAGGCAGATCCAGAAAGTAAGATTACGATAGAATCCCAAAAAAAATCAGAGAGAGTATTTCTACAGATAAGAGAAACCCCGAATGACAACCGACATGTCAACTTATCAGAGATATTCAAAGAAAAAGAATGCCTTGAAGAAAGAATAGGAGACTTCGACGTAGACTGTGTTCTGGATGAGGAAACATGGGTGAATATTACGACAGAAAGAACTTGGGAACTTTTAGGAAAGCCTGTTATGATTCCCTCATTGGGAGGAATAGGATTATTCAGAGGAAAATTGATAACCCTATGTGGAAGACTTGCCAAGATACCTATGGTTGTCAATAGAGCTTCGACAGAGGAAGATTTTGAGATTGTTAAATTCAATGAGAACAGTGCCCCATTTACCATGCTACTAGGAAAACCTTGGATTGAAAGAGATCAGACCAGGAGGAAAGAAGAAGAAGACGTTTTAGAACAACAAAAGTAAGAATTAAAAGAATTCATGACTAGAAGGATCACACACTTGATTGAAGAATAAAAGAACAGATCAAAGCTATTTAACAATAGAAACCTGAATGTCAAAGTTTCAAGAACACTAGAAGAACCACTGAAGATTGAAGTACCTATTCCAGATGAAGAAGAAGGGTTACCCTTGAATCTTAGTAAAGAATCTCAATAGCATGAAGTAACTATGCCATAAGAAGCTAAGGATCAGAATGGAAAAAGGCACACCAAGACAAAACTCACTGGGAAGAAGGCTAGAAAGATAAGTAAAAAGAAAGCTAAGATCAACAAGTTGTAGACGGTTCCAGAGGAAACCTCACAGAAGAAAAATTTACAAACTTGGAGCTTCGCCGGTATATCAGAACAACGATGCATGGAACTCACCACGACGAAGCAATATAGCCATTGGGGACATTATAACTATTACACCAACACCCCAAATAGATAGAAAGACATTTATGGACAGACAGAACACCATCCAACTGTTGGGACTGCACCATAATGGATAGTACAAAGTTAATGAAACCTTTATACCCATTGCAAGCTACCTGTTGTCGAGTTACCTATTTATCCCATCATGCCATGCACCGAGAACACTTTTTCCAATTGAGAATTTGAGCCCGCATACTAAGTTGAGTTTATGCATTGATCATCCCGCTCTTTCTCTCTATCTCGTTACTGTGTCTAAGCTACCCCCCGAACCCAATATTGCTAACCTTGAGTGTGTATGTCGGACGAGTTGAGCACTACCGATAAAATTGTTGAAGAAGTTTTGATTGACCTTGTGAATGAAAGAGTCATGTTGATGTCCATAGGTATACAAGCATCATCCAGGAGAGGACTGCCAGCCTATCCATCCACTACTCGTGGAGTCGGACCATCCCGGCCATCTGATGAAAATCGAACCAAGCACATGGATGATCTAGCAAATGCTAAATTGATCCCAACCATATTACCCACCTATATACCACCTCTGAGTGGTGCAATAAATTGAGACAATGTACCTAGATATTTTGAGTATGCCTTGGTCGCTGTGTACCTCCCAAAGGGGATACGCGTAGTTTGAGTAGACCAAGATAATATTGCGGCGTTGAAGTTTAGTAACTTCAACCTTGGAGATTGCAAAGTTTACAACATCCTCTCCCCACATAAGCACCTGACCCAGACTAAGGGGAAGAATTCGAAGATAATCCCCCAACCTTGCGCAGTCCACCCTGCTCAATGTCATGAATATTCGTCACTTCGGACGACACCAAGAGGTGAATGCATGTGTCAAACTACTGTTGTCTTGTTACAATGGAGGTTATTTGTGGCTAAACCATCGTATAATAGTTGATCCAATGCTGATCAATCGGATCACGAGGTTAATTATGCAAGTACCTGATCCACAAGATTTTTACCTCAAAAAATACATGGATCGCGCTCTAGCACAGCGGATCAAGGACACTTATGGTGATGTCGAGAAGGTCACATGAGGCTACGAGGTATCTTCTATCCAGAGTGGCACATTATGCCTCGCCTATCAATTGATTGCAGGGAAGTTAGTATGAAAAAAATGACCTACCCAACTCACTAGTTTTGTAGTTAACCTCACAGGGAAGTGCACAGAAGGACTTCAGATGAACTGGGCGAAGTAACTGGTGAACCAATTATAACTCAACTGCATAGAATCCTAGGATCTAGGGTACAAATTTCATTTCAGCTGGCTATTGATCCTGATCGATTTTATTGCATGGGAGATGCCAGAAGGTGCGACCTTCCCGGACATCGAGCATTTCGAACCATTGGCTGCGTAGTTAAGTACATTGTGGTACTCAAGCAATATGAATAAATAGTGGTAGTCCAATGCTTTTTTTCATACCTATTACAACCAGCTGAAGACAATCATCCAGTCTGAACCTCGCATCACTCCGAACACTCTGCATCAATTCAGGCCCTTGATGAAGTTCAACATAGACTGACATTTTATTTACATCACAGTGGGCACTGACAAACACAAGAAACAACTCCAATCCTACTATAAGCTAACAAAGGAGGACTTAGAGGATATCACCAAGGACTGGTCGGCGGACCTCCTCCTTCTAGCAAACCCTGCAGAGATACTCGACATCGACAACCCAACAACTACGCAGGATACACCCAGACCTAGAAGGACAAAGAAAACTAAAGAGGTTTAGGATTTAGACAATGCATCTGTGAAGAATTCTTCCATATCACTAGAGAAAGGAGGTGATGATGAAGAGTTGAATGAAAAAGAGGTCGAACAAAAGCAGGGTGATGAGGTTGATCCCCTGAAGAAGAGGAAAGGTTCGCCTCCAAAACCTTCCTCCTGGAAGAAAGCGAAGGCCATAATTACCAAGATGTAGACCGTCCTCACCTTTGATGACTTCGAATTCATCATAGCATCCCTACAAGATGCTTTGCTAGAAATAGAAGATAAACAAGAAGCAAAGCAAGAGGAGTTGTATGATCTAGTCGAGACTGAACTCTGAGGGTTACAACAAGCCCTACAGTCCAACCGCCCAGTCTCCACTGCACCAGGGGAACCAGAATTGGGAGATGATCCAACTCAACTCCACCGCCTAGATGATACAGTCGAAGCTTGTCTTCGACGAGAACAAGAAGAAATAGCACAAGCCACCTAAGCTTTGACACAAGTACAAGGTGTACTAGTAGAGCAACGCAGTGCTGCAAAACAGGTAAATCTAGCTCTCCAAGGAAAGTTTGACGCGGAAAAAGAACAACTACAGCAAGAAAAGGAACAATTGATCGCGGAGTGACTTGAAGTAAAGGAAGTAGTCAACATAACACTTTTCTCTATGACAGTCGTAGAAGTAAAGGCCGAAGAGCGATTTCCACAACAAGTAGCGCAACTTGAAGAAGTGATCCATCAACTACAACAACGCATAGCAAATTTGGAGCTACGCATAGTACCCAAGACCCCTAAAGATGTAAGAGACCAAATGGAAGCAACCTCCAGGAGCGCAGTTGAAAGGCTCAAGGCTCTTACCCTGGAATGTAAGCAGCTCACTGATCGTAGTGACCTGACATATGAATGACTCGTTGAGAGTCCCGAATTAAGAGTACTGGAGTCACAGCTCCAAGAGGCAAAGTACCAAGCCGAAAAGATATAGGCATAGCTGAAGTCCCTATTAGTTGTGGAAAGAATGAAGCGCTCCCAATAGAAACGCACTGCATAATAGAAAATCCATATTATCCAGAGTAGAGTTATGGAGATAACTCAGAAACTCCAACCCATACAAGACAAGGCCTATGAATTGTTTACAGAGGTAGAAGGCCAAAGAGAAGAGTTAGAGAAGGTTGTCACTACATCAGAACATCATCTAGAGGGACCTATTATTGACACAGGCATCCATGAGTTTGTTGAAAAGGAGGTTGTAGCACAAGAATAGGTCAAAGCAGCTCGAGGCGTTCGAAGCAGAACTAGTCAAACCAAAGTTACTCAGGATGAGTCACAGGTGAGTGTTGGGGGCATGCTGGCCCTTAACCAAGTTTTGGGAGATCCTTGGTTAGTTTGACCTATTTTGGGACTTCAACAGCCTGTCAAAGACAGAATGCAAGATGAAGTAGATATCGCGAGATCTCGGCCCCTTTTTGGGATTTGGGAATATGTAACGGGAATGGGATGTCGACCCATGGGTTTACCCATCTTTAGGCCTATTTTGTATGTATAAATAGAAGGCTAGGAAATGTAAGAAGTATTTGAATAGTGCACAAGTGTTGTGCAAGTTGGCTAAGTGCTAAGAGTGGGATCTGTGTGATCAAGAAGTGTAAGGCTTCGTGTATACTGTATGAGACTTGCAGAGCTAAGTGTGAGTCATTGTAAGAGACTGTAAAGGCTTTGTGTTGTAACACAAGGAAGGAGGATCTAGTGAGATGCACATATGTCTTGTCTTATGCGGAGTAAGGGTTTTGGCTCTGTGTATGTAGATGATTGATTGAAGCTAATAAAAAAGAAGAGTTGGTGGACTTAGCCCTAGGGTGGGGGTGAACCACGTAAATACTATGTTATTCAGCTCTGTACGATGTTCTGATGTGTTTATGTGTTATGTACTAAGTGATTGATATAGATAGATAGATAGATCTATTTATGCTTTATGCTTATGATGAATCTGGATGTTAGATCTGATGGAGGTAAATGGGCTTAGTGCTTAAATCTGCTAGATCTGATCCATTTCTTTATGCTAAGTGCTTAAATACATTAGATCAGGGTGAATGTTATGATGCTTTGTTTTCTCTGCAGAGTATATATTGGTTAGATAATGATGAACTAACGATGCTAAGTGCTCTATTAAGTATTATAATCATAGATATATGTCCCAACTAAGTTTGCAGACGCCTAAGTCCTACAACCACCCCTACCTCTACCTCGGGTGAGACTTCATTTGACTCGCAGGTGTTGCCGAAAGGGTCGATAGTTAGAGTTTTATTGGTGATTTATTGTAGTGTTGAACCATGGGTCAGCCCCTGTGCCAACATCCTCCACATATTGGAACATGGTCTACATTTGGACCACAAATTATCTATTACAATACATTAATATAAATACAATTTAAATTAATGGTCCTATATCGTCACATCATGATCCCGACCGACCACAACTCCTTTCAACACTTATCCAATTATCTCTTTGCGGGGTCATGCCTTAGCGCTAATGGAATTTTATACCCCATGTTCTGTGATATACAAGTTGCACACAACATTTTCGTGATATACATTTTGCACCAAACACTTCTGTTATTCAAAGTGGATGTTAGCGGTCGGTCGGAGTCATGATATAAAAGCACAAGCAAAAATGTGAACCGGTCCATCTGCCAATGCGCCCATTGGGACATTTTCGGAAAAAAAGACTAAGTAACGAGAAAGATAGTAGAGAGGAAAAATAGTCGGATGATCTTCAAATTAGGGTGAGAAGGGCTCCCGAGGAGACATAAGGCCCTGCTTGTTAAATTGTATATATATTCTACTTATACTCATGACAACTCAGTGGTTCGCTAATTGCCATTAACAACCAAAAAAACATATTCAACAACAATTTATGGGAGCCTGACCCACCCCCGGGTTGGCACTATTATATATCTTTCACCCAAAACTTGCGTCATCTACAGTTCCACTATATACATCTTGCACCAAAAACTTTCGTATTCTGCAATTCCTCCACATATTGGAACATGGTCTACATTTGGACCACAAATTATCTATTACGATACATTAATATAAATACAATTTTAATAAATATACTAAAACTTGAACCTGATGATCTAAAAATGAAGAAGACTTGTATTCTTGAAAATATTTGCAAGTTAAAATTTTATGTGTTAAAATGCAAGTGGATCAACTTTGCAACACAACTTTAATAGGATTTACTCATTCAAGATGCATATAAATATCAGCGTAATCAGTGAACAGAAAACACATAACACAGCAAATGATAAAGGAGTTCACCCCTCTCTTGGGCTACATCTCCTGGTCCAGCTTCCAATGGATCATTTGTATTATTTTCTCAAAGTGATCAAAAATGTTATTTACAATGCTCAAAATTCCAAATAGACTGCTCCAATGGCTTCAAAACGTCCAAAAACCCCTAGCTGGGATTTTTCGACACCTCGTTTGGCCAAAAATTGAAGAAGATAGGCTTCCTGGAAGTCCCCCCTTCAAGCTTGTTGTCTCTGCATCTACAAAACGCACCCTTGTTGGCTCAACCTAGCCCACACGCATTTTAAAGCATAAAAACTTGGCACCGGGCGCAACCGCATGAACCGTGCAAATTGTAGGACGGTTATGGGTGCACCTAGCCCCTAACCATCAAGGGCAAGGTCATATGACCCATGTGACTGCGCGTTTAAAAGTAAGGGCCATAACCGTTTGAATCGAATTCAAACCAACGCATACCCGCGCGCGCGTCAATGGTCATATGGAAACAAACATGTGACCGCGGCCATATCAAAAGGGCTATGTTAAAACATATACCCGTGCTTGTGGTCATATTACAACACAACATACGATCAGGGTTTAGTTTTGAATGTGCGCGCAAAGGTTTTAAACCGTGGCCATATTAGAATACAACATAACCACGGGCTGGGGCTAAGCCCCAGCTCGACCCCCTGCCCAAACATACAACATTTCAATTCAAATGAAATCCGCACCATAGAGTGTTAAGAAACACTATTGTGGCGCATTGGTTGGTGGTCTTTTCCAAAGCTTTGCATGCAGGTGGAGGTCACGGGGTCGATTCCGGTGGACTCCAAATAAATTTTAAACCAATAAATAGGGGGCATGTGGCGGCCATTGATTGGGCCATGTGTCACCATTCCATTCGCTGCAAACAAGCCATGTCACCTACCAACTGTGCAAATAGCTTCCTGCCACGTGTCATA
>ML788607.1:116462-144329 GCA_009831015.1 Picea engelmannii
TTTTTTCCGTCCTTGTAAATATAAAGTGCATAGTTCTTTCAACTTAACATGGGAATTCAAATATAAACCTCTGTACAATTCTTTCAACTTAACGAGGGAATTTAAATATAATTCTAACAGAGAGGGAAGCTTACCAAAACCTTCAGAAAAATTTGAATTTGTTTTCACACTTTTCCAAATTCAATTCCATGTGTCGATGAGAAGCCTTTCCAAATCAGTACAACAACTCAAGTCAATCCTTTTCAGTTGTCGGATATTATATCAAATTAAAGTTATAATTTATACAAAGAAAATTATATCAAATTAAAGTTATAACATTCTTTGTCAAATTAAAAATTTATATAAAGAAACTTTATATCAAATTAAAGTTATAACATTCTTTGTGAAGTTTTTTTCATGCAAAATATGTTTATTGTTTAAAAATGGGAAACGTATTTAAAAAATATGTATAAGGAAAATACACATAAAATTAAAGAAGATATAATTTTTTTAGTTAAATTAATTATTATTAATAAATTAAATTAGCATATTCTCTAAGGGAGTGAATGAGAATGTTAAGCTAAATGGGAATGTTAAACTATGAATTTATGTTAAAGATGATAATAAAAATATCTAAGATGATGATGGAATTTAAAAATAATATATTTTGGTTGTTGATAAAAAAATTAATAATAATATTTGTATTTATGGATTAAAAATTAAAAAAAAAATTATAATCAAAATGATTTTATACGGAAGCTTGAATGACAATGTAATGTTTGTTGTCTCATTAAAGTAAACAAGATACCTAAGGAAGCTTTGGATTTATCCAGAAATAACACTCTTGGTGGAAATATCATTTTAGATTCTCATGTCCAAGAATTGATTGTCAAATATGTCCATTCTATTGGTGTAATTCTTATAATCGATTTATTTTCTAATGCTAATAGTATTTGTAGTTTGATGCACCATATAAGGGTCACAATGAATTGATCACACTAGGAGAGTATCTCACCATGATATTTTAGATTCTTATGTCCAAGGATTGATTGTCAAATATGTCTAGTCTATTGGTGTAATTTTTACAATCGATTTATTTTCTAATGTTAATAGTGTAATATCCTCCAAAATAATTAATTATTAAAGTCTGCATGTATTTATGAATTTTATTTTCATTTTTGGCAAATTTGTATTTGGAAAATTATTGTCATTTATGGCAAATCCGAATTTGGAATTTGATTATTGTAATTAATTATTGTGACTGTTGGGAAAACCAACTCTTTGAGTGTGACATATGTAAAAGAGAAATCTTTTTATATATTAATTGTTGAAGGGAAAATGGAACAGCCACGTTGAAAACAACTAACCATGATTCCATGAGTGGGGAACATACTTGAGTTACCTTAGGGCTGAATTTTACAAGTGGCAAATGAGGAATTTGGCCACTAGCAGCCCCTGAAAATCAGGGATTTGTAAAGCTGTAAAAATTCCCAAAGAAGGAAAAAGATCTAGGCACAAGATGCTTTTTGATATACAACATATGGGAGGAGGCATGACGTTGTTGAGTATGTTGGAGAAAGGTTATCACTTGCTGTTATGAACACTGCTTTGGGTGTGAGGCAAGGGGATCTTTGATCTGAAAAGATGATTGTAGCGAAAGAGGATCATTGGAATTCACCCTTATGAACTCATGGTCAGGCTAGGGGATGAACGGAGAAAGTAGTTTGGTTGTTCTGTTCTACGGTTGGGTGGAAGTTGGTTGTTCCATTTGTGTTTCCAGCATCAATTTCAGCTATGTTTTTCTACCTGTTATCTTGAAGAATATTGTATTATGTAGTAGTTGATAGGGATTAGATGAATCTATGATAGTTATTTATTCATGTGAATATACTCTCTGAACAGAAATAGTAAAGAAAATGTAAGTTCTATCTGTTGCTTTATATTAGGACTATATTGGTATAATAGGAATGTGGAATATGCTTCAGGAAGGCATAAATATTTACTAAAGTTTTGTTACATGTTTTCGGATAAACCTTAAGTGTAGATTCATTCCTACAGGAAATACCTGAGTATGATTTTACATGCATCTCAATACATATATATAGGATATGCATTCAAGCTAGATAGAATAGAAGTATTGTTTTGTTAATCATAACCTTTATCATGTATGTAGATATATATGTATATGTGTTCAACTTAAGGAAAATTGGATTGTTGCAATGCCAAATGAAATTCTAGAAAACAAATACAAAATATATTTATATATCATGGCATGTGCAGATACATCGAGCCGCATAAACATACAATATACTCATACACAGAAAGAGTTTATTGATTCTAGAATCACATGAGATTACAAGTAAACTTCCATTGATCTGACTATGACAAAGGCATTGAAATTTATAGTCCTTTTTACATTACAGCAAATCCATAAACAAAGTTTTAATGTTAAATAATGCATGCTACAGAGATTGTTCAATACTTAATAGTATTCTTTTGGGTTTTCAGAAAATTTGTATGTCCACTATTATTTAAAATGATAGATGGTTTGTTTAGCCATAGTCTCTTGGACCAAACTATTACAACAGAGTACCCTAGGGTAAGAACTCGGTACCACTAGAAAACTGAACCTGAACTTTTAATTAAAAACACCAGATTTGGAACTTGAATACCTTTCTTGAGCAAGGTGATCCCTTTGATCCATTTCTTGCGAACTGTTTAAATCCTCCAAAGGAAAATGATAGGTTTAGTAAAACAGTGTTAAGAAAACCAATCGAAATTTAAATATTGAAGATTCAACAGTGAATAATACTTATCTTTATCTAGCCTGAATGTGATTCTCTATCGGTGTCGAAGAATTAATCCTATCCACGGTCCGAAGGGGAGGAATGGACCCATAAATAGTTGATGGGTACCCTTGCAAGGAAACATGATCCCATCATTAGTTTGGTAACCAGAAAGAATCTAATTATACAATTCAGAATGTAAACAAGCATTGCTAAATATTTTAATATATTTCATAACCAGAATATTAAAGTGCACACAGTATCGTCGCATGCCCCACAGAGGTGCGTATTTCCCAATTCGGGACCACAGATAAGGTTGCGGGACATAGTTTCCATAATTAATAAACTTATTAATTGATGATAAAGAAACGCAGACAAGAACATGAGCATAAAACGGAACCTAAGATACATTTTTCGAACCACTGTAATCTTTCATTTCCATCAAAAATAATTTGTCCAGTGAAGGAGAATTCAACGGAGTTCTGGATACTTAAATGACTATTTTTCTTTATGCGGAAGAAGTGGAGATCGACATCTTAAACACAACTTTCAGGAACAGTGAACTTAGGGTAAATTCTACACATGAAGTATAAACTTTGGGAAATTTAATTAATTAAACCAAGAGAATTCTTATGACCTTAATGAATTCTTGTATTAATTGTGTGAGACATGAATGGAAAAGTATTACAGGTCTGTTACTAAATGCACACATTTTTAGGAAACAAAACCTCATTACAAAGACACGGAAGTTTTCCTTTACCGTGAATTTTAAAACGGAATAAATCATAGTAAGTCCAAGGGGCGTATTTCTTGTCTTTAAGAGCCGATAATTCAAGGATTTGTACCATCCTCACATCTTCACGAATTTAAGAGACGAATGAAATAATACACAAGAAATAACGATATATAATTTATACATACAAAATATCGTAAGTGGATTTAAGAATCACTATGGAAAACCAAAGGAAGATGTAACCACGGGATTTGTGAGCGATAAGTATGTCATGAGTAACTCAAACAAAATACATGCATAAACATTAAGGAGAAGATTGAGGATAACTTCTTGCTGAAAAAAACCTAACATTTTTATGGAACTATTCTTGAATCAAGGAACTAAATCGCATGTGTAAAATTGCATACAATCCCCAATGAAAAACCATGAGTAGAGGGTGGTTGCCCTCACGGGACGAGGTAGTGTCGTAAACCACCACGAGTTAGAGATATTTATTTTACACAGAGCATGGATGGAAATACATTCAAAGATTTAAGGGCAGCGAAAGGTAGAACCTCAACCATAAGTCATAAGGAAAACATTTACAGAGACAGTCACGAATACAACTAGTCTTTCTGAACTACCACACCTATTACAGGATAGTTTAAGTGTTAGGTTTTCGTGCGTTTACCTGTTAAAGGAGGAAACCAGTTGGTCGCGTGCCCCTTTCTTGCCTTACGCAGAGAAGGACCACTCTTTATCATTGGTCTTACACACAGAGAAGCGTTGCAGAATTTAACGCTAGGTGTTTTTTTTCAAATGCATAGAGCTAAAGGAAAAATGAGACATTAGTTACCGAGGAAGCCATTGTATTGCAGAGTAATGGTGAGGGGATGTTTTGAGTACATTGCCCATGTGATTAAACATGCATGGAATATCCACATTGGTCACGAGAACCTAGTAACTAGTACAATGCAGAACCCTCATAACTTTCAACCAGAGAATTAATGATATTTACGGACAACTCTTAACTTCACATTCAATCGAGACCCATAACGTTTTTAGTGATAATCTATAACATCCCGCTCTGGTGCTCTGAGCAAACTTATTCTTTGAGGACACGTTCTCGCAAGTGATCTGGATTTTTATGCTATTAAAACATTTGATTTTGATTATGAGGCATTATGGGTTGATGACATGTTGTTTTACTGCATTGACATAGACAGGTTCTATTGACTCGGTTTTACTGAGTGTGCAGGATTTTGGACCTTGAGGATGCAGAGGCATCGATGAAACCCTTGGACTCTGGATCGAGTCAGGGAGTGTACCATTGGGGTTTGATTGTTTTACTATGATATTAGTGCATATGATTAGATGATATGATATGGATATATTCTGACATGATTTGTTGATGATGCGGGCTGACGATAACTTGCCGACCAAACTCACATGTGGAGTAAAGGGGTCATGCATGACTATCAGAGGTGTTGAGGGAGAGGTGTGGACAACATCCCTACCACAACCTACTAGCACTCTCGTCGTGGCTCGAACTGTAGGTTAGCGTTTACCTAGTTCGAGAGGACCCACAATGCCATGAGGGCAGACTGCGACAGTCGCTCACGATGATTCTAAGGGGCGTGCAATAAGGCGGGGGTCTTATTCCTTAGAGGCCCTTAGTCTCCCACAAGTTCACCTGGCGGAGTATTGACTCCAAGGATTTTTTTTGTCTACCAAGTTAGTCAAGAGGCGAGTAGCACCCTTGGAGCACATAGTGCATCCTGAAGGGCACGTTGCGCAAGGGAAACAAATTACGACGAGTGGCACCCTTGGAGCACCTAGTGCGTCCTAAAGGGAACATCGCATTGTTGATGATAGATGAATAAACCTAGATGGCCTTAGGATGAACAATGTGATAAGAATTTTTAAAAACCATTTCCCTAATAAAATGTTTCCCATCACGAAAATTAAGGTCTAGGTCTAAATTATGCTAGTGGTAAAGTTTTACCTATTTTATAAAAAAAAAAATTAAAAACAAATTAAATAAAGAGTATGATCTTCGTCAAATCTTGTAACATGAAGGGAGTAAGAAATTTAATTTATTCATAAAAAAATCTTGGAATAAAATTTAAAAAGGGAATTAACTGTTTTATTATTTTATGACAATTTAAAATATATTAATTAAAAGAGAAAATGGAAAAAGGGTTAATTTCCACAGCTGCCTTTTTGAGTTCTAAATAAAAAGGGGAAAGAGGGAAAATCTAAAACATTAGAAAACTAGGAAAAGAGGGAAACACAAAAAAGAAAAAGGAAAAAAAAAGTGGAAAGTCAAATTTAGTAAATTATCTACCATTTAAGAGCTTTCTAATTTAAATTAAATTAGCAAATTAATAGTGGGGAAAATCATTAAAACCTGTAAGAGAATTTGGGGACACCTAGGAGTGATTCTAGGAGTAACTCTAGGTGGGTGAGGGAAATAAAGATAATTAATTAATTAAATAAATTAAATTATGGAGGAATGAAGGGGATGGGTGACACTTGTACGGGGAGGAATTTTTAGGAATTTAATTGTAAAAACTTAACTAAACAAGATTTTTGGAAAGTAAGGAACCAAAAAACTCTATATAATGAAGGGAGGTGAAGGAGGTTGGATCTCTTCTGTTTGCATAGCGTTACGCTGCAGAATTATCTACTTGTCTAACTTAACTTGTGGGAGTTAGGATACGCTCGGTGAGGAGTGGTAGCTCAGTCTTGCGAGACGAGATGGGAGCTAGTCAAAATCTATGGATAGTGTGTATGTGGCCCCTTTATAGCTCGGGGGGGTAAGGGGGAAGAAGAGTACCCCTAGCATTGGCTGGGGGGTACCGGTGAAGTCTCGTCGGTCGACAAGCGGGAGTTGCATGGAGTGCATGGGACGTCATTCAGAGCGGGCGATTGGCAATGGTACGCTCTCTTCATTTTGGTATGGTAGATTGTATTAGGACTTATGCTTGGATCTGCTTATTTAATGGAGAAGTAAATTGATTTTTTTTTTAATTGATGACTGAAACTTTTCTTAGCCTAGCTCGATGGTTGTTGACTCCCATGGCCTTCATTTTCCCGCATGTCTTGACCAACTTGTTGTGTGTGATTGTGACCTTCATGGTTGTTTATCCTTCAATCCTCGCTTGAGCAGTCAGCCAGGAGCCTGATCTATGGTCACCGCCTTGGCGTTAAAAGACCTATGGATCTCAATGCTCTGCTTTTCTGTGCGAGGATGATAAGCGAAGGACGCACCTATCAGCCGTCTACCTCCGTTATTGCCCTTGTTGTGTCGTGTAGCATAGTACCTCTCGTTATGGATTTCTTGTGTCTTTGTATCCCTGCGATCCTTTCAATGACTTATCCCATTGGATCTTTGTGTTAACATACTGTTGTTTACTTTGGATTGGTATTCTAGTAATGTAAAAGATTTAATTTCAGTCTGCAAATTCTGTTGGTATCTGGGAATGTAAAAGATTTAATTTCAAATCTGTGTTTCTACGTTGGCATCCTGAAAACGGAAAATCAATTTAATTTCTATGTCTGCTTATTTTTATTTTGTACACTAAATTTGGATAAACAATTGTGTAATTCTCGGTCTGCGTAGGAATGGTATCCTGGAAATGGCATAAAAGACCGCGTTGGCATAAAAGTTTACTGCTATTTGTTCCCGAGTAATGCCCTTGATTTGAAATTAAAGGATGCATGTGTTTTGCTGTATAAATGACCGCCTTTTCCACTCATAAAGACGCACACGATTTTTCTTTAAACCGCCTTCCTGAGATGGCTGTATTTACCACGACTTATGACCAGATTTATGACCACGATTTTGCTACCACAAATTATTACCAGATTTTCTATTTACCACGCTTTATTACCTCAGATCTTACCTCCCTGTTACTACCTTAATGCGCCCGTTTTTCCCTTATGGTGTGGCGTATTGATGTCTGGTTGACTGTGCGGTGTCGAGTGGTTACGACTTACCCTTTAAAGGTGGCGTGAGACTGTTGTTGCATGGTTACAGTTACCATAAACAACGCTCCATTACTCTGATAAGTAAGCCAGCTCTGTGATGTGTTTAGTCCTGATAATTCCATGAACCCATCTCTTTTACTCTGATAAGTAGAACAACTCTCTGATGGTGTGCACCTATCATACCACAGCCCAACAAACACACCACAATACTTGAAGGTAGGCATTGTTTCGCTAACGCATAAAAGGTTACCTTCCTGTACAACTGTTTTTTTTTATTATGATCGATGTTGCATTCTTCCTATGATTGCCCACGGTTGACCTTAAGGTGACTGTTGTATGCTGAAATTTTAGCATGAAATCTTTACCATTTAAGTGGTACGGTATTGTTGTTACCGCGAATGTAATTCCTTGTGTGTTCTGCACTGCTGGGATTTATATCTTTGCGTCCTTTCTCCAACGTTTGACAGTCACGGATTCTTTTTTTTTACACAGGATTTTACCAGACTTAATGCCCACGAATTGTGGCTCCCAACCGATTGCCCTCTGGTTGTTAACGCCCCCATTGTTTTGCTAAAAACTCTGAATGTGTTGCTATAGAATTCACCCAACGATTTTAGTAATTTATAGACAGTTGTTGTGTAAATTATAGCTAGCTTTATCTCTTATTTGTCGGCAGTAAATCACGGTTAATAGGGATCTTGGAACGGAATAAGTTGTGGTTGTGACAACATTAATGGATGGTGATTTTAATGGACAGCATTGGTATTTTTAGCAGTCAACAAGTTTATTTTGTAGACAATGTATAATTGCTAATCAACGATAGTTTTCTCAGCCTGTGATAGTTTTCTTAGTTTGTAAATGTTGCGGTGTTTCCGGTGTTCTCCTTTAAAATATTTAATGAAGTTGTGAAAAGTAGCGATTTCGTCCCACAACGATACCCTCACCGATTTACTGGCCTTAAATTTTCCCTGGGGATGGAGGTGACCTCCTTCTTTTCATTCCAAGTCCGGACAGAGAGAGAGAGAGGGTTAAGGTATTTTATCGTGTAACAGTTGGCGATGACCACGCTGTGCATTGACGAGAGTAATGCTAATCGATACCCTTTTGTTTTCCTCTTCCGTGAGTTTCCAGACTTGTCAATTTGCCTTCGGAGGAGTAGAGCTTGCCAGCTAATGACTCTAACTTGACCTCCACTTGTCCACGTAACCCTTAAGGACTAATGGTTGGGTTGCAAAATAAAAAAATAAATAAAAAAAAATGAATTTAAGGAGTGTAAGATACTTCCATCCCTTAATGTCAAGACCTCACTACGACATTCCTTTAGTTTGGTTTTAAATAAAAGTGCATTGGGGATTCTTTTAGTTTAAAATATTAAATTCTGTCATTGCATGTGTTGGGAGTAACAAAAGTTGTTTTGGTTTAGTAATTAAGGGTTGGATTGAAAAGGTCGATAAACTAGATCCGTTTATGTAATTGGGTTGATAAGGAGGCACATAATTAAAATGAATTAAAGTGGGGGTATGGTAAGGGCTTGTTTAAATTAAAATCTTATTTTATAAGTATGAATATATAAGAAGTTAGTTAATAAATTAATAAGGAATGTAGTTACATGGGAAAAGGGGTTAGTTAAAAATTGGTTTATAGATAGTTAAAGTGGTGAGATATTTTTTTAAAATCAGATTGATAATATTATTGTGATATAGTAATAGAATTAGTTATGAAAATACTTATTTTGTTTGTTCTTATTTATGATTCATGTGCTTATGTTTGATGTGTTAAATAGATAGTTGAATTTTTGTAATTGGTTAAGTTGGAAAATATCTTACAATTAGGATGTAAATGACATCAATAATAGCATATCTTATGATCAATTTAATGATTGAGTTGCAAGAATATTTATGTATTTATAGGTGGGCATAGGTCTTGTTTTCTTGTAATGTATCTCTTGATTCAATAAAATTAAGTAGAGATGTGTTAGTGTATTTTTCAGATAAGGTAAGGTGGATTTCCGTTTTTGGGTACTTTGTCTTATAATAAATGCTTAACCAATGTAGGTTAGGATCCATTGAGCCAAGACTCTAATTATGTCTTTTATTTGTAGAAGTCAGATGCAAGTTGATTGCTCAACTTGTTAAAAAAAATAAAAATTAAAAAATAAAAAGATTTACCAATTCATTGTATCTATCTACCACTTGTCAATTTGTAGTAGCAGGGAGGACCTTACACTTGTCACTAAGTTGAGTGTATTTTCATGCTCTACCGCAAGTTTTAGGTATGGATTTAATACACTATCGTTCTTAGGGTTGTGAACTCTCATGCCCGATGGGATTCCAACCCCTCAACGCTAAACATCGGTATTCGATCAACCCTCTCATTAAATAACTGGCGTATGCTAAGTCCATGCATTTACTATGTTAAAGTTTTAATGAAAATCTGGCAAGAACGCCCACTACATGTGACAGTTAGGATGAATTATACAGTAAGGGTATAATTTGTTGTAAGTAGACCCATATATAGTCAAATGTGGATAACGTTAAATACTTTGGGTAAGGTATATGATAACTTACATTTTTGAACTCTAGAAATGTGTTTCCTTGCGTGACTATAGATATAGGTACTATATATATGACTATATAGATATATGGTAAGGATTGTATATCCAACACCGATTCTAAACAATCCTTGATACATGGGATATAAAGATATAATAAAGAAAAGAAAAACTTAATATAAGAGATTGTTTGTGGTAAGTTTGAAATACTCCTTCATGGGATATGAAGGGGAAGTATTAAGTCTTGTTTGACGGTGGAGCCTTAGTAAAACACTTTTGTGGATCCCTTTGATAAAAGTAGAAACCATGTTAGGCTAGAGTTACTTTAGACTTTATGGATACAACCAGATTATAGTTTCGTGGATAGTCTAAACCTTAGCATGTTATGACAAGTGTTGTCATATGTACCGAGTTATTGTAATAGGCACGACTTCATGGAAAGGTTAACTACCTTGTTTTGAGTCGGTTGTATGTACGAATAGGTATATGTCGTATTCTAATAATGACGTTTATAGTTCTTAAACCGATCAAGTATAGCAGATTAAATAATTTTTAATGCACCTATCAAAAACAAATTAATTTGGTAAAGTTGGGGTACATTACATATGGTATCAAAGAAAAGGTTACAACACTTGAACCTCAAAATAGGGCCGAAAAATTTGTTTAGTACATTCTATTTTGTTTAAAGAAAGACTAAAAAATATAATTACTGTTACAAACATAAAATTTTTGTTTTGTTGTAATAATGGTATCACAGAATGAAGAGGAGATTAGACTTAAGGAGAATCCCGAGCAAGGACGTCCTAAAGAGCCTAGGCAGAACAGTGAAGGAAGTTCAACTACCCAGGTTCTGGAAACAATGAGGAACCTTATTGTGGAACTGTAAGTTTTCAAGGCGGATAATGAGAAACTAAAAAAGGCACATGAAGACTAGCAGGAAATAAATGAAGTATTGTTGCGTAGCATAGTAACAAAGAAGAGAACAAAATACAATGACAAGGAAGAAGAGGTTAGCAAAAGAGCCTCCAAAAATTATGGTCCTGAAGAAAAAAATGAGAATAGCTCTTCTGAAGGCACACCAACAACAGAAAATAAAAAAACTACAGGAAGGAAGAGGAAACAAGTGGACCACCTAGAGGGTGAATTTAAGAAAATGAAACTGTCCACCTTTGACGAACAATCCAGGACAGGGGAGGAGGCTAAAGCATGGTTACTGGACATAAAAAAGCATTTCCAGATTTATAATTATTCTAGTAACATGAAGGTTAGAATGGCCATTTATAACCTGAAAGGAAAGGCGAGTATATGGTGGTAGTACATGAAGTTGGCCAAGGGATTAAAATAAAAAACAGATGGAATGGTCAGATTTCAAGAAATACTTCAAGAAACAATATTTATCAAAAAGTTACTGTGAGAGAAAGACCAAAGAATTTTATGAGATAAGACTTGGTCAGATGACCATGGAAAACCTGATAAACAAATTTATTGAATTATTAAGATTTGTACCATACATGAGGAAAGACAAAGTAAAAATCCAGCGATTCCTAAGCTGCTTACCATAGTCCTATACGGACATAATCAAATTTGACAACCCCAAAACCTTAAGTGAAGTTTTTATAAAGGACCAGATGTGCTATGACCAGTAAAAACAACGGTATGAACTACCCAAGGCTTGGAAAGATAAGAAACATGAAAGAATGAACCAGCAGAAGAAGGGCTTCTAACCAGCCCCTTTTCGGATTGCAACAAAGAATTTCCACAGGAAAGATTTTCATTCCAATAACCAAAACAACCAAGGGGGAGGTAGACAAGTTAATCTGGGAACCAAGAAATTTGGGGATAGCCCTAGGGAACCATTAAAATGTTGGGAATGTGGAGAGCCTCATTTAAGGAGGAACTATCCACGTTTAACTTTAGCAGCAAGGACCATCGTTCATAACCTGTAAGAGGTCTCTACGGTAGGAGATGTGGGCAAGAGCGTACACAAAATTAATCCAACTTTGGATGGTCGATAAGTTGATCATCAATCCACTATAGTGGAAGTTGAAGGTAAAGTTAATAATAACCGTATTTCTATTTTAATTGGCCCAGGAGCTACTCTGAGTTATATTACCCCTGGTGTAGTTGATTCAAACGAGCTTAAGAAAGTAAATCACACTAAATCCTGGTTAGTTCATCTAGAAACAAGGACAAAAAGGAAAGTAACATATTTCATTTATGATTGTGAACTCAGTTTAGATGGCCAAAATACAAAGTTAAATCTGAATATTCTATCGTTAGGGTCGTACGATATAATTATTGGAATGGACTAGTTAGAGAATCATAAAGTAATTATAGATTGTTACGAAAAATCACTTACTTACAGAGATGAAAACAACATAGTTAGGACAATACAAGGCATCAAAAAACCAGTCTCAGTTAGGCAAATTTCAACAATGCAGTTTGAGAAATGCATGAATAAAAGGTGTCAGATTTATGCTATTCAAGTGAAAAATATGTTAGAAAAGAAAGATAAACCCAACCTAGAAGACTTTACCATATTACATGAATTTAGAGATTTATTTGTGGATGAAATACCAGAACTTCCTCCAAGAAGAGAGATAGATTTATCTATCGATTTGCTTCTTGGATCAACCCCGATATCTAAGGCACCCTATAGGATGAGTTTACCTGAATTGACAGAACTGAAAATTCAACTACAAGAACTGTTGGACAAGGAATACATCAGACCAAGTGTCTCGCCCTGGGGAGTACCAGTCTTTTTTGTTAAAAATATAGAAGGAAATCTAATATTATGTATTGATTATCGACAGTTAAACAAAATGACTGTTAAGAACAAATATCTGCTACCTAGAATCAATGATTTGTTTGACCAAGTGGGACGGGAATTTTTTTTTTCTAAGTTAGATTTAAGATCTGGTTATCACCGGGTTAAAATAAAGGATGAAGACATAAGTAAAACGATGTTTAGAATGAGATATGGACATTATGAGTTTGTTGTTATTCTGTTTGGTCTCACTAATGCACCAACAACATTTATGTGTCTAATGAATAGCATTTTCAATCAATATTTGGATATGTTCGTGTTGGTATTTATTGACGACATTCTAGTGTATTTGAAAACAGAATAAGAACATGAGGAAAATCTAAAGATAGTATTGTAGACCCTAAGAAAACACAAATTGTATGCAAAATTTGACAAATGTGGCTTCTACCAAAAGAGAATACAGTACCTAGGACATGTAATATCTGAAGAAGGTATTGCAGTCGACCCAGAGAAGATAATAGTCATCATGGAATGGCCTATCACTAAGGATGCGACGAACATCTGATCATTCATGGGAATTACCGGTTACTACCACAGATTTATCAAGAGATTCTTGAATATTTCATACCCAATCACATCCCTACAAAAAAAGGGGACCAAGTTTATTTGGTCACATAAGTGTCAGGACAATTTTAATAAGTTAAAGGAACTGTTAATTGTGACATCCCCAAAAATAAAGTATTTTTGAAATTTAAAATTTGTTGGAAAATTATTTTGTTTTTAGTAAATTCGAATTTGGAAATTTTTTGCCATTTATGGCAATTCCGAATTTCGAATTTGATAATTCTAATAAATTATTATGACTGTTGGGAAGATATCTGATTTGACCCAACTAACTATTTGACCATGACACTTGTATGAGAACAAGATATTTTATATTAATTGCAGGAGGACAAATGGAACAGCCATGTTAAAATCAGCTGACCATGACTCCATGAGTG
Source organism: Picea engelmannii (assembly GCA_009831015.1). Taxonomy (NCBI): domain Eukaryota; kingdom Viridiplantae; phylum Streptophyta; class Pinopsida; order Pinales; family Pinaceae; genus Picea; species Picea engelmannii. Next base: position 130,252 of record ML788607.1, read on the forward strand.
GGGAACATGTTGGAACTACCTCTGGGCTAATTGTTACAAGTGGAAAATCAAAGATTTGGCCATTAGCAACCCCTGAAAATCAGGGATTTAGAAAGCTGCAAAAATTCCCAAGGGGGGAAGAAATACCTAGGCAAAAGGACTGTTTGGATATATAGCATATGTGAGGAGGCAAGACACTACCTAGTATGTTGGGGGGGGGAAGAGACTATTGGTTTTCTTGTTGTTATGAACACTACTGATTGAGTGTGAGGCAAGAGGAATCTGTTGGAATGGAAAGACATTGTTGAGGAGGAGTTTTTCCAAGTTTTCCCTCATGGACTCATGGTCAGTCTAGGGGGTGAACTGTGCAAGTGATTTTGGCTTCTCTATTCTATGGTTGGGAGAAACGTGGTTGTTCCCTTTGTCTTCCCACAAGTTGGTTCAGATATGTTACTCTAATCCTTCTCTTCCTGAATGATTTTATATATGATGCCCTGTACTTGTTAAATATGAATTGAAATAATTTTCATTTTCTGTTTTAATGATTGTATATCTGATGTAAGGTACTTGTTGTATATAAATTTAATTATTTCTATCTCTGTGGGATGAATTAGTCCCAATTGTAGCAAAATCATTAAAGTATGTATGTACACAATAAACTAAGAGAAAATTGTTCAATTATATGCATGTGTGAAGTCAAACCTCTGACAAAATAGTTATAAATCAATTATGGAGTAACTCTTTATGATTGAATTTGAATCTATTCGAATGTTAGAAATTAATTGAGTGTCTTCCTAGGACAATCGAATGGATTTATGTGATTAAATTCTAGAAGTAAATTTTTTCTGTAATTGGTTTTCTGTTATAAAAGAGGTAATTCATGTACATTGCAATTTCTGGTGTAAGATATCTAGACATGAATGGATTGAAACTATATATATATATATATAGAATAAGTATATTTTCTGTAAATACAACTTCAGATTCATAAATGAAAAATCGGATGCTATCTACCGCTTCGTGTATATTTAACCCACTCTGAGTCAATACAATTACACCATAGATCTATAACAAGTATATATCTAATTAGTATTGGTAGGCATGATAATGAAATACAGAATCTCATGTCTACACAAAACAAATACGTATATGCAACTATATGTATGTATGTATTCATAAGAAATTCCTCATATACTATGAATATGATAAATATTCGACGGACACACAACTTTGACTATAATTTAAATAAATAAGAGTTGGAATACTCTAGTTAAATCAACAACCATTATACTTCATCCAATTTAAAGTGAGTACAGTAGGACAAAGATACTAGTAAAGCCATTGTTAAAGTATGGTAAACCTCTTTTCCTTTCTATAACGAGTTAGGCCAATGGTTTAGAAGAGAGTCGAGTAGCATAAATAGTAAGTACCGTGTTCAAATTTTAAAAGACATAAATACTTTGCCACAGATTATCATTCTGAGTAAATTCGACTAGTATCGTCTTTCTAATAATTCAAGGAGAGAAGTATATTACATAATGGCCAGAATATTTATTCTATTACATACTCAATACTTATATAGGAAACTGGCGTAATTCCATTAATGGAAGGATGACCTCAAGGGTTTACTCCAACAAACGCTACAGTAGACTCAAACTAGTTACAACACAGTTGGTTAAATCATGATCTCCTTAAACGACGACAGAACCTGTAGAGTTAGCCAAGGTGTGGGAGGGTTCGGAACCCAAATACCTTTTGTGCTAGAGGCAGTGACGGGTATCCGAGATTTGCACGGACAGAGACCCTACAAGAAATCAAATCCTGTAAACATTAGTCTTTATTCAAAAGATAAGTATCCAAGAAAAGTAAATTGTAATACAACTATAAAAATTAAACCGATGATTCCCTTTCGGAAAGATACTTATCTTGTTGATGCATGGGTTCAAATATTTTCCCCTTCGCTTGCTATTTGTTTAGACGTTCAGGCCAAGGGAGGAGGACGCAATACCATCTCTGATGGGTCCTCGTAACAACAAGGCCCATTATTAGTGACAATAACAAATTTGATAAATGAAACTCGTAACTTGAAAATAGTACAAATCATGCCACAAGAGAAAGCAGATGTAATAATATAGAATCTTCACACAGCATATCGACATGATTAAAGAGTTAAGTATAATTCAGTTATGAATCGAAATTGTAATGAATAGAGATACAAAATCAACAGTAAGAGCAGAGTCTTCGCATTGTGGTGTTTAAAGGACAAAAATAAATCATCGCCCGTCAAGATTTACATGGCATCATGACACATACGAAATGTCTATGCTACAGGACTCCTAGTAAAATATTAAAGATACCCCAGAAACAAGATATGACAATGGTAATAGAAGGACCAACCGAAGGTCGGATAAAGCTATGAATGATGACTCCATTCATTGAGGGGAAATAGATAAAATAAATATAACATTCTTCCTACCAAATAGAAAGAGCCCACTTCGTTGACTATACACATAGCCAACCTATCTATGCAAGATGTCTTTGGGGAAGAACGATAGCAAGAATAACAAAACAAGTCGATATATTTATACTACGTCTTAGGTATTTTTACAGTGAGAGGCATATGCTTCGATCAACCCTAACTCCGAAAGGCTCCGTTGGCTACTACGGAGGGACCCCGAATGCCTAAACAAAAAAGGGGTTACCAACAATCTCAGGGAGGAATCGTTTCCCAGGATTACGGGGCAATTTTTGAAAATTGACGTAGAGAAATTGCCGTAATGAAGGAAACGACAGACGTAAATGGAAAACACTACAGAAATTGATAGAATACCAGTACACTTAACCTTTTCTAAATATCTTCATCTCCTTTTTCTTATCTATCTCGGTATTGTGTTAAACAACTTACCAGGGCATAGGGCCACACCAATAGTTACATCATGGAGTAACCTCCTTCACTCATAGTCTTCGCCTCTGAAATGGAGCATGTTGAACCTCTTTGGTAAAGCTCAGGAATGACAAAGAGATAAACCTACCTTAACCCTAATCGACACCTTGTCACCTCGTAGTAAATGTAAGGAGTGTGGAGGACGGATTTCCATGTGACAATGGAAGAGTGTTTTAACACTTGGAGTATGGAGCCAACAATTACACAGGGATTCATGGGACGACCTTTAGTGATTTTACAGAGCTTTAACTTTTACTACAATAATACTTCTAATCCACGTAAAGGAGGTTGCAATGGGACACCATCATGACTCAGATTAAACCAATTTTTTTAAGACTTCCTGCCATAACATCACAGGTGGACTTGTTCACGAAACTGAAGTCTGTGTCATTTAAAGTGATTTGGAGCATGTATTGTGAGACTATCCTAAGACTCACCTTAGGTGTGCAGCCTATAGGTATACAAGCACAAGTTAAAGGCAAAAGGGGGTTGCCAATTAGTTTTGGGGACCCTTCCTTGTAACCTTATATTCATGACATGAATAAGAAAATCTTATGGTAAGTAGGGAACGTAGAGTTTATAACAAGGACTTTGTAATAGAATTTTTAAGCAAAGTTTATTATAGAGTTGCATGATCAAGTCGACAACAAGATGGTACAACTAGGACCCTTATACTATCAAGAAACTATGTAAATAAAAAAAAATTTGTGGTAACTATGGGGTTTATTACATTAACCACCGCACATATTTTAAAGGTAACATACCCTGATAAAGACTTTACAGTCTGCGTGGATGAAATCAAGGAAGGTTTGGAAGGTGTCCTAACTCAAGAAGAGCACGTTATTTGTTACGAGTCACGAAAACTAAAAGAGCATGAACGAAACTATGTCACACATGACTTGGAATTAGTAGTTGTAATTCATGCATTAAAAATGTGGTGACACTATATAATGGGCAGAAAATTTATGTTACTAACCAATAACAGTGGTGTGAAATTCTTATTCAGCCAACCAGATCTTAACGCAAGGCAAGCAAGATGGTTGGCCTTCTTGAGTGAATTCGATTTTGAAGTAAGACACATCAAGGGTAAGGAAAACAAAGTGGTAGATGCCTTCAGTAGAAGAATTCATGGGATGTTTGAGATAAATATTAGCAGGGAAGAAAGAGACATTGAACAAAGGATAAAACATGCAAGTGTTAATGACGAGAAATACACCAAAACAGTGGCAGATTTACAAAGTAATGAAGAAAATTTGGACAGAATAGATCTGGTTTTGGATAGAAATGGGCTACTAAGATTTAAAAATAGGCTATACATACTAGATTCTACTGAATTAAAGCTAACAATTTTGGATGAAGTGCACAAGAAGCCATATTTTGGTCATCCGGGATACCAGAAAATGGTAACAACATTGAGGAAGTTGTTTTATTGGCCTAACATGAAATGTGAGACAGCGAAATAATTATCTAAGTGCCTATATTTTCAATAGGTGAAGGTTGAACATCAGCATCCATACGATCTACTACAACCTCTACCTATACCAGAGTGGAAGTGGGAAACTACCTCACTGGATTTTATCACAGGTTTGCCTAAAACTCCAAAATAGAATGATTTGATTATGGTAGTAATTGATAAAATTAGGAAGTCTTCACATTTTGTTCCTCTGAAATCTACTTATAAAGCTATTAACATCTCTGAAATATTTATGAAGGAAATTTTTAGACTGCATGGTATTCCTAAAATGGTGATTTTGGATAGAGATGTCAAATTTACATCGACGTTTTGGAAAGAATTGTTTGCAGGGTTGAATACTAACCTGAATTTCATCACAAGCTATCATCCACAAAAGGATGGGCAAACTGAATGGACGAAGCAAATTGTGGAAGATATGTTACGAATGTACGTAAGGACGAAACCAACTAAGTGGGAGGAATACCTACACTTAGTGGAATTTGCATACAATAATGGTTATCAGACGTCGGTTAAGATGAGCCCCTTCGAAGTACTGTATGGAAGAAAGTGTACAACTCTGATTAACAACTCTGATTAGCTGGGATGACCCAGTTGACAGACTCATGATGGGACCAGAAATGCTCTAGGAAAATGGAGAAAATAGTAAGAAAGGTACAATAAAATTTAAAAGAGGCACATGAAAAACATAAAATCTACGCAGATTTGAAAAGAAGACACCAGGAATTTCAAGTTGGAGACCATGTGTATTTAAAAGTCAAAGAAATAAGAATTTCATTAAAGCTAGGAAATTGTTCAAAGTTGGCACCTGGGTTTTTTGGTCCCTTTGAGATCTTAGCTCGAATTGGACTCGTGGCATATCAACTTGCACTCCCTGAATATTTAAAGGTTCATAATGTATTTCATGTTTCTTTGTTGAAAAAGTGTATTCATGATTCTACTCACATCATTGATTGGAACATGGTGCAGGTGTAACCAGAAGGCAAGTTCCAAGCGGAACCTCTATGCATTCTGGACAGAAAAAAATAAATAAATAAATATATATATATATATAAAATAAAAAACAGTACTACTTTTGTGGATCCCTTTGATAAAAGTAGAAACCATGTTAGGCTAGAGTTACTTTAGACTTTATGGATACAACCATATTACAGTGTCGTGGATAGTCTAAACCTTAGTATGTTATGACAAGTGTTGTCATATGCACCGAGTTATTGTAATAGGCACGACTTCATGGAAAGGTTAACTACCTTGTTTTTAGTTGCTTGTAACTACGAATAGGTATATGTCATATTCCGATAATGACATTTATAGTTTTTAAATCGATCAAGTATAGAAAAGTAAAGAAGATTTAATGCACCTATAAAAAATTATATATTTGGTAAACTTGGGGTACATTACAAATAGTTTACTGTAGTTCTATGCATCATATAGGGGTTGCAATGAATTGATCACATTAGGAGAGTATCTCACCATGATTCTCTTGTCGGTTTCACATATTAAGATAGTTTCCAAATTGATATTCCATAACATAAATAAGAGTGGTAAAACATACTTACCCCATACCCCTTTTCAAGTACCTAGGGGTACTTTAAGAAATGTTATCTTACTAAATGTTGGGAGAAAAATCCATATTATCGAATGTCTATTGAGCCCAAACATATAGCTAGTTGCAGTTTTCTAAAGTAGTCTTTGTCTCGGTGATATAGATTTTAAGTTTGATTTTTGTCTCTTGTAGGCTTCTAAGTAAAGTGGATCTTAGGAAGAATCTACTTACATTTTCTCTGCTTTGAATTTGGATTGATTTCCTCCCTACTCAGGTTCATTTATCACTAATGATTGTTACACAAAAGCTTTATTTTCTACCAATAGGTATATTTCTATTAAATTTGATGAATTTTAAAATAACATACTTTGCTAATTCAATTTTTGGTACCAATCATGTAAGATAATTTAAAATTGGTTGTCAATTGAGTTTATCTCAGTTGGTTGAGAGGGATTATTATTATCTTTCCCATCCAAGTTCAATTCCCACAACATTTATAAAAGTATGGCAATATAATGACTTACCTTTTCTTCTAAGAAGTGGAAACTATGGGATGGAAGAACAAAACAAAATTTGTATATTTTAAACATTGATCATACCTCAATTATATATATCAAGACACTTCACTTGAATTGTGTCAAAGGACTTACGATACTAGGGCTCATTGAATAAATATTTTTGATGCATGCCACTGCTCTTTCTTGATTCTCAAAGATTTTGGTAATCAATATGATTAATACTTTCCTTTGGAAGGGGGGGGGGATCCAATGGATTGCTAATCTCATACAATGATATGGAATTGGCACAGTTTTAATATAACAGAGTATGTAGAATTTCTATAAAAAAGGACAAGGAACATGGTGTTTTGTAGAATTGACCAATACAAAAAGTTAGTAAATAATAGACTGATGTAGACACCATCAAAGGCTACAATTTCAGAAATAATTTTACTATTCTTCTTATTGTGACCAAAGCAATCAATCTTGATAATTGAACTGATATCATCAAACTTTGAATTCAAGCAATTTATTTAGCGATGTTCTCTGTGGGTACTGTTAATTGCACAAAATTTTGAGGTTATGAGGGGGATTTATAATTCCTTCCATATTCAAAATGGAGTTTAAATAATATGATTGCTAAATGGTTTAAGATTTCTCAAGAGATTGGAAATATCATTACTTTTAATCTAGACTACTTGGATAATTGGTGTTTAAAAATGGTATTAATGGTTGGCTACACCACTTAGTCCTAGTAGATTCAATCACCCCTAGGCTGCTTGTTGGAAATGAAGTAAGGATCATCCCTCTATATTTACTTTTCCATATTTTCCCTTGTTTGATATTATCTTTTAAAGTGCTTGAAATGTTGGTGTTTCATAAGAAGGTTTTTGCATATTTCCATAACTTTTGGTTGTTTCTTGTGTAGTGTAGTTGGGGGAATAATGTGGTGTACCTAGGGAGGTCCCCAAGGGGAATAAAAATAGAGATGTTTTGTTAAGTACAAATTCCACTTTTAATATATAAGGCCTAGTGTGAATGCAATAAATGTAAGAGGATTTCCTAAAAGGTTCTACTTCTAGAAGATTCCTCCTTTAGAATGTTCTTAGGTGGTAGGTAGTATTATATAAGAAGGTATGAGAAATGTAATGGGGAAGTTTAGAAGTATTTTATCTAGAGTAGTATATCATTAGGAGGTTTACCCCTTGAAGAGGCAAGTGATCAATAATGGAACCCTTCCTTAAAAGGATTTATTATATGGTGTTTCCTTACCTTAAGGTTTTTCATATAATAAAGGATATTTTCCATATTGTTCTGTGTATCTTATGTGGTGAATATATTTGAATATATTTAGTACTTAACAATTGGTATCAGAGCTCCTTCTTCAGCCACAAAAAGGGGAATTGTTTTTTTATTTTGCAGGGTTTCTAAAACATAGAAAAAGAGGGCCACAATACTCTAGACAATTATTTTTTCTTTATATGTATAATTTTATGAAACTAGTTCTATATATGAGTTTCTCTATATAAAAAAAAAAATGTCATCTAAATCACGGGAGGCTAAGATATCGTTGATTTAAAATCAACAATTTTCTAGGGTTTTTCTAAGATGGTTGCACGATTTTGTCAATTTTTGTACCAACCGGTGTTGAATTCTCCCTAAAAACTTACATATATGGGTTTCTCTCACAAAAATGTCCCATTTCAAAAAAAAAAATCATCCAAATCAGAGTTCGGAAGGAAAAGATATCAATGATTTAAAATTAGTTATTTTACAGTTTTTTTTCATGACGACCACGAGAGACTACATAGCTCATAACATTTGAAAGGGTACTCGGATTGTTTCTAGAATAGTGTCATTGGATAGATAATTGTTAGATCTTTATTTTGGTATACTATATGTGGCATTTCCAATTGATATGTTGGGTGATACAGTTGTTAAAAAAATTGTCTCTCAAATCCTCATAGGCCTCGAAAAAGTTCATCGAGATCTTAAAACCCTAAAGAGACCTCTCCAAAATATTCAAGAGACCATATCTAAGATACAAGAGAGAGATATTATGGATACTATGTACAATTACATCACATAAGAATATAATCAAGAAAAATTTGCTTGGTATGATTACGAGGATGATTGTGATGATTGATATATGAATAGTTGTCATTTATTGGATGACAACCACTTTCATATTATATTTTATTACTCTACTCCACCTTATGTAGATCAAATCCTCGAGAGAATTCCAAATCCTTCTATGCATACTCTTCTTAATTTTTATGATTCTCTAGTACTAATGGATGATTTTTTGGTTGACTCTACATATTTGGATCCACATGACCAGTGTAGATATTTGGAGCACCACTTTCATGTCACTTTTGAGTTTTGATATCTATAGTGAGAAATCCCCATGAGAAATTGGACATGGGACCCCAATTTATAATGGATCTTGGACTACTACCACATGGTGGATAACACTTCTACATGGGACCTTGGTTATACAGACTACTTCATCATTATGGACCACAATTATCCTTGGGACACTGGTATATGGGTGTACTTCCTCATAACAAGCGTTGAGGACAACACTTTCATAAGGGGGATGGAATGTAGTGTAGCTAGGAGAATAATTTGGGGTACCTAGGGAGGTACCCAAGGGTAATAATAGCAGAGATGTATCGTTATGTATGAAGGACACTTTTAATAAATAAAGCCTAGTGTGAATGCAATAAATGTAAGAGGACTTACTACAAGGTTCCATGGATTTGTTTTTGTGTGTGAATGAATGACAATAACTTTTTATTGAACGCATTCTCCAAGGATGTCTTTCACAACAACAACAACAACACCTCCTATGACATCCCCAAAAATAATTTATTTTAAGTCTGAGATTTCTTAGGAAAATGATTTTGTTTTTGGTAAATTCAAAATTGGAATTTTTTTACCATTTTTGGCAATTCCGAATTTCAAATTTAATTAATTGTAATTAATGATTATGACTGTTGGACAAAGATCTGATTTGACCCAATTAACTATTTGAATATGACACTTGTATAAAAAAAAAAAAAATTATAATTATTGTAGGATGACAAATGGAACAGCCATGTTGAAATCAACTGACCATAACTCCATGAGTGGGGAACATGTTGGAACTGCCTCAGGGATGATTGTTACAAGTGGAAAATTAGGAATTTGGCCATGGGTAGCCCCTGAAAATCAAGGATTTAGAAATCTGCAAAAATTCCCAAGAGGTAAAAATACCTAGGCACTTTTGCAGTGGGATATATGACATATGTGAGGAGGTAGGACACTTCCTAATATGTTGGGGAAAAGGATTACTGAAACTTGCTGCGATGAACACTACTGGTTGAGTGTAAAGCAAAGAGAAAACTACTGGATAACTGAAATACATTCGTTGAGGAGGAGTTATGAGTTAGCCCTCACGGACTCATGGTCAGGCTAGGGGGTGAATAGGACAAGTGATTTGGCTACCATGTTCTCAGGTTGGGAGGAACATGGTTGTTCCCTTTGTCTTTCGACGAACTGGTTCAGATATGTTCACCTACTCTTTCTTGGTTATATGTCTCTTGTTTTGAATGGCTGTCAGAATACATATATATATATTAGTGGTTGAATCATTTTTGTTGAGATTCCTTTAATTAAGAATTAATTTTGATGAAAATTATTGAAAGATTAGAGTTAGTATAATACCGTGTGATTTATGGTGGAGAGTTTAAACTACAAATGATGGGAAAGTCTTAGAATAAACCCTTGTCAGTATTGATTTTATGTTTAGAATAAAACTGCTTGTATATATATACATACATATATATATGCTAGTTATGAGTAGAATCAGAACCCTTGTGAATACTCTAGCATACTTCTAGTTTTGAACAAAATCAGATCGATTTCCATTTACAGATAATAGTAACTCCGTGTTCTTCTTTTTATAAGTACAAGAAAATGAATTCGAAGGATTTCTTTGACTGCATCTTCGATTGCAGAAATACTAAAGGGTATATAAGAACTAATTATTTATACATTTGCATTTGAATGTAATGGACTGTACAGAGTAATAACATTTATACGATATGAGTGCAAGGAAAGAATAAACATTCATATAGGGTTATGTACCTAGGTATTTATTTATACTTAGTACCTGTACATAGGTTTAATTATTCTATTTTCGTTTTCATCAAGATTAGAATTAAAGAAGTATGAGTTCTAGAAGTTTGTAAGTTATTTTCCTATATGCATGCCTGTAGGTTTCCTTTTCTGAGTTCGATTCCAATAGTGTTCAAATATAATTGGAAGACAGATAGTTTATTTAGCCCTTCATAGAAATTCTGGAAAATAAATAGGAATCAAAATAAATAATAGTCTTATTGACCATAACGAAGCCTCTGAATATAATGATACAGAAGTAATAGAATATAAATTGAGAAGGAATTTCTACCTATAAATAGTCTAGGTATTATGAAGAACTGTAATACCATTAGGCATGATTTAAATTCGCTAACCCTGATATTTCAATTACAATTATACAAGAAAAGAATTCGGGGATTAAACCCTTAAAAGGATTATAGTATAAATCCAACCTCCCGCAAGTATTGTGTTCTCTTCCAACTATAAATTATCAATATAACAATTGGATTTACCCTTAAATCGATCGATACAGGGAATCGAGACAAAAACTTATTTCATTAACGACAAAATTGGATAGAGATTTGATCCTTATTTCTAGAAATCGGAAAGATGAGTCTGAGAGGCATTGTACATAGAACCTGAATACCTTTTGGAGAAATGGATAGGAACCGCCATCCGATAACCTTGTATGGTTGACACCCCTGCAAGATTTATCATTGTAAACATTAGTATAATATACGAAATTAAAACTAATGAAAAATTTCAACAGAACGATGAATGCTGGTAACAGTTGAGCTCGAAATGATACTTAACTCACGCCTATAGTCTCGAGTCCTTCCCTTGTCACATTCTGATTGAATAAATATCCCAGGCCAAGGAGAGGGGGTCCAAGTACTCTTGATGGGTACCCTCGCATCAACAGGGTCCCATCATTAGTGTTGGTACCAAATCTTATATTTATTTTCTTACAAAAGAAATAGTCAACAATGCTAACATAATGTAACATCTCGCTCTAGCGCACTGAGAAAACTTATTCTTTGAGGAAACTTGCTCGCAAGTGATCCGGATTATTATGCTATTAAACTTTTTATTTTGATTAAGAGGCGTTATCGGATGATGACATGTTGTTTACTGCATCGACATAGACAGGTGTTATTGACTCAGTTTTACTGAGTGTGTAGGATTATGGACCTCGAGGATGCAGAGGCATCGATGGAACCCCTTGGACTCTGGATCGAGTAGGGGAGTGTACCATTGGGGTTTGATTGGTGTACTATGATTTTAGTGCTTCTAATTAGATGATATGATGTGGATATATTCTAACATGATTCATTGATGATGCAGGCTGACGATAGCTTGCCGACCAGACTCACATGTGGAGTAAAGGGGTCATGCACGACTACCAAAGATGTGAGGGAGAGGTGTGGAAAGTAGCCCTACCACAACCTACTAGCACTCCTTCCATGGCTCGAACTGTAGGTTAACATCTACCTAGTTCAAGAGGACCCACGATGCCATGAGGGAAAACTGTGACAGTCGCTCATGATGATTCTAAGGGGCGTGCAATAAGGCAGGGGACTTATTCCTTAGAGGCCCTTAGTCTCCCACAAGTTCACCTGGAGGAGTATTGACTCCAGGGGTTTTTGATGTCTACCAAGTCAGTCAAGAGGCGAGTGACACCCTTGGATCATGTAGTGCATCCTGAAGGACACGTCGCGCAAGGGAACAAATGAGGCGAGTGGCACCCTTGGAGCACCTAGTGCATCCTAAAGGGCACGTCACGTTGTTTTGATAAATGAATGAACCTAGATGGCCTTAGGACAAATAACGTGTTAATAATTTTAAAAACAAATTCCCTAATTAAATTTCGCCCAGTACGAAAATTTAAGGTCTAAGTCTAAATTATGCTAGTGGTAAAATTTTATCTTTCTTTAAAAAAAAAAGATGTTAATAATAATAAAAATAAAAACAACATAAATAATAATTATACTCTTCATTAAATCTTGTAACACGAAGGGAGTAAGAAATTTAATTGATTCATAAAAAAAAATCTGTTGGATTAAAATTTAAAAAGGGAATTAATCRTTTTATTATTTTATGATAATTTTWAAAAAAATTATTAATTAAAAGAGAAAAGGGAAAAAGAGTTAATTTCCACACCCACCTTTTTGAGTTCTAATTAAAAAGGGGAAAGAGGGAAAATCTAAAATATTAGGAAACTAGGAAAAGAGGTAAACATAAAAAGGGAAAAAGGGAACTTAAGGGAAAAAGTGGAAAGTCAAACTTAGTAAAGTATCTACCATTTAAGAGCTTTCTAATTTAAATTGAACTAGTAATTTAATGGTGGGGAAGGTCCTTAAAACCTGTAAGAGAATTTGGGGACCCCTAGGAGTGATTCTAGGAGTAACTCTAGGTTGGTGAGGGAAACAAACATAGTTAATTAATTAAAGAAATTAATTTATGGAGGAATGAAGTGGATAGGTGACACTTGTATAGGGAGGAATTTTTAGGAATTAAATTTTAAAAACTCAATTAAATGAGATTTTACGAAAGTAAGGAACCACAGAACTCTATATAATGAAGGGAGGAGATGGAGGTTGGATCCTCTTATGTTTGTGTAACATTACACTACAAAAATATCTACTTGACTGACTTAACTTGTGGGAGTTGGGATACCCAGCTCGGTGAGGAGTGGTAGCTCGGCCTTGTGAGGCGAGCTGGGAGCTAGTTGAAATCTTTGGATAGTGAGTGTGTTATTAGTGCATATGATTAGATGATATGATATGGATATGTTCTGACATGATTTGTGATGATGCAGGTTGATGATAGCTTGTTGACCAGACTCACATGTGGAGTAAAGGGGTCACGCACGACTACCAGAGATGTTGAGGGAGAGGTGTGGACAACAGCCCTGCCACAACCTACTAACACTCCCGATGTGGCTCGAACTGTAGGTTAACTTTTACCTAGTTCGAGAGAACCCACAATGTCATGAGGGAAGACTGCGACAGTCGCTCACGATGATTATAAGGAGCGTGCAATAAGGTGGGGACCTTATTCCTTAGAGGCCCTTAGTCTCCCACAAGTTCACCTGGAGAAGTATTGACTCCAGGGGTTTTTGATGTCTACCAAGCCAGTCAAGAGGTGAGTGGCACCCTTGGAGCACATAGTGCGTCTTGAAGGGCACGTCGCGCAAGGGAACAGATGAGGCGAGTGGCACCCTTGGAGCACCTAGTGCGTCCTAAAGGGCACGCCACGTTGTTTTGATAAATGAATGAACCTAGATGGCCTTAGGATGAACAATGTGATAAGAATTTTTAAAAACATTTTCCCTAATAAAATGTCTCTCATCGCGAAAATTAAGGTCTAGGTCTAAATCATCTAGTGGTAAAATTTTATCCTTTTTATTAAAAAAAAAATGAAATATAAACATATATATATATATATATATATATATATATATATATATATATATATATATATATATATATATATAAT
>ML788607.1:196462-217128 GCA_009831015.1 Picea engelmannii
TTGAAGTTATATTATATGAATATAAATATCATCAATAAGATAATAATTAGTTCACATCTTTAAGTATTAAATGAAGTTATAATAATTAGTTCCCATCTAAGACTCTTTTATTTCTATATTAGAATTTATTATCCAAAATGAATTATTCGTTATAATTATTCCTTTAGTCAAAAGGTCACTATAATTGGAAAAGACCACCAACGTGGGAGACAAGTTCCTTTTTTAGGAGTTTACAATGATAGGAGTCTATGGTTTGGAAGAGAAGCCATATCAAAAGTGAGTGTTGAATTTGGTAGAGAATCCATATCAAGAGACTGAAAAAAGTGAAATTCATTCAGTTACTAACTAAAAAGCTAAGCATATTAAATTAAATATTGATCGGATGAATTTCAAGGAAAAACCAAATCTACACAAGTAGGCACAAACACTAAAAATTCAGACATGAATCAATCAACTCAGAGATAAATAAGGGATAGACGGCATAGCAAGAGATAAATAAGGGATAGATGGCATAGAAAGAGTACCCCTAGCATTGGTTGGAAGGTACCGGTGAAGTCTAGTCGATCGACAAGTGGGAGTTGCACAAAGCACGTGAGACATCAACTCAGAGCAGGCGATCAAGCAACGATATGCCTTCTTATTTTTGCATGGTAGATTGTAGTATGATTTATGCTTTGGATTTTCATGTTTAATTGAGTAAGTAAATTGATTGTCTTAGCGTTCTAGTTGATGACTAAATTTTTTTTCCACAACATATAGCTCGATGATTGATTAACTCCCATGGCCTTCGATTCTCGACATGTCTTGACTACCCTGTTCTATATTGATTTTTGAAGATTGTGGTTGTTTTTGTCTTTCATCCCTAGCTCATCAGTCCTCGCCTGAGCAGTCAACCAGGATCCTGATCTACAGTCATCGCTTCGGCGTTAATAAACCTATGGATCTCAATGCCCTGCATTTTTGTGTGTGGATGATGAGCGAAGGACGTTATTGTCAGTCATCTACCTCCATTATTGTCCTTGGATGATTGTTTGATTTCTCCATCTAGAAAATACCTCTACATATGGATTATCTTGCGTCCTTGTTGGTTTTTCTCTGTGCCTTGACTGTTAGAATCCCTGCGATCATTTCCATGACTTTTCCCATTGGATCCTTGCATTTATCTTACTGTGGTTTGTGTTGTATTGGTATTATGGCAATGTAAAAATGATTTGATTCCCTGTCTGCATTTTTATATTGGGTATTCTGGCAATGGGAAAATGAATTAATTTCAATCTGCATTTTTATATTGGTATCCTGGAATGTAAAAAGATTTAATTTCAATCTGTGTTTTTATGTTGGCATCCTGAAAATGGAAAAACAATTAAATTTCTAAGTCTGCATTTTTATAATTGGTACACTGGAACTGGATAAACGTTTTGTGTTATTTCTCAGTATGCGTTGTAATGGTGTCCTGGAAATGGAAAACGAATTAAATTCTTTGTCTGCGTTTTACTTTTGGTACCCTGGTAATAAAAACAAAAACATTGGTTTCTTGTATGTGTTGGCATTGGCATCCTAGTAGTGAAAAAGGGAAACCTCGGTCTATTCATCCCTCTCTGGTTTGCATCTCGTTTTTACCTTTGGGGTGAATTTCCCTTGAAGAAGATTGCGCCTTACACTTAAGAATTTTTGTTTTTAATTACCTTGTTGCCTGGAAAATTCGCCCCTCTCTGGACTGCATTTCGTTTTACTATTGGGGTGATTTTTTCCCTTATTGAAGACTAAGTTAAGCATTAAAAACTTACTGCTATTGGATTCATGCAAATGCCCACGAATTTCAATTAATTGATGCTGCGTTTTTCCTATTATTGCCCACGATTTTGCAATTACTTGATGCTGAGTTTTTTTTCCCATTTACCAACCATGTTTTTGCCCTTTGAAAGTTGACTGAATCGTAGATTGAATGCCCATGGTTTTGTGGTTAAATCGTGATTGTGTTTTTCTGTTATCAACCATGTTTTTGCCTTAACTGGTGTTTGAGTTTTGTTGACTGACTGGACCATGAATTTTTCTCTAATCGATTGAATGAGTTGTTGTAATTGCCCACGAATTGGCCTTTAAATGTTGAAAGAGTTTGTTTGAAAGGGGCACAAGATTGCCTTATTATTTTCTAGAACAATTGCTACATTTAATAGCCATGTTAATTGCAATGTTAAATGCTATAATAACTACCTTATTATTTTCTAGAACAAATGCTACAATTAATAGCCATGTTAATTGCAATGTTAAATGTTATAATAACTACCTTATTATTTTCCAGAACAATTGCTACTATTAATTACCTTGTTAATAGCAATATTAAATGCTTTATTATTTGCCTTATTAATTGCTAGAACAATTGCTACAACACTGTGAATGGTCAGCGGATTCCTTCTTATTGATTAAATGGCCACGAGTTGCCTAAATTTTTGATTGGGCCTTTTAACCTGTAAATGACATCAGTTCTAGGCAACCAACTAATGCTTCAGCGTTTATGCCCTGATTTTTTACCTTTACCTGGCAGTGAATCTTATTGAAGGCGTATGGCAGTAAATATATTTAGGTGCATAGCCTTAGTCTCTCGTTGAATGTATATGGATTTATGGCATTTACACTTCTTAGTTGATTCCTTTAATGTTGTAGACAGTTGTCATTTGGTACAGTGAGTAAAGATAGATTCATGTGGTAATGTGACATCCCCAAAAATAAAGTATTTTTGAAATTCAAAATTTATTAGAAAATTATTTTGTTTTTAGTAAATTCAAATATGGAAAAATTTTGCCATTTATGGCAATTCCGAATTTTGAATTTGATAAATTGTAATTAATTATTATGACTGTTGGGCAGAGACCTGATTTGACCCAACTAACTATTTGACTATGACACTTGTATGTAAACAGAATATTGGTTAATTATTGTAGGAGGACAAATGGAACATATATGTTAAATTTAGTTGACCATGACTCCATGAGAGGGGAACATGTTGGAACTACCTCTAGGCTGATTGTTACAAGTGGAAAATTAGGGATTTGGCCATTGGCAGCCCCTGAAAATCAGGGATTTAGAAAGCTGCAAAAATTCCCAAGGGAGGGAAAAGACATAGGCAAAAATATTGTTTTGATAAATAGCATATGTGAGGAGCAAGACGTTGCCGAGTATGTTGGTAAAAGGGACTAGGAGTTTTTCTTGTTGTTATGAGCACTATTGATTGAGTGTCAGGCAAGAGAAGTCTATTGAAACTGAAAGACATTAGCTAAGGAGGATATTCCAAGTTTTCCCTCATGGACTCATGGTCAGGCTAGGGGGTGAATTGGGCAAGTGATTTGGCTTCCTTGTTCTACGGTTGGGAGGAACATGGTTGTTCCCTTTGTCTTTCCATGAACTAGTTCAGATACATTAACCTTCTCCTTCTCTGTTAGAATGATTATCTACATCTAATATATGCACCTGTTGTGTTGAAGTAAAATATCTTGTGGAAAAATCAGTTTGTATGTGGAATTTATAACAGATAATTTAGTTCTGAAATCGTCTCTTCTATAATTGACCTTTACATGGTATTATCTATTCATTTTGAACAAGTATGTATATATCATAAGTTTATAGGTATCTCTGTAATTAAATTTCAGAGAGTTCATATTTCATAGCTGAGCTTTCCTTTCTCAGATAACATTGAAGGGAAGAGTTATGAGGCAGTATGGACTCTACTGACCACATATATATATATTTATCCGCAGTTTGCACCTTGCGTAGGCATATTTGTTTAAACACAAATCATTTAACTGTAACAGAAAACGCGCTTATACAGAGATATGATATAAAATTATATAAGCAAACAAATTATTCTTACCGACAATCAACTACACGTCATGACGAATTATCTTCTATAAATTCTGATCTGACTTAAATCTATGCGAGATTGCTTTGCTATTTAATTCTGAAGGGAAATATGACTGTATTTTATGAATCTTACTTCGTTAGTCATGTTAAGAATTTGTTGCTCATTTAATTCATGTTGTACGTATGATTTCCTGTTAGTATTATCTTGGAGATAAAACTGGATATGTCAAACCCTTCATACTCAAATTATTATACATACATATATACATGTATGAGAATAGTTCTTTGAATTGCAAGATTTCATCACAGTAGAATTCTACAGTAAATATATGTGTGTGTGTGTGTGTGTGTGTGTGTGTGTTATATATTTAGCTATATCAGTAAGTATTAATGGTAGATCAGAAAACAATCAGGGATAGTTGGTTAAACCTTAAGTTCTAGAACTATTTCGAACAAATCTAAATCTGTCAAAACATCTACGGAGACCTGTAACCAAATGCTAGAAGCGTGAGGGCCGATAAATACAAGGACTATTCTGGAACCTGGAATTAGATTCCCTTAAATCTGGTAATTTTTGCATCCTTGCTAACTAAAAAGTATATATAGCCCCAGAAGTTGTAATGACATGATAGCCATGAAAGAAATATGGAACCATTTAAGTGAACTGGACTTTCAATCATATGCATGCAACCCCCTTAGTAAGAAAATTACAGAATCCAAGAATTCATACAGACTCAAAATAAGGAAAAATGTTATGAAAGAGTTTCGATATTACATGTATATACAATACGAAAAATCTGTTCGATTTTACCAATATAAAACTCAGAAACTTTTATCAGTTATTTTCCATATAATGCATAACTGTAATATAGACCATACCAACATTTGAAAACTGAAAGTATATATATATTTAATATGGCAGTCGCTGCAAATAAAATTGTATGTTAAGACTGGCAAAAGGATTGAATAGAATCATCCAACAATCATAACTTTTCAATAAAAGAGTCTTGTAGAGAAAATCTTTATACAAGTAGTAATTGGACCCAAAAGTCAAGAGTACAACTGGGAAAACCCCCTCTTCCAACCATTATAGGAATATCGAGCGATAACAATACCAAACATCCATAAAACTAGAAGAGATCGTGCCTTCACTGTTTGAACTCTGGAAGGGTCTACAAAGGGAACTTGAATACCTTTTGTGCCGTAGACAGGAACTAAAACATCCAAGATCTTTGCGCAAGTGAAAGCCATGAAAGAATTATCATGTAAACCATAAGTAATCATAGATAAAAATTAAGAAGCATACCAATCGAATGATAATGGTTAATTCCATAATAATACTTAACTTCCGATTCGACAGGCTCGCATGTCTTTCGTTTGTTTTTTTTTCTCCTTGTCACCCTCCGTCTGGACAGACGCCTGGGCCAAGGATGGATGGTGCAGTAACTCTCTGATGGGTACCCTCGCATCAAACAGGGCCCAACATTAGTGAAATATACAAACCCTTTGAACAAAATAAAAACTAACAAGGAGGAAAGTTTTACATAATAGTTAACGATTTTAATGAAAAGCTTTAAGCGACCGTATTAATGGAACAAGTCTTACTGCGCACAATCTTGGTGAAATATGTTCATATAGAACTGGAAACCACACATCGTCATCCAGGACCAAATCACAGATAGTATTGTAAGTCATTACTCAATACAGGGATATCCCAGCTATTTAATCTAGTCAAATAGACTAGGATAAAGATAGTAACTACTGGATATCACCATTGGACTGCTCAAAATTTAACAGAGGTCTTAGGTTATTCGATACCAATCAAAAATCCCTCGATATAGGGAGGATAAACTGAGAGGTTACACAAAACTATATTTCGAAGCATAGACAAAACGAATGAATAAAATTTTCTCAAAAACAGAGGAGGAACATCGTTAACGTCATGGGAAATCACTTCCCCRKGAGTGGGGAGGACTACGAAAAATACTACAAATAAGGTTTCAGTAGAAAGAAAGAAAAAATACAGTAGATGCAGAGCGATTATGGMAACACTATAATGTTTTGGTTTTACTCCACCTTAGATACTCTTCTATGGTAAASATTTAAGGAAGAACTTAATAGGAAAGGGTCCATGCCATTTGTTGCAACAATGAAATGACCTCCACAACATTAGCCTTCRCCAYGAAGAAAATTTCTGCAGAGCCTCCTTGCAGAACCCAACAATACAAAACTGTGAACTCAGTAAACCCTAAGCAGCGCTTTGATGTCTCAGAGTAAATTCGAAGGGTAAAGAAGGATGGTTATCCATGTGATAAGGTCAGRGTCGCTGTGACACGTTGGGTGAAAATCCAGGAGAGTACGATGTAACTTGTGYTCGCAGGGCTACCATTAATGGTAGGTTCCAGAGCCTTAATTACCCTGTCARTGAACCATCCTTTCCCTTATATAATGTCGTGAAACTAAACCCCATTCACATACATGACGATATCTATAGTTAACATCTYGATCATGTTAAGCTTCGTTAAGGTATATTTAAATAATTCARGGTAACGAGGAGTCATCACAATCCCCATTCGTTGAAATTTCCTTTGGGGTTTGGAACTAGAGCATTCACAACACTCGATGTGCAGGTTCTAAGAGTCCTTAAATGATTAGGGCTTGGTAGTTATACTACGTTACTGGTTATTAAACCTAATCCCATGACTATACAAATGGAATTTAAATAATGTTTCCCCAAGGATAAATTACTGAGGTGGATTTGTGCACAAACTCGGAGATCTAATGTTTAAAAGAGTGAGTTGTAATATGAATCCTTATGTTAAAGAATGATTTGTAGTTTTTATCTTAAGTCCGAACATTGTATACCTAGATCTACATACGCGTACACAAAATTGCTAGAGCCTTGGTGGATATTCTTAGAATTCTTCTACTTGAAGCAAGTGGAGATGGTGTAAAATATAACATAATATGGTGAGTAGGACTTAGGAGTTATAATATAGAGTATGTTAGGGACTCCTCCTCCTACCAAATATATATGTATATATACACGAAACTTGATAAATTACTAGTCATAGAAAAAAAAATTATGGCAAATTGGAGATTCATTACATATGGTATCAGAGCAAAGTTTACAACATTGGGCCTTGAATAGGGCCACATTAATTTATTGGCATATATTTTTACTTATGCAAAACTAATAAACCTTTATTGTTACAAATAGAAAACCTTTTTTTTTTTGAGTTAATCATGGCAACACAGGATGACGGGGAAATCAGAATCGATGGAAACCCTAAACAAAGACTTCCTGAAAATCAGAGACAGAATAGTGATGGAAGCTCACCTACTAAAGTTCTGGAAACGATGAGGAATCTCATTGTTGAGCTACAGGTTTTCAAATCCGATAATTAGAAACTAAAGAAAGAATAGCAGGAGCAATAGGAAACAAATGAAGTCTTGATGCGCGGTATAGTGACAAAGAAAATCCCAAAGGACGATAATAATGATGAAGAAATTAGCAAGAGGGATTCTAAGAAATCTAGACCTGAAACATAACAAAGAGACAGTTTGTCTAAAGGTACACCTTCAGCTGAGGACAAAATAAAAACAGACATAAAGATAAAACAAGTAGACCACCTTGAAGGAGAATTCAAGAAAATTAAACCAGCTATCTTTGATGGAGAGTCCAAAATAGGAGAAGAATATGAGGCATGGTTATTGGACATCAAAAAATACTTCCATATATATAACTATTCCAACAATATGAAGGCCAAAATGGCCATATACAATCTGAAAGGGAAGGCCAGCATTTGGTGGCAAGACCTGAAATTGGCCAAGGGCCTAAAGGAGAAATAGATGGAATGGTTTGAATTTAAGAAATATTTCAAGAAACAGTACCTATATAAAAGCTACTATGAAAGGAAAACAAAATAATTTTACGAGTTAAGACTTGGACAGATGACAATGGAGGACCTTATAATTAAATTCCTGGAATTACTAAGGTTCGTACCTTACGTCCAGGAGGATAAGGTAAAAATCCAAAGATTCTTAAGTTGTTTACCATAGTCCTATAGGGACAGAATTGAGTTTGACAACACCAAATATTTAAGTGAAGTATTCAGGAAAGCACAAATGTGTTATGATCAGTATAAACAGTGGGCAGAGTTTCCCAAAGCCTAGAAGGATAATAAACAAGATCGAATGAACCAACGAAAGAAGTGATACCAGCCAACTCCTTATCGGAATGAAACAAAAAGCTTTCCGAAAAACGATTTTCACTCCAACCATCCGAATATGCAAGGAAGTGGTAAACCGGTAAATCTAGGAACGGAGAAGTTTGGGGACATCCCCCGCAAACCATTAAAATGTTGGGAATACGGAGAATCTCATCTGAGGAGGAACTGTCCATGTTTAAATTTAGAAAACAGAACTACTGTGAACAATTTGTAGGAAGCCAAGACGGTGGGTGATGTGGGAAGAAGCCTGCATCAGATAAATGCAGTCGTGGATGGCCGACAAGCTAACCACCAATCCTTTGTGGTGGAAATCGAAGGTAAAATCAATAACACTCGAATATTTGTTTTAATTGATCCTAGAGCTACGTTAAGTTATATCACTCCTGGTATGGTAGATTCAAATAAACTTAAGAAAATGAAGCACACAAAATCATGGTTGGTACAATTAGCAATAGGAACTAAAAGGAAAGTGGTTGACTTTATTTTTGAGTGTGAGTTCAGTCTAGAGGGTCAAAACATAAGAGAAAATCTGAACATTCTACCACTAGGATCTTATGATGTGATTCTCGGAATGAATTGGTTAGAAAATCACAACGCAGTACTAGATTGTTATGCAAAGACACTTAAGTATAAATACGAAAATGACACTACTAGGGCAGTCCAAGATATACAAAAACCAATATCTGTTAGACAAGTTTCAGCAATGCAATTCAAGAAATGAATGAGAAAGGGATGTCAAGTTTACGCCATCCAAGTAACAAACCTATTAGAAAAAGAAGAGAAGCCCAAATTGGAAGACTTTGTTGTTTTATGTGAATTCAGAGATGTGTTTGTTGATGAAATACCTGAATTATCCCCTAGGAGGGAAATAGATTTTTCTATAGACCTACTACCTAGTTCAACACCTATCTCTAAAGCACCTTACCAGATGAGTTTGCCCGAATTGATAGAATTAAAAATACAGTTACAGGAATTGTTGGACAAAGAGTATATTAGACCGAGTGTATCACCATGGGGAGCACCAGTCCTCTTTGTGAAAAATAAAGATGGTACCCTAAGACTATGTATCGATTATAGAAAATTGAACAAAATGACTATTAAGAACAAGTACCCCTTACCTAGGATAAATGATCTATTCAATCAAGTAGGTGGGGCGGAGATCTTACGAAGTTGGACTTACGATCCGGATATCATCAAGTTAGGATAAAATATGAGGACATAAGAAAGACATCTTTTTGAACAAGATATGGACATTATGAATTTTTGGTTATACCTTTCGAACTCACTAATGCGCCAACCACATTCATGTGCTTAATGAATAGTATTTTTAGTCAATATTGGACAAATTCGTACTAGTTTTTATTGACGATATTCTGGTATATTCAAGAATAGAGGAAGAACATGAAGAACACTTAAGGATCATCCTACAAACTTTAAGGAAACACCAACTATATGCTAAATTCGATAAGTTTATTAGAAGAAGATAAAGTACCTAGGACACGTAATATCTGCAAAGGGAATTACTGTCGACCCTGAGAAAGTAAGAGCCATTGTGGAATGGATGGTACGAAAGGATGTAGTGGATATCTGGTCATTCATGAGAATCATCGGATATTATCGCAGATTCATAGAGGGATTTTCCAAAATAGCTTACCCTATCAAAACATTACAAAAGAAAGGGACCAAGTTTAACTGGTCACAGAAGTGTCAAGATAGTTTTAATAAGTTGAAGGAATTATTAACAACTGCACCCATTTTAAAGGTAGCAAACCCAGATCATAAATACTTCATTGTCTGTGTGGATGCAAGTAAAGAAGGACTAGGTGGTGTCCTAACACAAGAAGGACATGTTATTTGTTATGAGTCCCGAAAATTAAAGGAACATGAGCGAAACTATGTCACTCATGATTTAGAATTGGCAGCAGTAATACACGCCTTAAAAATGTGGCGACACTACATCATGGGAAGAAAATTTATACTATTGATGGATAATAGCGGTGTGAAATATCTGTTTAGCCAACCAGATCTTAATGCAAGGCAAGCAAGATGGCTAGCCTTCTTGAGCGAATTCGACTTCGAGGTCAAACATATCAAGGGTAAGGAAAATAAGGTAGCAGACGCTTTAAGCAGAAGAGTCCATAGGTTATTTGAGATAAATATCAGCAAGGAGAAAAGTGATCTAGAACAAATAATAAGGAAGTCAAGTATTAACGATGAAAATTACACTAAGATAATGGCAGAATTAAAAAATAGTACCACAAACTCAGATAAACTAGATCTGAGTATCGACAAAAATGGACTATTACGATTTAAAAATAGACTTTACATACCAGATTCAGCAGAGTTAAAGATCATAGTCTTGGATGAAGTGCATAAGAAACCGTATTATGGCCATCCAAGATACCAGAAAACGATAACAACACTTAGAAAACTATTTTACTGGCCTAATATGAAGGGAGAAACACCAGAATACTTGGCTAGGTGCCAAGATTGTCAGCAAGCTAAGGCCGAACACCAGCATCTAGAAAGCCTATTACAGTCATTACCAGTGCCTGAATGGAAATGGGAGACCATATCGCTAAACTTTATTAAAGGTTTTCCAAAAACTCAGAGACAGAATGATTCTATTATGGTTGTAATCGTTAAACTCAATAAATTTGCACACTTTATTCCTGTAAAGTCTACTTTTAAAGCTATAAACATTGCTGAAATATTTATGAAAGAAATTTTTAGACTGCATGGTATTCCTAAAATGGTGATTTCAGATAGAGACGTAAAATTCACATCCATTTTTTGGAAGGAATTTTTTGCAGGGCTAAATACTAATTTGAATTTCAGTATGAGTTATCATCCACAAACAGATGGATAGACCAAAAGGAAGAACCAAATTGTAGAGGATATGCTCCACATGTACGTAAGAACAAAACCAAACAAGTGGGAAGACTATCTACACTTGGTAGAATTTGCATATAACAATGGGTACCAAACTTCAGCTAAGTTAAGCCCTTTCGAGATACTATATGGAAGAAAGTGTAAAACTCCAATTAGATGAAATAACCCAGTTGACAGACTCATGGTTGGACCAGAGATGCTCCAAGAAATGGAGAATATGGTAAGGAAGGTACAACAAAACTTAAAGGAAGCACAAGACAGACAAAAGAGCTATGCAGACCAAAAAAGAAGACACTTGGAATTGCAAGTGGGAGACCATGTTTACTTGAAGGTCAAAGCCCAAAAAAGTTCGTTGAAGTTAGGAAATTGTGCCAAGATGGTACCTAGGTTTTGTGGGCCCTTCAAGATATTAGCTCGAATTGGACCCATAGAATACCAACTTTCACTTCCAGCTAATCTAAGAGTTCATAATGTATTTCATATTTCTTTGTTGAAAAAGTATGTTCATGACCCTACTCATATGATTAATAGGAACTTGGTGTAGGTGGAACCAGAAGGCGAGTTCCAGGCAGAACCCCTGCGTATTCTGGACTGGAGAGAAATAACACTTTGGAATAGAGTTGTCGCTCAGGTAAAAGTGCAATGGAAGCACTTTAGTCCTGAGGAGGCCACTTGGGAGTTGGAGGGAGATTTGTAGAAATCTCATCCAATCATGTTCGAAGAAAGGAATGAACATTGAGGACAGTGTTTTATTGAAGGGGGAAAGGATGTGACATCCCCAAAAATAAAGTATTTTTTAAATTCAAAATTTATTAGAAAATTATTCCATTTTTAGTAAATTCAAATTTGGAAAAAAAATTCCATTTATGGCAATTCCGAATTTCGAATTTGATAAATTGTAATTAATTATTATGACTGTTGGGAAGAGACCTAATTTGACCCAACTAACTATTTGACTATGACACTTGTATGTAAATAGAATATTGGTTAATTATTGCAAGAGGACAAATGGAACAGCCATGTTAAATTTTGTTGACCATGACTCCATGAGAGGAGAACATGTTGGAACTACCTCTGGGCTGATTGTTACAAGTGGAAAATCAAGGATTCGGCCATTGGCAGCCCCTGAAAATCAGGGATTTAGAAAGCTGCGAAAATTCCCAAGGGAGGGAAAAGACCGAGACCAAAAGATTGTTTTGATAAATAGCATATGTGAGGAGGCAGGATGCTACCGAGTATGATGGGAAAAGGGACTATGAGTTTTTCTTGTTGTTATGAACACTATTGATTGAGTGTGAGGCAAGAGAAGTCTACTGAAACTAAAAGACATTGGATGAGGAGGAGATTCCAAGTTTTCCCTCATGGACTCATGGTCAGGTTAGGGGGTGAATCGGGTAAGTGATTTGGATGCCTTGTTCTACGGTTGGGAGCAACGTGGTTGTTCCATTTTTCTTTCAGGGAACTGGTTCAGATATGTTAACCTTCTCCTTATCTGTTAGAATGATTATGTACATCTGATATATGCACCTATTGTGTTGAAGTAAAATATCTTGTGGAAAAATTTGTTCGTATGTGGAATTTATAACAGATAATTTAGTTTTGAAATCGTCTCTTCTGTAATTGACCTTTACATGGTATTATCTATGCATTTTGAACAAGTATGTATATAACATAAGTTTATAGGTATCTCTGTAATTAAATTTCAGAGAGTTCATATTTCATAGTTGAGCTTCCCTTTCTCGGATAACATTGAAGGGAAGAGTTACGAGGAAGTATGGAATCTACTGACCACATATATATATATCTATTTATCCACAGTTGGCACCTTGCATAGGCATATTTTTTTAAATGCAAATCGTGTAACTGTAATAGAAAATGCACTTATACAGAGATCTGATATAAAATTATTTAAGCACACAAATTATTCTTATCAGCAATCAACTACACGTCATGATGAATTAATTTCTGGAAATTCTGATCTGACTTAAATCTATGCGAGATTGTTTTGCTATTTAATTCTGAAGGGAAATATGACTGTATTTTATGAATCTTACTTCTTTAGTCATGTTAAGAATCTGTTGCTCGTTTAATACATGTTGAATTTATGATTTCCTATTAGTATTACCTTGAAGATAAACCTGGATATGTCGAACCATTCATACTCATATTATTATACATACATACATACACATATGAGAATAATTCTATGAATTGGAAGATTTCATCACACGAGAATTCTACAGTAAATATATATATATATATATATATATATATATATATATATATAGATCGAAAAATGATCAGGGATAGTTGGTTATACCTTAAGTTTTGGAGTTCTGGAACTATTTCGAACAAATCTAAATCTGTCAAAACATCTACGGAGACCTATAACCAAATGCTAGAAGCACGAGGGCCGATAAATACAAGGACTATTCTGGAACCCAGAATTGGATTCCCTTAAATCTCGTAATTTTCCCATCCTTGCTAACTAAAAAGTATATATAGCCCCAAAAGTTGTAATGACCTGATAGCCATGAAAGAAATATGGAACCATTTAAGTGAACTGGACTTTCAATCATACACATGAAACCCCCTTAATAAGAAAACTACAGAATCCCAATATGCATACAGACTCGAAATAATGAAAAACGTTATGGAAGAGTTTCGGTATTACATGTATATACAATACAAAAATTCTGTTCAATTTTACCAATATAAAACTCAGAAATTTTTATCAGTTCTTTTCCATATAATGCATAACTGTAATACGGACCATACCAACATTTGAAAACTGAAAGTATATATATATTTAATATGGCAGTCACTGCAAATAAAATTGTATGTTAAGAATGACGAAAGGATTGAATAGAATCACCCAACAATCATCACTTTTCAATAAAAGAGTCTTGTAGAGAAAATCTTTATACAAGTAGTAATTGGACCTGAATGTCAAGAGTACAACTGGGAAAACCTCCTCTTCCAACCATTATAGGAATATCGAGCGAGAACATTACCAAACATCTATAAAACTAGAAGAGACTGTGCCTTCACTATTTGAACTCCGGAAGGGTCTACAAAGGGAACTCGAATACCTTTTATCTGAGAAGCAAACAATCAAACAAACCTTCCTATGATGAAACCACTAGTTGCTGATGAAATCCAACGTCGTGAGATCAAAATAGGAAGGGGCGGGGATAGAGCGGGTGGATCAGTTACGTTGGCGACCTACTTAATGGACTTACACCTTGGTGCAAGTTTCCACGCAGTAATTGTGGATTTACCCTCCAAGGAGCCCAAGTGAGTTTGACCAACATTTGTTCCAGGTACAGTGAGACTTCCCTTCACCGTCACCTTGTGTGAGACCCTAAAGATTGTGGCTACTAAGTCACCAACTCGTAGTCAACCCCTGGGTGGGTACAGTCGACAGTCCAGTCGAAACGTATGGGCAGGATAACCAGTCTGAAATCAGCTTGAAAGGCTCCCACACATAATCGTGGGTATACCGTCCAGTGACCCCCAATATACGATCTGACTACTACAAACAGTTGGGCCACGGAGGGATAATCTTCTTAACTCACTTGAATGCGACCTCGTACGTAACCCTTGTGTGAGAGGGGGATCCCAGCAAGACAATACAACAATTGGATTTGACTCTCCCTACCGCAAGATACTAAGTTTGTCCGATAGCTTTGGAAAGTTATCCTTTCAACCTATTCCAAAGCCCTACACCTTAAACTAATGTAGGTTTTCTAACAAAGATGTAAAAATTCTGATAAATGTTAGTTAAGCATTGATTTTAACGGTTGTTGTTTACTCAGAGGGTGTACGAAAGTGAAACTGATGGAATGGTGACTCAATTCCCAGAAATATGCATGAAATATGATAATTAATCATTTCTTTTCAATGAATACCTATTTAAGGGAAAGAGGAAGAGTTGTTTTCACTATCAAACACTTGATAAGGAATGTCCTCAATCAATTTTGTTCTCAATCAAATCCAATATGATGCTACAACATTTTAGAAATGCAAACTAATCATTAAGATGTACTTTTGTCGTTTTCATGCGAATGATGATCAATTCAATGAAAAACTTGTCCTGCCAACTACCCTTTCATATCAAGGAGATTCGGACAAGAAAACGCAGATTTCGCACAAACAACACACCCTTTTGCAATCAAACAAGAGAAAGAAAATCAAAAACACAAAAGGAAGGAGAAATAAATTGGATCAAATGACCTCAAATAACCAAATGAGAAGAGTCACAGACTTCTAATGTCCTTCACTAGAGTTCCTGCTGAGTCGGATAGGAGAGAAGAAAGTAGGGGATCGATTCCAAGCTCTCAACAACAAAAACTCAAAAATAATGAAGAAGGGCATAAAATATGAACAACAAGGTATTTACTTCTTAGGAGGAAGCATTCCAAAGGTCAAAGGAAGAATCATTGAATCACAAAACAGCTCAGCAAGTGAAGAAACAAGGTCTGGACCTCCAAAAATTGCAATTTTTTGAAGAAATTTTGGGGAAAAGGGGTTGGTTATTTGGTATAAGGGCCACTAGAGCATTATAAATCTCTTTCTAACACTTCCATGGAGTTTTGGCACTCTTCTAACATGGGCAGGGGGGCTCCAGGCTCAAAAAACTCATAAAAATGTCAAAAAACCCAAAATTTTGATCAAATTTTGACAGGCAAGCTGAGTGTGATGGGGTAAAGAGTCAATCAACAAGTGCAATCAGATATGAAGGGGTGAACAAGGTCTGACATCAATCAAACAGTAATACAAGGTCTATGAGGAAAAATTGAAACCAAAAGTTTTGATTCGATTCTCCCCAGTACGGTCGCCAATTTCTGTTGAAGGAAAATCTCCCTGCGGACAGGTAGATCTCCTCAAAGTGCTAGACTATTAACTCTAAGACAGAAAGTTCTTATCATGGTCACTGACTTCATTTTAGATCTAGGTGGACTAGTGTGTGAGAAGGAAGGAGAAAACAAGTACCTTTTACCGGTGTTTGTCCCTGCACGCTCTGAGTTGAGCTCCAATCTTTCGCTCCTCCATAATCCCTGTAGACAAAAAAAGTACGACCACTTCCTACTCTATCAAGATTAGTCCAAAATAGGTATATCTACTAAAGAGACAAATTCATGTGAGATTGAACATGAATTAGAAAGAAACAATCCAAGCAAATTATATTAATGAGGACAAAACATTGCTTACAACCATAGATGAATTGCAGTAGTTTCGTCAAGTCCTCCTTGTCTACCCCTTTCTCAAAAGATCCAAGATATGAATGATGATAGCTTCACTGATTTCTCCCTATGAGATCATAGGTCTCTTACTGCCAAATTATCTATGTTCCAACACCACTTATAAGATCATAAGTTTAGTGTGATTCTCCCTTTCCAGTCCCCTTTCACCATGAGAAAGCTTGCTTATATAGCCTTGGAGAGGCTTTAACCACTTGAGATATCCTTGGGGAAGTTGAGGATTTGCCTCCTTCAATTGAGGATCTGCCCTCAAATCATGGCTAGACTAGGATTTTGAATCCAACTGCCTTCCAAGAATGAAAGGATCCTTCCCTCATTCATCTCAACAACTTAACTACTACCCAGAATAGGCAGCACTCCCTCAAAAGGGCCATCAGAGCGTTGTAGCACTCCCTAGTAGTGTTTAGGGGAGCGCCAACACTCCCAAAGACACCAGCGCTCCCTCAAAAGGGCCAAAGGAGCTTTATAACCCTCCCAAACAGTGTAAGGGGGAGCGCCAGCACTCCCAGAAGAGGTATAGGGGAGCACTCTCCTTCAAAACTTAGTTTTTGGGGTGCTTTCAGATGGAAAAAGGTTTATAAGCCTGCTGACTCATTTCTTCTCTCCCAAATCAAATGTTTGAGGTGTTTCAAGTGTCCTTCTCATGTCATTATAGGAACGACATAGGCATCATGACAGTATGCTTTCTTTAAAACTTGCGACACTTGTGAGCAAAGTGTGACACTTGCGACACTATCAAAGTGAGTATTTTTTATGTGTAACACCTTAAATCTGGTAATTTTCCCATCCTTCCTAACTAAAAAGTATATATAGCCCCAAAAGTTGTAATGACCTGATAGCCATGAAAGAAATATGGAACCATTTAAGTGAACTGGACTTTCAATCATACACATGCAACCCCCTTAATAAGAAAACTACAGAATCCCAGTATGCATACAGACTTGAAATAAGGAAAAATGTTATGGAAGAGTTCCGGTATTACATGTATATACAATACGAAAAGTCTGTTCGATTTTACCAATATAAAACTCAAAAAAATTTATCAGTTCTTTTCCATATAATGCATAATTGTAATACAGACCATACCAACATTTGAAAACTGAAAGTATATATATATTTAATATGGAAGTCACTGCAAATAAAATTGTATGTTAAGAATGGAAAAAGGATTGAATAGAATCACCCAACAATCATCACTTTTCAATAAAAGAGTCTTGTAGAGAAAATCCTTATACAAGTAGTAATCGGACCCGAATGTCAAGAGTACAACTAGGAAAACCTCCTCTTCCAACCATTATAGGAATATCGAGCAAGAACATTACCAAACATCTATAAAACTAGAAGAGACCATGCCTTCACTGTTTGAACTCCGGAAGGGTCTGTAAAGGGAACTCGAATACCTTTTGTGCTGTAGACAGGAACTAAAACATCCAATATCTTTGCGCAAGCGAAAGCCCTGAAAGAATTATCATGTAAACCATCAGTAATCATAGATAACAATTAAGAAGCATACCAATAAAATGATAATGGTTCATTCCATAATAATACAACTTCCAATTCGACAGGCTTGCATGTCTTTCGTTTGTTTTTTTTCTCCTTGTCACCCTCCGTCTGGAAAGATGCCTAGGCCAAGGATGGATGGTGCAGTAACTCTCTGATGGGTACCCTCACATCAAACAGGGCCCAACATTAGTGAAATATACAAACCCTTTGAACAAAATAAAAACTAACAAGGAGTAAAGATTTACATAATAGTTAGCGATTTTAATGAAAATCTTTAAGCGACCGTATTAATGGAACAAGTCTTACTACGCACAATCTTGGTGAAATCTGTTCATATAGAACTGGCAACCACACATAGTCATCTAGGACCAAATCACAAACAGTATTGTATGTCATTACTCAATACATGGATATCCCAACTATTTAATCTAGTCAAATAGACTAGGATAAAGATAGTAACTACTGGATATCACCATTGGACTGCTCAAAATTTAACAGAGGTCTTAGGTTATTCGATACCAATCAAAAATCCCTCGATATAGGGAGGATAAACTCAGAGGTTACACAAAACTATATTTCGAAGCATAGACAAAATGAATGAATAAAATTTTCTCAAAAACAGAGGAGGAACATCGTTAACGTCACAGGAAATCACTTCTCCAGGAGTCGAGAGGACTACGAAAAATACTACAAAGAAGGTTTCAGTAGAAAGAAAGAAAAAATACAGTAGATGCAGAGCAATTATGGCAACACTATAATGTTTTGGTTTTACTCCACCTTAGATACTCTTCTATGGTAAACGTTTAAGGAATAACTTACCAGGAAAGGGTCTACCAAGAAAGGGTCCACGCCATTTGTTGCAACAGGGAAACGACCTCCACAACATCATCCTTCGTCATGAAGAAAATTTATGGAGAGCCTCCTTGCAGAACCCAACAACACAAAACTGTGAACCTAGTAAACCCTAAGTAGCGCTTTGATGTCTCAGAGTAAATTCGAAGGGTAAAGAAGGATGGTGATCCGTCGGGATTTTTCGAAATGACTATGGTTGAGTTATTATTTGCATGCATTTATTAACCATTAGGAAACTTAACGAAAGAGCGAGAAAATAAAATGCATTATACAACCATTAACATATTTGCAAATCTGATAAACAATGAAAAACAACAAACCATAATGCACAAGTTTCATAACGGAGTTCGGCACAACTTTGCCTACGTCTCCGGGCCTTTTCTCTGTGAGGGAGGCTTATTTATTTCTTTTCAAAAGCTTATTAGTACATCTTTACAATTCCGATTAGCTTCTAGACTGATCTGGTCTTGTTCGCCATGATCTCTAGAATCTTGCACAACTTACGACACCTGAAACGGATGTTCCGAGCTCTCAGAAATCGTCCGACAGCATCTCTACCTCAACAGCTTCCCTGCCTCAAACTGGCTTAGACCTGGCTTTGCCTCAGCATCTCTGCTCTCCAAAACCGTCCAAAAGCTCTCCAAAGGCTCTAAAATCTGACCAAATGGCCTCAACATGGCCTTGGTTAAATAGTTGGGAAAGTTGGTTTCAATCTCCAACTTCCTCCCAAGAATTAGGCTCTAAAAATGTCTAATAACCCCCAATTACATTAAAAATGGGTTAAATTACATTAAATTAACAAAGTGGTTGAAATAACCCACTTTCAACCATATAATATAGTTAATAAAACCAAATTCGGGCTTAATCCCCTTTTACCCGGGCGCGACCCCTCTTGGCAAGGTCACATAGGTTGCATGTGGCCACGCGCTAGCCCCTTGGGCTACGCGCGGGCCACCCCAAATGCTAGCACCCGGTTACTTGGCGCCTCATATGTCCATAGGGCTTCACTGTATAACTCCCGCCTGTTTATAAAGGTTAATTGTTATGTTTACAAATAAACCACGGCTAAAACATATAGCCGTTACAACCAACTTTTAAAATCGCGCAAGTTTCCAACCACCACAATGGAACCGCGCACCTTTTTTTTTAAAACAATGGTCATATAACATAGAATCGGGGTTCAAATAATAAACCCGCGTGCCTTTCCGTATACACAAACCCGTGGTCATATATAACACATGGAACTGGGGGTCAGGGCTAAGCCCCGGCCCCTACCCCCGCAGCCATATACATTATATTAACATAAATATATATTCGGCCACATTGATATCAAGAAACACCGGCGGGCACATTGGTAAATCGAACTTTGTTAAGGCTTTGGTATGATAGGAGGTCACCGGTTCGAATCCGGTCGGCCCCCAAACAAAACTTTTGACATAGCCGTCATTGGCTAAACCTGGGGTGCCACGTGGCAGCCGCTGATTGGGCCACGTGGCACCTTACCATTTGCCCAAAAGATGCCACGTGTCGATCGATGATTCGTCCACGTCACCTGCTACATCACCGCGCCGTACTGCCACATCATCCACCACGCAAGCCTGCCGCGTCATCTGCCATACGATGCTGA
Organism: Picea engelmannii; assembly: GCA_009831015.1. NCBI lineage: Eukaryota > Viridiplantae > Streptophyta > Pinopsida > Pinales > Pinaceae > Picea > Picea engelmannii. The sequence continues at coordinate 216,691 of ML788607.1, forward strand.
TGTCATCCCGTGCCACGTGTCACCCTCCCAGTGGTGACACGTGTCACCTCGGGATTGGTCCAACCGTACGTCCAAAACGCCAAATCAGCCTGACACGTGTCGCCTTCCGGTGCTGCCACGTGTCCTGTACGAACCCTGCCACGTGTCATCGTACGGACCTGCCACGGGTCGTCCCCTAGTGCTGCCACATCACCTGTACGGACCTGCCACGTTTCATCGTACGGACTGACACGTGTCTTGTACGGACAGGTACAGTCAGCATCCCAAAATTTTGCCTGTTTGGCTCGGCAGACAGAATACGATATCTTCTTCATACGGACTCCGTTTGAGATAAAAATTATACCACCGGAATCAGGAAGACGAGCCAGACGTAGTGGTGTTGGTTTCGTCGAATTTCGAGCACTTTCATTTTTGAGCATTTTTCATGCCCTGACAGCC
>ML788607.1:256433-269525 GCA_009831015.1 Picea engelmannii
CCTATTGGGTAGTGGCGAACGATAACTTGGCCGGAGTCGACGCCTTCCGTGTGAGTGTTGTTGGGCGTTGTAAGTTTGTTGTTGGAGCATGGGTTGAATGACTTCATGCATTTGATTTGCGCGCCTTGAGGTTCTAGTATTTAGTCATCGAGGTCATTGTGTCGAGATGGGGGTGTTGTCCCTTAGCTTGTAGGCGAGGTCATGTCGCGTCGGGCAGGTAGTTGTTTCTCCTTGTTGTTTTACCCATGTTTCATCGAGTTGCCATTGTGCCAATGCGTGGAGTCATAGTTTTTTGTTTCCTAACCAGTGTGTGTGTGATCTTCGTCTAAGCATGGTTAACTGCATCGTTGTTGCCTTCCTGCCAAAAAAAATAAAAAATAGTGCACCTTGCTTCGCTTGTAGTCATAACGTATTGGGGTCGTTACAGGGGGTCCAATAGATTATGGGTCGTCGATTTCCTTTGTTTCACTGGGATGGGATGCATGATTGGAATATGATGTATGAAGTACGAGAGGGGATATTAGTAGACTTAGGATATAGAGTGTATTATTTATTTTGAATTTTGTTTTTGTTTTTGTTTTTGTTTTTGTTTTTTGTTTTATTTTTATTTTTTTGTTTTTTTGTTTTATTTTAAATTTTTAAATTTTTATAATGTTTTTTTTTTTGTTTTTATTTGTTTTAATTTATTATTAAAATTATTATTATTACACTAACCTAATTACTAATTATTTTAGTTATTAAACTAATTAATATTTATTTGATTATCTATCTTAGGTTATCTAACTTTGTTTTATTCAGAGAATATTGGCGGGAGATATGTGGCAAGTAAAATGAATGAACATGGGAGTAAGGGGAACATAAGTGAATGAAGGATTGGGAAAAAATGGATGAAGGGGAAAAATCATTGAGGAATTCAATAAGCCAAGAGACTTCGTCTTGAGAGAAACGCTCATGAATATCACGAAATTTATGGAGTGATAACACAATCCATGCGTATGAGTAAATCATAAGATCCTAAGGGTAAGATTTTTAAATCTACGTTAGTCTCCATTTCATCCATAATTATTGTACAATATTTTAGCATTTATACGACCTTTCATTTCGTTCCAGTGGTTAATTGAACTAACCAAGACTTCTTATGTTTGATTTTATCCAGTTTACAGCCTTCTACTATTGTAGGTGAAATATCGCTTAGACTTGCTCCAGGTTCTATCAAGTTGGATACATGTTTCTGATTAATCATACCTTCTACTTACACCATGGAAGATTGATTATCCGCCCATTGATTTTCCAAGGTAGCATTGATCTTGTGAGTACATCTCACCATGATGTTTATTGTTGTTGCTTCCTAGATGTTGTGTACTATCAGGTTCCTTTTTTTTATTTAGAGGACAATCTCAGTACAAGTGAGTTTATTTTCAAGCCCAACACTGTAAAGGTGGCCTAACTGTCTTGTTTACCAAATATGCAGTTTTACTACTATTATGAACTAATACAATTTGTTGTTCATTGTATATGTTTATCCTAATTGATGTGCTATGTGATGTTTGACATGGATGCTTAAATTGCTTCTTCCTATGATCAAACTTGTCCATGTTCCTTTTTTCCATGTTTTTGTGTTTTCATGCCTCTACTTGAATTGAGTGAAACACAACTTGGCATCACTTATTACTCCATCCATTGTCTTAGGATTAAGGAACTAAATTTTATCTCTGTATGCTTGAGGCAGACAACTCATAAACCGTTGAAACTTAGCCTTTTCCTCTCTAAGGTAAGGTACATATCTCATCAAATTCACAAACGTAGTAACAAAATCCTCAATAGTCATCTTTCCTAGTTTGATATCATGAAATTCCTTGGATTTTTCGTCAAAATATCTTTTTGTTAAATACTTTTGTTTAAAATAGTTTTTGAATGTTTACCAATTCAGCTCAATTCTCCTAATATTGCTCACTATTTTAGTTTCCTACCACCAAATGGTAGCTTTACCATTCAGTTGGTACACAATCAACCTAGCTCTCAAATTTCCTGGGTAGTTGTATATTTGAAAATATTTTTCCATGTTCAGGAGCCAATCCTCTCCTCCCTCCTCAGACTCACCATCAAAAATGGGTGGCATGATATTTTTGAAATCACCATACAATTAACTATCACATCACTTTGTTTTATTGGTTTTGAGTACAGTCTTATGTAAGGTACTATTTTCAGATCTATCCTCACTACTTCCTTCAGTTAAAAACTTTGTTTTATCACTAAACATCGGGTGATATTTACACTTGTGTGATCCATAATTGCAACAAAAAAAAAAAGTGTTGTTGGAAGTCTGTCCTACATTCTTGTGTTGTTTCATTTCAGTCATGTTCTCAAGTAGAATTTCATTGATCTCTTCCTGTTCTTTACTAGCCTTGAGTAATTTTTCATTATGTGCCTTAATGCTCTGTAATTATGCCTTTACTCTACGCATGGTTTCCAACAATCCTAAAGAGTTATCCTATGGTTGTTCAATATTTATCTCCACATACATATGTGGTCCACTTGGTGTTTATTTACCAGGTTCCTCAGCCATGATGCTTGGTTTTTGTTTCTAATATCTGATATGTGAAAAACATGATTGACGTCAATTCTTTATTTGTTTTTAAACAAGAGTGATGAACCTATGTATAGATGTACTAGGAAAACTAAATTGTTGTTCGTTTTGATCCCATAAAAACCTAGTGCTTGAACCATGCTCTCATACCATTTGTAATGTCTCTTAACACATTTTTTTTAAATTGATACTTATTATAATTACTAATATCATTAATATAAATCTTTTTTATTCATTTATCTATTGATATAAATAATTAATTGTCATGATAATACATGACATGAAAAATTTGAAAGAGTTTCTCTCCCTGAATCAAGTTCTTACTCATACTCATTGAATACTCCATCGTGTGTTCCCGTAAGTTCTTCCTCCGTATTCAAATATTCTTATTAAGATTTTATTCCTATAATAAATTCAACACATATTAACCTCTTAATTAATATTGCAGGGTTGTGTTGGAAGTTAGAAAGGATTTGTCATCCAATTTTGTATACTTGGTATTTACTCTTCCTCCCTTCAAACTCAACTTTTGTTATATTTCAGTTGGCTATATAACGTTTGCTATGTTTATGGATTTGTTCTTCAGTTTCAAGTCCTGTTCTATCAAGCTTACCAACTCACGACGTCTCAATAGCCACTTCAAGAACGGAATCTACATATTTACCAGGTACATAACCACTGTAAAAATTTCAATAATTTTATTTCAGAGTTATATGTATGAAATTTCAATTCTCTTCTTGCTAGATTATGATGGATTAACCACTTGTCCCCTTCTTGGTATAAAAGGGTCGACATTTCTATGCATTATTTAATGTGAGAACAAACCTGTATTATATGGATACAATAAAATTGCATGGATTTCCTATTGAATAATTTTTGTTTGGTTTCTTTGCTATTATTATTATTCTGGCTACCTCTGAACATGCAAAATAAATATATGTATAAACCCCATAATTCTTTTTATTCACAGTCATGTTATTTATGATTGTTTGGTTTCTTTGCTATTATTATTATTCTGGCTACCTCTGAACATGCAAAATAAATATATGTATAAACCCCATAATTCTTTTTATTCACAGTCATGTTATTTATGAACATATGGATATGGTTTAATTTTTTTTATGGGTTTTCTTTCTCCTCACAACAATTTCTATACTTTTTTTTTAACAGATAGATAGAGATTGGTTCTTAGTATTGGAACTACTTTCTATGTTAATATTGAAATACGAATTCATGTTTTGTCTTCCACACACACTGGTTTGATATTTGGCCACACAATAGTTTCAAATAATATTTCAATAATATACACACAAATTTATTTTATATATATAAGAAACTTACCACCTGAATTATAAGTAGTTTTCATATGGCATAAGAATATAGAGTGTTTAACCTATTCCTTCTCTTTTTTCTTGAAATTGACAAACAAAAATTTTTATAATTATAATAACCTACATGTTAGTCTGTATTTTTTTAAAGATAGATGTACAATATCTCTCTTTTTCTTGTATTTGGTGTTGTACATATAATTTCAATAATATTTCTAAAAGAGATAACAGGTCAGTATTCAACTATTATTTAGTATCAAATAATAATTGGATGAAATAAAGAAATATGAAGAGTGCATAATTTCATAATTACTCTACTATAACATTATTATTCTTTTGTTGCAAGTTAAGAAACAATAACCAGAATAATAGAAATATATAAACTAAACAATTAGAAAACATATTTGAGTCTTCTTGAGAATTGGGGATAAACTGAGTAGAGTCCAGTTCCTCCCAACCATAGACCATAAAAACCAAGTTATTTTCTTTTGTCACCCCGAGCCTAATTCATTATTCCATAGGGACTGAAAATTTGAATAAAATTTTCCATATAAATAATATCTTGAATCTTTCTCAAAACCATCAAGCTCAAATCCTCCTCACAAGTACTCAGCAGTGTCCTACCTCCTCTATACTTGTCTTTTCTTGTGTTACCAAGAAGAATGATAGCTTTCCTAGGTATTTTTCTCCAAATTAGCCTCATCCCTAAACCTAGGGAATCTTCTTGCCCTAACTATGTTCTATCTTGTTCCCTCACATCCCACATCTTTGGGAGTAGGTTTAAACTTTTCCTAGTGGACAATATTTACTCTGGTGGTTTTATCCATTTTCACTCTCCCATGGAATAATGAATTACTCATTTTGTAACGAGATTCTCTAATTAGTTTATCTCTAGTAAATAAATTAAATTAAAAATAACAATTACAAAAATGTTCCTCATCCCCATAATATAAGTCTTTTTCCTCAAAAAAATTTCACCAACATAATCAATATTAAAATATTCATAAATGGATAGACATTACAAATTATCCTGGAAATCCCATATGGAGGATGTATTAAAAAGTAAAGTATTGTACCATATTACATTGGAAAAGATCAAGAACCCACTAATGATTAGAAGTATGCCAAATGGGTTAATAGGAATGGCAAAGCATGTGGACTAATTGGCATGTCCATCTCTCATGATTTAAGGTTTCACCTTCAAGGAATTGAGGGCCCAAATAACGCTTGGGAAAATATAGAATTTATGTTTGGTAAACACAATATTATTCAGGCTTGCCAATTGGAAAACCAATTAATGACTTTAAGTCCAAATTATTTTCCTTGAATTGAATATTAATTATCTAAGTTCAAAACACTTTTAATTTTGCGTATAGAGATCCAACTAGACCTGAAGGAAGATCAGTGCATATATGGTATTCTCTTTAATCTTGGTAGTGCATATTCTATTTTTGTACATACCTTTTATGCCACCAGAGAATCTCTAGAGAGTACTTATAAATAAACCTATATTGATTCATTTTGTGATGCTCTAATTTAATAACACGATAACCTTGTGCAACTTGGACTGATCAATACTGCAAATACATCCAACAAAGCCTTTGTGGCCCAACAAAAAGATAAATCTAAGAATCCCAAGAAGAAATAACCTTGCTATAACAACAAGAAAAAAAAAGGGTCCCAAACCCTCTCCACCCTATTTTTCTCCTAATGGTGACAAAGGAGAAAAATACAAAAATAAGAAAACTCACAAACATTGTAACTTTTATGGGAAATATGGTCATGTCGTGTCCAAATATTTTAAGAAGATGGAAGCTTTGGAATCAACAATGAAGAAGAAAAACATCAAAATTGATTCTTCTTCTTCTAACTCTTCTTCTCATGGACATGCACTTTCTTCTTTTAGTTTCTCCTTGGATGCAAGTTATACTTCTTCTTCTAATGAGTGGCTTATTGATTATGGATCATATTATCATATGGCTAAGGATAAAGCCATATTTTCTTCTCTTAATGAATGTAACACCAAGAAAATATTTGTTGGTGATGATAGATCCCTTAGTGTTGTAGGGTATGGAATAGTTCAGGTAGACAATGGTGATTTCAATGATATATTATGTGTTCCAAGTCATTCATGCAACCTTCTATCAGTGTATGAAATCACTCATTCAAGTGAAGGTAAAACCGTAGAGTTTTCACCTCACCAAGTTGTAATCAAGGATATAAAATATCCTAAGCATGTTCTTACAACTGGAATTGTTGATGATATTGCCAGGTTGTACAAGTTTGAAAATTGTGGTTCATCATATTTTCCATCAGTTTTTGTTTCTCATAGCGATGAATTGAGCAAACTTTGGCATGAGCGTTTTGGTCATCTAAACTATCTCTCATTGTAGCAACTATGTAATCAACATATGGTGACTACTCTTCCTATTGTTTCTTGTATAAATGGTGTTTTTAATGGTTGTGTTCTCAGTAAAAATCATCAGGATAGTTTTGAAAAATGTACCTATTATCACACCTTGGCCCCTTTACATCTTGTTCACAGTGATTTGTGTGGTTTGCTTTCTTCTCCTTCTTTTCTGGGTGTAAGTATTTTTTAACTTTCATGGATGATTTCTATAGAGACACTTGGGTTTACTTCTTAAAACTTAAGAGTGAAGTTTTTGACAAGTTTTACGCCTATAAGGCCCTTGTAGAAAAACAATATGGACATCAACTTCAAAGGTTAAGAACAAATAATGGAGGCAAAGATGTGAAAAATAAATTTGCAAGCTACTACACTTCATAGGGCATTCAGATGCAACATACCATTCCATATACACCACAACAAAATGGTGTTGTTGAGAGGAAGAACTACACATTAAAAGAAATGGCTAATTGTATGATCCTATCTAAAGGATTAAGTCTTATTTATTGGGCAGAAAACATTAACTATGAAAATTACATAGTAAATCACATTTCCACAAAGGCTCTAAAATATATAACACTAGAAAAAGAATAGAATAAAATTAAGTCATATGTAAGACACTTCCATGTATTTTATAGTGTAGCATGGGCTCACATTCCTGATGATAAAAGGAAATAATTACATCCTAAAAGATAGAAAAGTATTTTTGTTGGATATTTTGAATATAAAGAGATTATAGACTTCTTCAACCTCATTATAATGAAATAATTATTAGAAGATATGTTAAATTTGATGAAAATCGCTTGGCCTTTGATCCTAATTCGATGTTTATGTCGTCTTCATCCTGCGAGCCATCTTCAACATTTGTTTCATCTTTTATTCCTATTCTAGTTTCTTCTTCTTCAGATGATGAAAGTGGGGATGAAAATCCACCTCCTCCTTCACACTTTCCTCCAAATGAGTCCATTCAACATGAACCTACACCAACACCACAACTTCCCTAATGGGCCCATTCAACTTGAGATGTAGTTGGTGATCTTGCCAATGATCCTTCATATCAATGTTGAACACATTCATAGTTCCGGCGAGACTCTTCTCTTTTGGATCAAGTTTCCTAGACTCGTGATCTAGAGACATTTGCAAAAGCTTCAGTTCATCCATATTAGGAAATAATAATGAATGAAGGGTATCTCTCTTTGATGGGAAACAATACTCGGGATCTTGTACCTCTTCCAAAAAGAAGAGAACTTGTCAGATGTAAATGGGTGTACATAAATAAGTATGCATCATATGGAAGAATGCCTCAAGTCGACATGAGAGTCTGAGAAGAAAAAAATCATAAATCCCCTTGACTGTATATCACATATAATTTACATTACAACCCCAAATAAAGCTTCCAAAAAAAATTGATCTCGAAACCCAACAAAAAAATGGTGAGCATCAAACCCACATCAACTTCAAGTTGAAGGAATATCCTCATGGTTAATCAACAATTGAACCACGATTCAGTGGGTCAAATCAATCTTCCCATTGTTTGGGTCAAAAAAACCAGCAATATTTCGAATCTAGGTTAATGTTTATTTACTTGCCAACCTTATTAGATGGAGAATCAAGTCTTGGAGTGGACCTGTTTTTGTATATTTTGAAGAGTGGTTGCAAGCTAAATTAAAATCAACCCTCCCCTTCACAAAATTTTCCACAAACTTCCCAAAGCGATCGCGAAACAAAAATACACAGGCCATTATTTCATCAAAAATTGTGGAAATAATGAAACTGTATATCTTCTACAATCTAGATATGAGGTGAGGGTACAACAGTCACAGAAATTGACTATTCATTTTATTTTATAGAGAAAAAACTATTAAAATTAAACCACAAGAAGAGAACAAAATTGAACAGGTTCACCATAAGACGTTTTGCAACAGTCATACCACAATAATACCACCTTTGTTACAGGCACCATGCCTCCAAATATTTCAATCAAAATAGAATGTCGGATAAAAAAATTAGTCAAAACATTCAAATTCCAATAGGAAGGAACCCAAATCGAATATATATTACATGGCCAGAATGCCCACAAACAATCCACTATAAAATTTGGAAAACAAACACAGTCTGCATGCTCTCTCTAAGAGCCAACAAGATAATTTTATCTGGAGCAGAGATAAATTCATGAATGAAGAGGTAAAATACCATACATGTTATAAGAATGCTATAAATTAACAGAGCACAATTTCTTTCACCAAAGGCTAAGCACAATGAAGGTGCAACCAGCTAGAGCAACCACAACAAGCGAAAATGGAATAGTGAAGGTGGTGGCTTCAAGGTAGGGTAAGAACGACATGTAGTAAATGCATGACGCATATCCTCTTTCAACATTAAATGTCATCAACCATATCCTACTATGGAGTGCACTTAGCCTCCAAGACTTGTTTCAGACATAAAATATGAACCATCACATATCCAATATCCATAAAACATAACATACCATTTCCAAACTCTAAGTCGAATTGGTCTCTCATATGAATTTTGTAGTAATAAAATTCTCATTTAACACTTAGCACCAAAGTAACATGTCCCACATTCCTTGCTAGTGGAGTATTACAGCTAACATAATAATCATTTTTCCCATAAATATAAATATACCATAAGTTACATGTGGCTTATAGTTGGAGCAATATATCAAAATCTAGGGGTAGAAAGAGTAAACTGATATGTTTAATAAAATAAAAAAATTCTATATTTTAAAATCAAACTGCTAACACACCCAGCATCCCTTAGTTGCACATAGAAACATGTTAGGATATCCCCTTATCCTCAAATTGTAGAATCTTTCTCGTAAGGTAATCATGAGCGCAATGAGATGAGAACTTTATATCATTATTTTTCTAAAGGGGTACCACCTATCTAGTATTATTTAAAATATATATAAATAATAATGCATTGAAATTCATTTGCACAAAATAATTTTATGTTGCGCATTTGGGCGTCAATGAACTGGAGACTCCACAGGGAAATATGTTTTCAACAAATTTAGAACTCAGAATGTTTGGTTTCGCGAACCAGTAGAAGTAGGTGATTGAGAGTGTTTAGAAAATAGTTATGCAACAGGGGGAAAATGATGGTTTAAGGGAAATAATGAGATGGGATTTCGGGGAATAACTTATGGAAAGTGATATGTATGAGGGGAAGTGGTCCTGTATGCATAAAAATCAACAAGGTTCACAACTAATGACAATTTTTTATTGAAACTTAGAGGAGAATTCTTTTGATATGCTCTTAGATCTTAGAATGGAGGGAAGAAAAGGGATAGCATAAACCGGGAAGAAAACAAAACGAACTATACTACAATAGTATTGAAAGAAAAAATCTATTCCATCAGTGTCTCAAAAGAAGATATCGTAGCAACTGTGTTTACCTGTTTTTATTGATCAACAATACTTATAGAGTGACATCATTATGGAAAAATTGTTCCAAACTTTATTTCTGATGACTATGCAAAATAAACAACAAAAAATAAAACTCAATAAACCAAAGTGACAAAAAATAAAAACATAAGACAAATATATATATCATTCATATTTACACAAAAATAGAACTAGTGGTCAAGATGGTTCCACATAATGTTTCAATTGGGAACCATTGGTACTGTAAGAAATCAATCACTCATCCATGTCTTTAAGAAGATATGAATTTGTGCCAAGGATAAAAGTGATTTTGAAAGGACCTAGCCATAAATTTTGGAATTTAGAATGTCTCCCTCTCTCAACATGGGATGAATCCCACAATAAGACCTTGTCATCAATTTTAAATTCAGCGGTCTTTTCTCTTTTGTTAAAATAATTCTTTATTGTCTACTTCCTTCTTTTTAAATTTTCCAAGGAAAAAAATTGTTCTTCTTCTAGGGCTAGTAGTGTATTTATCCTTTGAGAAACATTAGAAGAATTTAATTCTTCAGTCTGTAGCATAAACCATAAGGAATAAAGCTCTAGTTCAATAGGAAGAATAGTCTATTGGTTGTATACGAGTTGAAAGGGAGTAAAGCCTGTACTTTCTTTGGTGGTTGTACAATCTGCCCAAAGAGCATAAGTTAGAAGTGTGTTCCACTGGCGAGGTTTGTCTTATATGATTCTCTTTATAATTCTGACTAGGTTTTTGTTAGTAGATTCTTCTTGTTTGTTTCCCTTAGGATAATAAGAAGATGAAGTGAAATGATTGACACCTATTTTAGCTATAAATTGAGTCAATTTCACTGAAATGAAGGTTGGACCACTTTCTATAAAGATTTATAATGGAAGGCCAAATCTAGAAAAGATATCACGTGTTTATCTTGTGCATGTCAAAAAGGGGTAGCCTTAGTCCACTCAGTAAAGTAATCAATGGATGTCAAAATAAAGATATGTCCTACAGAGGATGAAGGATTGATTGGACCAATAAAGTCTAGACCCCACTTATAAAAATGGAAATCTAAAAGGACAGGTTGTAAAGGCATGACAAAAAGGCATTCCTTACCAGCGAATTTTTGGCATTTATCATAGGACCTTGCAAATTTATAAGAATCGTGAAATATCAAAGGCTTGTAATAACCATTTATTATGATATTAAAAGCAGTAGCCTTAGAATAAAAATGGCCACCAATATGGATGACATGTGTTGATGATCCATGTACTTCGTGTAATAATTTTCGTGTTTCTTCATCATTTACACATTGTAGCAGCAAACCATTAGTAGACCTTCTAAACAAGGAGTCCCCTAAAATGATATACTTAGAAGCTTCAAGGTGGAGTCCCATTCATTGATGAGTATATAACTCATCTAGGAATCTTTGATACTACAAATAATACGCCAATTTTTTATACCAAGGATGCTTAGATATAGAGAGATTTTCATTTTCAATATAAAATAGTGGTGAAAGAAGATTATCATGATTAGATAGTTCTTTCGGATTCATCGCATAGGTTGTTTGATATTCAACGTTTTGGACCAAACCAATGTTGATCAAAATCTCGACCAGGGGTCAAAATTTAGCTCAAAAATCAAAGTTCTCGGAATTTCCTCAAAATGAACGGGTGTGTATCCCTCGTCATCACAAACCCAATGCAACTCATTTGGGTTCAAACAGACATTGGATGAGAGAGATATCACGATCTGTTTGAATCATCAAACAGGCAAAAAACAATTTGTGCTGACTGTGTAGTCTGTACAGTCCGTACGGATGCTGACGTGGAATTATTTTGGAAAGTGTTTTGGTGCCATGTGGCCTAGTCATGGGCTGCCACATGGCACCCTATTATGGTTGTTTGGTTGTTAGTTTTAAAATTTTATGGGGTACGTGGGGATCGAACCTCGGACCTCCAATACACACCTAAGACTTGGCAAGGATCGCCCAACCAGCGCGCCACGCATTGGTTCTTATAATTAATATGATTTATAATATATTTAAAATTGTGGTATGGTATGGATGGTGCGGGGGTCTGGGCTGGGGCTTAGCCCTAGCCCCGGGTTGCATACACCTTATATCATATGACCTTAATATAATGTGTGCATGCATATTTCATTGGCGTCCAGCCCTTGGATTCAGGTGCTAATGCATATGACCCTAATTTTATATGTGACCACACATGGAGCACGGGAGTTTTGAACCAAACACGCTGACACTTGTCGGTTGTTCATTTTCTTTGGGACTTAGCCCTTTTGCGCACGGTCACATGGACCCATGTGTCCACGAGTTTGGTGGTTAGGGGCTAGGCGCGCCCATAACCGTCCTACAGTTTGATCAGTTTTACGGTTATGCATGGGTGCTAGGTTTTAGCATGAGTTTTTGAGCGTGTTCTTGGTTGAATGTACGGAGGTGTGTTTTGGCGAACCAGAGACAACAAGCTTGAAGGAAGAGAATGGAAGGAGGTCTATCTTCTTCATTTTTTGGCCGAATGAGATGTCGTAAAAGCCCAGCTAGGGGTTTTTGGATGTTCTGAATCCATTGGCACCATTTTCACAGCCATTTGAAGACTTATTTTGTAGGTTTTTAACCATTGAAGTTTCAGGAAGCTCCAGGGAGCTTGAAGCCCTCATTGTTTGAGGTCATGCTCAGATGAGCACATGTTTGTTTTCTGTGATGGAATAATCATTTCTTGGCTAATTATTATGCTCTGGACACTTTGGGATTGGTTTCAGATCCATTTGAGGAATTTTACAGGTGTTTTTTCCAAAGAGAATCTCAGGGAAGCTTAAGGCCACATGTAGAAGAGGTCATGCTCGGATGAGCCATGATCCGTTTTCAGAGTTCTATTAGTCATTTTTGGGGTTTTTATGTATTCTGAACCCAATGGTATAGTAAGAATTTCCATTGGAGTTGAGCAGAATATTGTAAAAGAATCTTTGACAAATTAATCCTAGAGAGCCAAGTCCATTGAAAGAGGCTCAAGGAGATGTAGCCCAGAGAGGGGTTAACTCCTTTATCATCTTGTTATTGTTGTGAGTTTGATGGTTTATTTGCTACAAGTTATATTGTTGTGTATTTCTTTAAAGCACATATTTAACCATTTAAAAGAACATATCCTCACACATAAACATTTAAAAGAAGCATGAATTTAACACATAATCTATCTTGCATATTTTAACACATGGAGCAAGGTCCTGTAAAGTTTTATTTTAATGAAGTAGAGGGTTATTGCATAGCATAACAAGTCAGCCCACTATTTTCAGATCAGGTGGTATCAGAGCATAGTTTGTTTTGCTCATGTATTTTCCATTGATAGCTTGAGATTTAG
>ML788607.1:271010-300215 GCA_009831015.1 Picea engelmannii
AGGAAAACACCATGTGCTTTGATGAAGTACAAGATGCGACAGTTTGTTTGAAGAGAAAAAAGACTTTGTTGGCATCATTTTCAGTCTTGTATAAATTTGTTTTCAAGATTGATGGTTTTCTTGGCTTGTGACAAGATGTCGCAGGAAAGTTTTTGCAGCCATTGGAGAGATGATTGTGTTGATGTCAAAGAGTTCACAAGAGGGACTTGATTCTCAGTGGGAAGGTTGACAGTCTTCCAAGCACAAAGAGAACAGTGGGTCAACAGCAACCAGAGAACAGTGGTTGAGGGACATAGCCAGTTGTAGTGCAAGGCATGTCAAAGTATCCAGGTGATTGTCAAAAAGAATTTTCAAGTAGAATCAGTTGATAGAAATTGAAAGCATAAGAGTATTGAAGCTCAGACATATAATAATAAGCTTTTTTGGGTCCAAAATCCTTTCAGTGGGAAGGCGTGATCAAAATCTAGACCAGGGGTCAAAATTTAGCTCAAAAATCAAAGTTCTCGAAATTTCCTCGTAACAAACGGGTGCGTAGCCCTCGTTGTCACGAACCCAGTGCAACTCGTTTGGGTTCAAACAAACATCGGATGAGAGAGATATCGCAATCTATTCGAATCGTCAAACAGGCAAAAACAAATTTGTGCTGACTCTGCAGTCCATACAATCCATACGGATGCTGACGTGGCATTATTTTGGCAAGTGTTTTGGTGCCACATGGCCCAGTTGTGGGATTCCACGTGGCACCCTATTATGGTTGTTTGGTTGTTAGTTTTAAAAGTTTATGGGGTCCGTGGGGATCGAACCCCAGACCTCCAATACACACCTAAGACTTAGCAAGGATCGCCCAACCGGCGCGCCACGCGTTGGTTCTTATAATGAATATGGTTTATAATATATTTAAAATTGTGTTATGGTATGGATGGCATGGGGGTCCGGGATGGGGCTTAGCCTCAACCCCTGGTTGCATACACCTTATATCATATGACCTTAATATAATGTGTGTGCGCATATTTCATTCGCGTCCAGCCCTTGGATTCGGGTGCTAATACATATGACCCCAATTTTATATGTGACCACACATGGAGTGCAGGAGTTTTAAACCAAATGCATCGACACTTGTCGGTTGTTCATTTGCTTTGGGACTTAGCCCTTTTGCGCGTGGTCACATGGACCCATGTGTCCACGAGTTTGGCGATTAGGGGCTAGGCGCGCCCATAATCATCCTACAGTTTGATCAGTTTTGTAGTTATGCATGGGTTCTAGGTTTTAGCACAAGTTGTTGAGCATGTTCTTGGTTGAATGTACGGAGGTGTGTTTTGGCGAACCAAAGACAACAAGCTTGAAGGAAGAGAATGGCAGGAGGCCTATCTTCTTCATTGTTTGGCCGAATGAGGTGCCGTAAAAGCCCAGCTAGGGGTTTTTGGATGTTATGAATCCATTGGAATTGTTTTCACAACCATTTGAAGGCTTATTTTGTAGGTTTTTAACCACTGAAGTTTCAGGAAGCTCCAAGGAGCTTGAAGCCCTCATTGTTTGAGGTCATGCTCAGATGAGCACAAGTTTGTTTTCTGTGATTGAAAAATCATTTTTTGGCTAATAATTATGCTCTGGACACTTCGGGATTGGTTTCAAATCCATTTGAGGACTTTTACAGGTGTTTTTTCCAAAGAGAATCTTAGGGAAGCTTAAGGCCACATGTAGAAGAGGTCATGCCCGGATGAGCCATGATCCGTTTTCAGAGTTCTATTAGTCATTTTTGGGGTTTTTATGTATTCTGAACCCAATGGTACAGTCATAATTTCCATTGGATTTGAGCAGTATCTTGTAAAAGAATCTTTGGCAAATTAATCCCAGAGAACCAAGTCCATTGAAAGAGGCTCAAGGAGATGTAGCCCAGAGAGGGGTGAACTCCTTTATCATCTTGTTATTGTTGTGAGTTTGATGGTTTATTTTCTACAAGTTATGTTGTTGTGTATTGCTTTAAAGAACATATTTAACCATTTAAAAGAACATATCCTCACACATAAACATTTAAAAGAAGCATGAATTTAACACATAATCTATCTTGTATATTTTAACACATGGAGCAAGGTCCTGTAAAGTTTTATTTTAATGAAGTAGAGGGTGTTTGCATAGCATAACAAGTCAGCCCACTATTTTCAGATCAAGTGTGTTCCATCATCTCATAATATTTTCCTGATGATGGACCACACTGGTTTGGTCTGAAACGTCAAATATCAAACAACCTATGCGATGAATCTGAAAGAACTATCTAATCAAAACAATGGTCGCAAAAGTCTTAGAACAGAAATATTATCAGGATCTTCAAGTTATTCACTTGGTGCAGGATGTTGAGCTAAGTGAATGGATAAGTCTAGTCCCTTGATTTTCTTAGAAGTCATGATTGTCAAATCATGCTCTTGAATTTTGGCAAGCCAATGTGCAAGTTTTATTGAAAGATAAGTTTGTGAAAGTAGAAACTTGACAGCAGACAAAGAGACTTTTACCTGTGTATGTTTTCCCAAAATAAAATGGTGAAATTTTTCTATAGCTTTGACAAGAGAAAAATCATGTTTCTCAATAAAAGAGTATTTTATCTCATCATTTGATAGACTTTGACTCATGTAGGCTACAGGTTTTTCATTGTTTTGGTCATCACATTGTAAGAGGATAGCAGAAATTGCCTCTTCAGTGGCATTGGTATATACTATAAAATCCTTCTCAAAATTCGATCTCGCCAAAACTGACGCAGAACTGATTGCCTTATTAATCCTAAGGAAAGAATTCTTGACATCGTCTTTCCAAGAAAAAGAATGATACTTCTTCAAAATATTATGGATTGGTTTAACCATGATGAAAAAATCAGGAATGAATCTACGAACAAAATTAATAATTCCCATGAAAGATTGAACTTCTTTCTTGGAGGTGGGAGCAGGGAGGTTTAGAATGGCAGTAATCCTCTCAGGATCTATACTTATCCCTGAATCGGAAACAATGTGACTGAGAATATTACCCTTCGTGACACCAAAAATAGACTTGGAAGGATTTAAAGAAACTCCAAATTTTCTACAACGCATGAGAACTTTTCTAAGATGGTTGAAATGATCCAATTGGTTTATAGAATAAACAGTAAAATCGCTAAGATAAACTTGGATAATATTACCGATTAGATCATCAAAATCTCTCTACATATCTCTTTGAAAGGTGGCACCTACATTAGATAAACCAAATTCCATACGTTCATAAGTAAATGTGCCCCAGCATGTGGTTTTATATCTATCAGTCCTTTTTACTTTGATTTGATTATATCCAGAAAAATTGTCAAGTAAGGACATCATTTGAGACCCTGCAACTTGTTGTAAAATAATTTCCATCTTAGGAAGCGAAAAATGGTCTTTGACACTTTCCCTATTTAACGCACGAAAATAGATGCATAATCTGATCTGACCGGTAATTTTCCAAATAGGGACCAGATTTGAAACCCATCCAGAATACTTAACTGTAAATATTATATTAGCTTTCAACAATTTTTCTAATTCTTTTCTAATAGTGGCTTCAAGCATAGGATTAATAGGCATTTTCCTTTTCCTAACTAGTTTTCCCCCTTCTTTGATAGGAATGGCATGATGTATGAGAGCAGGATAGAAACCACGAAGATCCTCGTATGACCAGGAAAAAACATCTTGAAACTCATGGAGTAATTCCGTGAATTTTTCTTTCTCTTCATCGGAACATTGGGCACCTAATTTAATCATCTTTGGAGATTCAAATGTCCCAATATTCAAAGAAATGGTATCACCAACTTTCCTTTTTAACTCCCCTTCCTTACGTGTTTCTTTGTTTCCTACATCACTTGATGAAAATGAAATTTCGAGAGGATTCAAGCCTTTAGGAATTTTTTAGTCTTCAACAAAGATGATTTACTTGGGATTAAAAGGTTCATTTTGTATGAAAACACAAATTCCTTCATCACTAGGGGAAAATTTCCATGATTCTACATTGTCAGGGAGGTAAGGATGGTATAGAGATTGGAACGTACAAGACATAGGGGAATCCACAAAAAAATATAATCTATCATCCATTGAATTAAGTTCCCTTTTAACATGAGTGATGTTAAATGATAACAGATTTGAAATCAGCATCCAAACAACTTGGGTATAATGCTTAAGTAACTTGGTTTTGGGTACATAAATATTCCACAGAAGGTTCATAATAAGTTCAGAATCACCAAATATTGTAAGGTGGCCACAACCAAGGTTACATGCATTTTCAATTCCCAACAATAAGGCCTCAAACTCAACAACATTGTTTGTACAAGCAAATTCCAACCTATAAGAGAAATTGTAAATTTTTCCTATAGGGAAATATAGAATGATGTCAGCTCCATTGCCTTTGTTAGAAAATAATCCATTGAAATGCATGTGCCACATGTCATCATCAAAATCAATTAGTTCAAGTATAGTATCACCTTGGTCGACAAATATAGAGTACACCCCTAAATATTCTTAGAGGTAATTTACATTGGGTTGAGGGGCACTCCCTATATAAGGTGAAATTATTCCTTCCCTAAGAACTATAATGTTCTTTTTGTTTTGAGGAACAAACAAATGTGTGCCATCAAGTGAAAGGTATCCACCAGTTAAGGCTTGTCAGACCCTTCCCAAAATAATTGATTAGTTACTCATCAACATGTCAATTACTTGGATATTGAGAGTTGTTCTTATCTCGAGATGTGCACACAAAACTAGGGTTACATCCTTGATTTCACCTATAGTTGATTGTTGAAAATTATTATAAGAGAGCATGCTTCTAGAATTTCCGTTGGTACAAGATAATCCAAGCTATTCCATGATAATTTTGGACATCACACTTGGACTAGATCTACCATCAATTAGGCAATATTGAGCTATTTTATCCATGATTTTTACTGAAGTATAGAAAGGGGGGTTTTTTACAGGGTTCCTAAAGTTATTTACACCTATCTTATTTACATTTGAATCCTCTTCTTTCGACTCTTCAAATAGATTAGCTATGGTAGAAACTTTACCTTCCATAAAATTCTTAAGATTCTTTTGTTGTTCAGGGACAAAGACCATGTCCAAAAGGGTAGCGTCATCTTTTATATTATCCAATTGGTTAAGGATGTTGTATTTAGAAGAGGGAAGAGGAGAATACACTCCTTTATCATTTGAAGTTCTGACAGTTTGTGTATCAACATTTGGAGAAGATGTGCTTGGGGAAGAAGAAGTGTGGGGAAGATCAAAGTTTCTCTTGCCAGTGTAAGATTTGTTCTCGGTATTGACTACCATAACATCCTCTGGTTCGGACCAATCTAAAACAATGATCGTGGTATCAGGCCTTTTTCCAAAGATCTTATCTCTATCATTTCTTTTTACTTCACAAGTTTTCTCATAAGTTACACCAAGTGCAAGTCATAATGGCCTTTGGCTGAAAAGTGATTTCATTGGTATTTCTAAAAGATGCTAGGGAAGAATAAGAATCCTCGGGGGAAGAGGTTATCCATATCTTTCATGAGTTGTAGAATTTACGACATTTTTTTTTTCTTAACCAAGTCCCCTTTAGGAAGACTAGTCCTTTCAAGTTTCTCTTCATATTCTAAGGAAGTCTGAAGGGCAGAACCAAGGTTTCCAATATCCTTTTCTTCAATTCTATGATGATAAGGGGAAGGTAAAGAATTATAATAATGCATGAACGCAGCTTGATTTTGAGGACGTATTATTTTGGGAATTTGATTATATAGCTTGGTGAAGCGAAGGTTAAAAGACTTAATGGTTTCACCATCTTTATAGGAAATATTGTTGTACCCCATTAACTGGTAAACTAGACTCTTGGGTTTTCCATAAGTGGACTTAAACCAATAGACCAATTCTTTCCAAGTTGAAAGGATTTTAGGTAGGATATCAAAAAATTCATTTGCAACTTTCCCTTCAAGAGAATTGACAAATAAACGCATGTAAGTATCGTTAGCATTAGCTCCTATGACAAGCGTTAGAAAATGTTACCAAGTGTTCATTCGTGGTAAGGGTACAATTTCCCTATAACCTAGGAAAGTGATCTTTGAATTTCGGTAATGTTTGGGTGGCTAGTGTGAGATTCAAGGGGGAAGACACGTTCCAGGGAGTGGTTGTAGCATCTTCCTCAAATTGGAAAAGCCCATATTTCTTAATGTCCTTGGCAGGATTGGTAGTATATTGAATAGGGATTTGATGACTATAGATACTACCAATCACAGATGAAGCGGAAGGTTGCAAGGAGGAGAAACCTATGGTACCACTACTACTACCTGAAGACATCATATTGAAGGTGATAGGTATGGGAGATGAATATGAACTGGCAAAATCAGATAAGGTTCACCTAAGAGCACTTTGTTTTATTTGTAAAACAAACTTTCTCCTCCCTATTTTAGAAATAAGAGTAACTTCAGGGGACAATACTCTTTTTCTCATAGAAATATGATAATTAGAGGACATGAAACAAAAAATATTAAAATAGACAAGAGGAAAGATTATTGTTTATTTTTGGCCTGCATTTTCCAGGCTTCCCAACGTTCACGAATATTTATGTCCCTTTCAATTACTTCCCAAGAGAGTTCAAGTTCAGTACGAGTACTAGCAGTTTCTAAAATAGTGTTGAATAAAGTCAATGTAATGTTGGTTTAGTCATCAAGACCGCTTCCAATATTGGGTTGTCTTGTAACAAGTACTGTCATGGAAAAAATCAGTCAAAGAGTAATCAAACAAAACAGAAAAATGAAATATAATTGTGATATGATAAACCAGAGAGATATGGAAGATCTCCCAGTATGGTCCCCAAATAAATTTTGAGGAAAAGGTATGAATAACCTTACTCAAGCATTTTTAGATCTTGCTAGGCTAAGGCAAGATAGTTGAGAATGTTACTCGGAGTTTATAGCCTTTAATTCAAAACAATTTGTTAATGCACATGTAATATGTACTAGGGACTAAGGCTGATTTTGTATGTTATATGTAACTGTGAAAAGGAAAAGAAGCAGAGATATACATAATTGTGTACATGGATAAGAAACATGAATAAAAGTAAAATATGAACAATATCATGAAGATACACATGTGAGACTGAAATCAGAAATATGATTTTTATATTAACTTCATTATGAGATACAAAGAAGACTTCTCTTTACAAACCCCTGCAAGGGTGGGACCAAAGTCAAATTTAGAAGTCTTTGATGGGCACCATACAAAAATAATCTGACAACAAAAGAAAACTAAAGCTCAATATCTAGATCATCTTGCCATAAAAATGTTGTCACTTGACTCTGCAAAATATTATTTATCAGTCATGAAATATAATCCATAAACAAACAAGAACACATAGACTTCCAAAGATAAATCATACACCTTTATAAACAATTTGTTGAAAGTTATGATTAAGTTTTAAATTTTGTTGCCCTCAATAAGACCTTGTTGTCATCAAGATGGTTTAGCTTTCTAGTAAACTCAGAATGAATGAAGAAAAGAATTATCTCACAAATATAGAGTAGACCTTATATCATAAGTTCTCCTTATGTTCTCCCTTTCCTTGTCTCTTCAAAGGATTGAGATTTTATTCATTTCTCAATAAGTTATGGTAGTTTAACTACCTTTCTTTTGTTAAGCTTAATTAGCTTAACTAATTAGTTGAGACAAATAAATAATAATATATTTAGATAAGGGTCTATTTAAATAATAACTAAATAGGTGGTACCCCTTGTCACTCCCATTTTCAATTCTTTAATAATCATCAAAACATGAAGTATAATACCCCAAATATTTAATTCAAATATATGCCTTGTAACTATCATCCTCATATTAATAGTCAAATATTTTAATATCAAGAAAATAAAACATGACTATATCCAAAAATAGCATTATATCCATGTTGTTCAAAATTATTTCTAAATATGTATTTGTTGTCCAAAATTCTATCATATAAAATAAAAAAATTGTACTCAAAATAAAATAGCATTAACAACATTAAAAACCATATTTTCTATGAGAGGTGGTTTTCCTTTTTTCACTATTACTCTCTTTTGATCTTCCTGTTTTTTTTCCTTCTATAGCAACTTTAGGTCGACTGGAACCTTGAGGATGGATTGTGTTGATGACATGGGATAAATTACCCTTGAGGTGGAGATGGGAGGACACAGATTCGGATGAATTTTCARAAGAGTTTGGGGAATTGGCCACTTCTTTCCCTTTATCAATCTTTGGTTCRGMCATAGTGGTTTTAAGACTTTTGCTTTCATGTGAAGAATGGGTTGGTGAAACAATGTGATCAGCTTGGGCATTTGGATTAAATGGTGGTGGAGGAGGAGGCAATGGAAACGATATTGTAGGACACCCATTATGATGKGCAGCAGGTTGTTGTAGGATATCTTACCAGCCATCATTGGCAGGTGGTTCTGGATGCATAGAAACATGACGGGAAACACAGATACTAGAGAAKTTTTGGTGTGGATGGAAAGGAGGCCTCTCGGGCCTAGGTTGCAAAATTCCTTGGTCAACTAGATTAAAAAAACCTATCTTGGAAAATATGATTTAGTTATTGTGGATCAGAATCAAAATGTATCAATAATCGTGGCCTTCTATGGCTCTTTTCCAATTATTTCCTCTACCTCTATTTTCACCTCTGTCATTGTTTCCCTTGCTAAAAAAACTCATCCTGAAGCAATATTTTAATCAGAATATGAAAAATTTTAATAGTCCATTCACAAATACTGCACCTAAATAAAATCAAAATGTTGTCTCTATCATTCACAACATAAGCATATGCAATCCATCCATTGATACGACTCACCACATGTCGAATTCAATAATCAATTGCAATTGAACAGGGAATGATAGGGTCATTGGGAATATGAGGGGGTATATAATGAATGAAAAATGGTAGAATGGACAAGAATAAACAATGAATATTGTTCAAGCAACACAGATCTCTTTTCTTCCAAAAACAATATATCCATGTCACAATTTCAAACCCAGAATCATTATCCAATCCTCTTTAACCTTTTTACTTTAAAAATGATATTCAAGGTGGGCATATAATGAGAGAAAAATGAAACAATGAACATGAATAATAGCGATTATTATTATGTTACAAGAATCATTTATTTATTTTAAAATCAACATTTCCATTATCCAACAATAATCATTTAAATATACACAAAATTATTTGAGTATACATTGTTTACCATGCACATTTATTTCCAAAACTTCCACCAAATTTTGTGTGTGTCATAGCGCTCTTTTAAAATTCAACACACTGAATCCATAACATGGAAATAATCCTTTTAACATACAATGTCCACAATATAGCAATATTTTCTTTAAACTGTACAATATCAATATCAAAGAAAATGACAAGGTTATTAAACTATTCAAATTTCATTTCTCCTTTTAAAACCATAGATATTCTTTAAACTGGCGTTATTCTTGAGATTTTTGTCGAAGCAATTTGACTCGATCAAAACCATAATCAGAATGCCTCAATTCGACATGATACGCTGAGAAGAAAACAATCGTAAAACCCCTTGATTGTACATCACATATAATTTACATTACAACCCCAAATAATAGTTGCCAAAACAAATCGACGTCGAAACCCTAGGTGAACATGGTGAGAATCAAACCCACATCAACTTCAAGTAAATAGAATCTCCTCATGGTTAATCAACAATCGAGCCACGGTTCAGTGGATCGAATCAATCTTCCCACTATTTGGGTCAAAACAACCAACAAGATTTTGAATCTGGGTTAATGTTTATTTACTTGCAAACCTTATTGGATGGAGAATCAAGTCCTAGAGTGGATCTGTGGGCATAGGTTTTGAATATTGGTTGCAATATACACTAAAAACAACCCTTCCCCTTCACAAACGTTTCCACAAACTTCCCAAAGCGGCCACCAAACAAAAATACATGAGCCATTATTTCATCAAAAAACATGGCAATAATGAAACTGTATATCTTCTACAGTCTGGGTATGAGGTGAGGGTACAATAGTCATAGAACCCGACTATTCCTTTTCTTTTACAGAGAAAAACCTATTAAAACTAAACCACAAGAAGAGAGAAAAATTGAGCGTGTTCATTATAAGACGTTTTCCAACAGTCGTACCACAATAATACCACCTTTTTTACAGGCACCATATGGCACCGAAGTAACATAGTAATAAAATGTGTGTTCATAGTAATAGTAACCAGGCGTGTTCATAGTAATAGTAACCAGGCGTGTTCATAGTAATAGTAACCAGGCGTGTTCATAGTAATAGTAACCAGGCGTGTTCATAGTAATAAAATGCCCATTTAACACTTAGCACCGAAGTAACATGTCCCACATTCCTTGCTAGTGGAGTATTACAACCAACATAATAATCATTTTTCCCATATATATATAAATGTACCATAAGTTACATGTGGCTTATAGTTGGAGCAATATATCAAAATCTAGGGGTAGGAAGAGTAAAATGATATGTTTAATAAAATAAACATGTTCTTTGTTTCAAAATCAAACTGCTAACACACCCAACATCCCTTAGTTTCACATAGAAACAGGTTAGGATCTCCCTTATACTCAAACTGTAGAATATTTATCGTAAGGTAATCATGAACACAATGAGAGAATCACTTTCTATCATCATTTTTCTAAAGGGTTCCCACCTATCTAGTATTATTTAAAATATAATAATTAATAATGCATTGTAACTCATTTGCAAGCAGGAATTTTATGTTGTGCTTTTGGGTGTCAACACAAAGTAGATGTAAAAGATAAGCATGCAATAAATGCATCTGATCTGGTAGCTTTGTAGCTAATAAGCATCCAGAAGAACTAATTCCATCCCTCGATCTATGAATTTTATCAAAGGTATAAAATCACTTGAGCATGTACAAATTGAAGGCAAATCCAAATACAAAGATCAAATTTTGTGTGTTTTACTTCATGTGTCTATGTAGCGCTATGTTTTGTTTTGGTATGAGACTCGTGAGTGCCCTGTGAGAGTTGTGATAGTCATGAGTTAAGAAGTAAATTCATGAGTGCTAAGGGTCATGTGAGTTGTGAGGCGTAAGAGTCGTGCAAGTTGTGAGGTGTGAATGTCGTGAGGCAGCTAAAACATTGAGTGCAGAGAGCAATCAAAGGAGTCGAGTTGTTGTAGAGTTATTGATTATTCCGGGCCTAAGTAAATCATTGTTCGTTGTGAGAAATTAGAGGATATTGGTAGAGGCATTGTTGTTGGAGAATTTCTTCCTAGATTCATTGCTACCAAAAAAGGGTTTTTGCGTGATAGAAAAGAAGGGTTGTTCCTAGAGTCATTGTTACTTATCTGTTGAAGGGTGAGTCATGGACTCCAAGGGCCATTGGAATTGCTAAAATATAAAGGGCGATTGAGGTTAGAGGAGCCATGTGGTAGATAGAAGGTATAAATATTATGACCTGGTAACTTTGGTCATTGATGCAAGTAAAAGGTGATTTTATAAGTTAACTTTGGTTGTTGATGTGAGTAAAATGTGATCTTATAAATATTGTCTTTTATGGTTGTGGTAACTTTGGAGGTTGCTTTGAGTCAAAGATGATTTTATACCTATCATTTTTTGTAAAGAACATAAATCAAAAAGTGGCATGAAAAGGTGTGATGGTGTTTGAATTGATATGACATTGTAATCATTCGGTAATATGATATGGTGTTTATTAATGAGGGTTCAATATTTTTGTATGGATTATGAGAGAGTTCAAGTTATAAAGATGAGATGTTATATAAAATTATTGTGAAGTATTGTGATTTGGGTCTTTCATAATTAGTGTGTTATTTTATTTGGATCATTGATTATTATATATTTTCTCCCTTGGGTGTTAGATTTTATGTCATTTTGTAGAGATTTATAGTGATTTCAAAAATGGAAAATATAATGGCGGATTCATATATAAATGAATCAAATAAGTTATATGGAGAAAAATATGTCAATTTGAAGTTTAAGTTGCAGGAATTGATGGAAGAATACATTTGGTCGATTTCATGTGGAGAAAAATAAAAAATAATCGCTCCTGCAATCTCTGTTCAAGATTTGGAGCAACGAGAAACTAAAGAAAAGGTTCTTTTGAGTATTTTCGTCAAGGAAAATATCATTCCACACATCAGGAAATGAAAAATATCCCATGAAACTTGGGAGACACTCAAAGGTGTGTATGAGACAATGAACACAAATTGTGTGTTGTTTTTAAAGAGTAAGCTTCTCTCAATTAGGATGGAAGAGAATGAAAATATTAGTAATTTCCTTTCTAGAATCAAATAACTAAAAGATAAGCTTGGAGATATTGGTGAGAATATTTCTAGTATTGACCCGGTCACTATCACATTAAATGGCATGTTGGATGAATATCAAATGTTCATTATTCATCTTGCAGCTAGGGAAAAGGCCCCTACCTTTGATGAATTGAAAAACATTCTTCTGCAAGAGGAAAAATGCAAAAAGAATCACAATAGCATATCTCGCAATTTAAATCTAGCATTGGTGGCGAAAGGGAAACAGCCCTACAAAGGAAAGCCATGGACAAGGAATAAAGGAGGAAAGCCACATACAAAACCAAATCAAGGAAAGGGGCCACCAAGCACAAATACAAATGTGAAGAGGAATGATAGATGTTTCTATTGTGGTAAGTTTTGACATTGTGCTAAATATTATAGGAGAAGGAAGTTTAATGAGTCCAAATATAACAAACATTTAAGAAATTTTGTTGATAAAGGTGCCACAATAAGTAATGATTTCAAAAACCTCAAGTTGTTTGTTTCCGGTGCTACTTTATCAGTAGACACTGATGATATTAATTAATGATTTATTGATTCTGGTGTTTCAATTCATATGTCATGTAATAGGAACTGGTTTGATACATATCATGAAAATAGTAATGGTGATCATTGTTAAAATTCTTCTTAAGAAGTTAAGTGTATATAGTATTCCTTAACTTTAGTCTATTAAAACAATAATTACA
The DNA here is from genome assembly GCA_009831015.1 of Picea engelmannii. Taxonomy (NCBI): domain Eukaryota; kingdom Viridiplantae; phylum Streptophyta; class Pinopsida; order Pinales; family Pinaceae; genus Picea; species Picea engelmannii. Next base: position 284,032 of record ML788607.1, read on the forward strand.
TGCATAATCATCACTGAAAGAAATACATCCATAGTATACACAAGATTTAATCTGGGAAACCCTTGTGGGGGAGAAAACCTAGCAAAGCTTCTTCATTATAGATTCTTCAACAAGTACAATGTCTCTCTCAATAGAGATATCACCAAAACAGAAGATAAACTAGAAACCCTAACCAGAACAGAGTAATGCACCACTAGATCAAGATAGTCCTCCACTAGATAACCAAAACCCCTAACCAGAACAACTTGCTTATGTAGTTGTGTCACCCTTCCTCTGTAGTTGTGTCACTCTCTCATACTTATGCACTTTTTTGTGTGAGAGAACTTGTTGTGTGTATTCTCCAAATGAGGTGTCCAACCTCTTATAAATACAAGTTGTGTCCCCCAATAATTAGGTCAAGGTCAACATGTCAACTTTATCTTTCTATTTTATAATTGACTTGTCAAGGCACAATAGGGCCGACTTTTACAAAGGACCAATAGGGTCAACTTAAAAAATATAATATAATATTATTCTTTAGGGTTTTGTCTTGGTCAAACACAATATGAATATAATAAGAATATCTTTTGAAGCTATTTAAAATTCAACAATCCCTCTTAGCAAGGAAGGTATTCTTTTGGATTGAGCATCACGACTACTTATTCTCTTATGTACACTTGACCATTGACCTATTGACTATCCACGAATCTATATTGAAGAAGTTTTGTAACCACATTAGCATCTGGAGTCTCATCATCCATCCGAGATTTATGTCATTGTGGGGATTTCACTCTCCAGCTCACACAGAATATGGCATCTAGTTCCATAATGAACTAGTAACCTCTGGTTGGCACACCAGACAACTGGTCCACAATGACCAGGAATATAATCACGAGGATTATTCAATGTAGTGCACACACACTACCCATAAAGTCCAAGGATAGGAAACATCTCCAACCACACAGGTTGGCCCACCAGCTAAAAATATGGGTAGCTAACCATCGCTAAAGGAATGGCATATACTGACACAGTGCGAGGTCATGTTGACTGGTGCCACAGTCAGTAACCTTGCATACCAAAAATTTTCACTAGAGTAGCAATATTTGTATCAGTATTTTTCACTAGAGTAGTAGTAACTCGGCATACCAAAATTTTTCACTGGAGTAGCCATCTACATACCAGGATTTTTCACTAGAGTACCATTAACTCAGCATACCATAATTTTTCACTAGAGTAGCCATCTGTGTACCAGGATTTTTCACTAGAGTAGCAGTAACTCGACGTACCAGACTTTTTCATTGGAGTAGCCATCTACGTACCAGGATTTTTCACTAGAGTAGTAGAAACTCGATGTACCAAAAATTTTCAATGGAGTAGTTGTAACTTACCCATGAATGACCACCTATTGCTTCTACCACATGCTTAAGTTGTTTTCCTATATCTCGATTGTAACTCATCACTCCCTCTTACTAGGCATGTCCTTCTGGACCACACCAAGCTTGTCTTTGAAGTACACAAACTTCACTTTCATTAAAGGCTTGGTCAAAACGTCAGCTATTTGCTCATCTATAGTGACATATTGGAGCTTCACTACTCCCCTCTGTACCATATATTTGATATAATGGTACCTAATCTTGATGTTCTTGGACTTTTCATGGAACACTAGGTTCTTTGTCAAATTCACACAAATTTGGTTGTCACACCAAATACAAGTCGCCTCTAACTCGATATCAAACAACCTTGTAAGCATCTTTCGAAGCCACACTGCTCCACTACTAGCTAAACAAGCCAATATATACTATGCTTCAGTTTTATTGAGTACCACACTATTCTTCTTCCTGTTGAACCATGAGATCATGGTTGATCCCATACTGAAGAAACATCCATATGTACTCTTCCAGTCTGCATCACTTCCAGCCCAATCTGAATCAGTAAATCCTTGTAAGATTATCTCATGATATGAAGCATATCTAAGTCCATAGTCAATTGTACCCTTCAGGTACCTCATCACATGTTTTGTTGCAACCAAGTGATCACTTCTCGGCTCAACCATATAATGACTCAATGTGTTCACCACAAAACATATATATGGCCTCGTTTTCATTAAGTACATCAATGTACCAATCATTTGTCTATACTTGGTGGCATCCACTGTCTCTGAAGATGTGTCACTCAACAACTTCATATTTTTCACCATCGGTGTAGGAATGACCTTGCAATCCATCATTCTAATTCTCTTCAGAATATCAACAACATATTTTCCTTGGTTAGGGAAAATATCACTCAGTCTCTTCCATGCCTCTAGACCTAAGAAGAAATGCATCATGCCTAGGTCTTTCATCTCAAACTCTGCAACAAGCTTACTCTTACTATTAGTGATGAGATTCTCATCTCCTATTAGAAACAGGCCATCAACATAAAACAATAGTATCATTGGTCCACCGTCCAAAACCTTGAAGTACAAGCTAGAATCTACTTTACTCTTGGTAAATCCCAAGCTCATCGGGAAGTTGTCATTTCTACTGTACCATGCTCTAGGTGCTTTTTTTAACACATACAAGGTTTTCTTCAATATGCACACATGTGTCTGATTTTCATGTGTCTCAAAACCTTGTGGCTACTCCACATACACCTCTTCTACTATTACACCATTTAGAAAAGTTGTTTTCACGTCCATCTGATGTAACTTCCACTTATTCATTGCAACTATAGCAAGTAAAACTCTCATAGAAGTGTATCTAGCCACAGGAGTAAAAGTCTCCTCATAATATATTCCTTCTTTCTGGGAGAAACCACGTAACACAAATATTTCCTTGTATTTCTCGATACTTCCATCTATTGAATGTTTTGTCTTGTAAATCCACTTGGATCTTACAACTGTCTACTCTTTCGGTCTTGAAATCACATCCAAAACATCATTATTTACAAGGGACTGGTACTCTTCAACCATGGCATCCTTCCATTCTTTCTTATTTGTAGCCTCTTCATAACTGGTAGGCTCATCATCAATGATATCACTTAACAATGCCACATAGCTAGAGTAAGGTCGTGGACACTTTCTTTCTTTGAAGGATCCATCTGGAGCACCATACTTCTCTGCATCTTGAATAATTTCCCAAGCCCATGTTGGTATTCTCTTCTTGGTATTCATCTCTCGAAATGAATCTATAGGTATTTGTGGTTATTCCATATTATGATCTTCTAATACAACATCATCACCTACATTTGTATATGTGACTCTAGGAGCTTCAGTCTCCTCATCATGAATCTCATTTGAATGATGTTGTCTTGATCTACTGAAAGTGGCATCCTCATCAAAGGTGACATATCTTCTAGTCTCAATCTGACAGTGACCAAGAATGTAAACTTGATATGCCTTCTATTTCTCATTGTATCCAACCAATATACCCTTCTTTCTTGAAGGGTCCAACTTCGATCTATTTTCCTTGGGGACATGCACATATATTGAACAACCAAATATCCTCAGGTGGTTGACCTCTAGATTTTCATCTCTTATGGTGTCTTGTTCCCAAGTACCCTATGGGGACTTTTGTTCTACACATACACAGCAGTTCTAGTTGCTTCTACCCACATATGCATCGCTAAAACTTGATCATGAATCATGGCCTTCACTGCTTCCATGATTGTACAGTTCTTTATTTCTGTCACATCATTATGTTGAGGATTGTAGGCAGTAGAGAGATCCCTCTTAATCCAAAATTCCTTATAGAATGTCTTGAATTCATCTGAAGTGGATTTTCCTCCATTATCTAATCTCAAAATATTTATCTTCTTTTTAGAGAAGTTTTCAACAAATGCCTTGAACTCTTTGAACTTGTTGAACACTTCATTTTTAGCCTTCAAAAATTAAATCCAAGTTTTACGTGAGAAATAATCAATAAATGAAACATAGTATACATACCTACTAAGTGAAGTGGCTGACATCGGTCCACACATGTCTGAATGCATAATCTCCAAGACTCCCTTAGATTTGTTATCACTTCTTGGAAATGGTTTATTCACGTTGTTTCCTTATGTGCATCCCTTGCATATTCCTTCATGGTCCACTTGGATTTCTAGAAAAACTGTCACCATATTTCTCATGATTGGTAGGGATTTGTAATGTATATGAGAAAATCTCCTATGCCATAGTTCACTTGGAGTAATTGTACTATGTACTAGCGTTGAAACTAAGTTTCCATTTAAATTGTATAATCCTCCTTCTTGGACACCAATCACTAATAGATTTTCCTCTAGGACACATGAGGACTTCACCATCAATGAAAGCAACTATGAATTCTTTCTCATCTAAAGCTGAGATAGAAAGGAGATTCTTCTTCAAACCAGGTACATACAACACATCCTTCATATTCATAGGTTTTCCGAAGTCTAACTTGTAGGATTATTCTCCTACTCCTTTAATGGGATATTGATAGTCATCACCTAGCTTCACCCTGTGAGGTGAATCTTTCTAAACTAAATCTAAGAGAGATTCCTTGTAACCAGTCATGTGCTTAGAAGAACCAATATCAATAAGCCATGTGTCACTTCCATGAGTGACTATAACTATAAGAGATGAGATCAATACATATTCTTCAATTGAGTCTTCTTCTTTGGTTTTCTCATGATCATGTGCATCATCTTCTGTGGCATGGGCATGATTTATTTTATACTTTCCTTTTCTGACCTGACCTTTGGAGTTGGAACAATTTATGGCAATGTGTCCCATATTCTAACAAATGAAAGCATTCGTAACTTGAGAAATCCTTCTTGAACTTGTGAGTATTTTGTAATCCATGAGGTTTCTTATGTGAGTGAACTTCCTTATTACTCTTTCCTTTTCTGGTATGTGTTGTTAGGGTTTGATTTTATTTATTGCCTAGTTTCTCTTCTTTTGCTTCCAATATAGCTTCTTCCTTAGTACAATCCTCCCACAATTTTCTAAACCTTGTTAGCCTTCTTCTTGAACATATACCCTGAATGAATGATTCCCAAGATCTAGGGAAACCATTCAATGTAGTCATCACTAAATCAACTTCTTTAATTGTGTCTCCAATGGCCTCTAGTTGTTATTTGATATGAGACACTCTTGTGAAGTGTGATTGGATAGTTTCTGAAATTTACATCTTCACATTCTTGAGTTGTGTTCTCAAGGTCATCTTCTAATTGATATTATTGCCTTCATATAATTGGGATAAGGCATCAAACATTTTCTTGGTAGTTGTCAATGATGAGACATGGGGGATCAAATGATCCTTGACAAAATAAACAATGATTCTCTTCGCCTTCACTAGGTTCTTTTTGTACTTTTATTTGGCCTCATCTTCACCAGGTTCCGGAACTTCTTCCTTTACAAAATATTCTAGATCATTCTCTTCTAGAATGAGCATCACTATGTACTTCCATGCTCGAAAGCTATCAGCACCTTGAAGCTTCTCATCAATCTTGGTGTTGGGTACCATCCTGTGCTTGAACAATACAGTAAGAAAAATAAAATCTTTTCAAAGAAGGTTTTTGTACTTACCAGAGTGTACTATGCCAAGGTGAATAGTTCTAGCTTCAATTTTGTAGCTACCAAGATGTCTTAGACTAGAGTTTATGAGGAAACCCTAATTTTCCAAAATTTAAATTTTATAATTCTTCTTCGAGGGAAAGGTGCACCCTCCTAAGGACATTTACTTGGTGGTCTTGGTTTGACCAATGCCCTTCAAAAATTAGGTGAAAACACCTTCTAGGGTTTTGTGCAGTTGCGGGCAGTTGCAGTAGTTGCAGCACCAGTTGTATTTTTCAAAACTTCGTCAAACTAAGAATCTAAACCAAAGGAAATATGTGTTAGGGTTAGGAGAGACTTCCTATGGTGTTATTTTCCCCAACGAGCTCTTATAAACTATGAAAATGGTTTCTTTTAGGCCCGCTCAGATTCCATGTTAAAATTATTCTTAAGCAGTTAAGTGTGTATAGTATTCTTTAAATTTAGTCTATTAAAACAATAATTGAATGCATAAGAATCATTGTAAGATATAGATTCACATTATACACAAGATTTATCCTAGGAAACTCTTGTGGGGGAGAAAAATCATCAAATATTATTCAATATATATTCTTCAACAAGTACAATGTCTCTCTCAAGAGAGATCTCACCAAAACAGAAGATAAACCAGAAACCCTAACCAAAATAGAGTAGTTCACCATTAGACCAAGACAATCCTCCACCAGATAACCAAAACCCTTAACCAGAACAACCTTCTTATGTAGTTGTGTCACCCTTCCTCTACAATTGTGTCACTCTCTCAGGCTTGTGCACTTTTCTAGGTAAGAGATCTTGTTGTGTGTCTTCTCCAAATGAGGCACCTAGACTCTTATAAATACAAATTGTACCCGCCAGTAATTAGGTCAGGGTCGACCTGTCCACTTTATATTTCTATTTTACAATTGAATTGTCAACGCACAATAGGGCCAACTTATCAAATATAATATAATATTACTCTTTATGGTTTTGTGTTGGTCAAATAAAATATGAATATACTAAGAATATCTTTTGAAGCTACTCAAACTTCAACACTCATATATATCTAGAAGATGATAGATCACATGAAATTAAAGGGTATGGAGATGTATGTGTGACTTTACCTACTGGTGAGGTGAAACAAATGCATAATGTCATGTATGTGTCGGACATAAAGAAGAATTTAATTTCAGTATCCACCATTACAAAAGAGGATCTAAAAGTTGGATTTGTTAAGTCACAATGTTGTGAAGGACATACAGGATCACTACAAAATCATTGCAAGAGGATCCAGAGTTGGGGGATTGTATAAGCTTGATGTTACAAGGAGGGATCATCAAGAATTGGCATCTAAAACTATGTTAAAGGAAGAGTTATGGAATCAAAGTTATGGAAGCCTATCCAATAATGATCTTATGTTGCTTCAGAAGAAAGAAATGGTAAAGGTTCTTCTAGTGCTTAAGAGTGAACACGTTGAATGTGAAGGATGTGCATTAGGTAAGAAAAATAGGAAAGAGTTTCCTACACATACAGATAAAAGGAAACATGAAATTCTTGAACTAGTGCACACTGATGTTTGTGGACCCATGCAAACTAGATCTCTTGGAGGAGCATATTATATCATTTTCTTCATTGATAATAGAACTAGATACACTTGGGTGTATTTTATGCGAAAGAAAACTGATGTTTTTTATTATTTTAAAGAATTCAAGAATATGGTAGAAAAGAAAACAGGAAGGCACATCAAGATTCTCAAGTCGGATCAAGGAGGGGAGTACACATCAGGGGATTTCATCATCTATTGCAAAAACAATGGGATTCAACAACAGTTTATAGTGCCATATACTCCTCGGCAAAATGGAGTAACTGAGAGGAAAAATAGAACCTTGGTTGAATGTGCTCATAGTATGATTAAAGGTAAGAATATTTCTATTGGTTTTTGGGTTGAATCAATAAGTATTGTTGTGTATCTAATGAATAGGAGTCCTACAAAAATTTTAGAGAACAAAACACCTTTTGAAGTTTTTTATGGATATAAACTAGAAATTAGTCACTTGAGAATTGATCTGGATTTATGAGAAGAATGAAATGAAAACACATATCTATAATATTAACACAAAGAAACAATGAATGATAACATAGATATAGTAAAACTTGAATTCTATTAAATAAGAAATATGTTGAAACTGTAAAATGCAGACTGAAACAAGCTTGCTAGAATAGTGGCAGCTTATTTGTGAGAATATATGTGACAGCTACGCTCATTCACAAGAATATGTGTACAATGAGGTTCCAAAGGCCTTTTTACCACAAATATGAATGCCAAAACCCAAGACATCCAAAAACATAACCCTAGGAGATGAAGCACCAAAATTCATGTGGGCCCTGTTGGGGTAAGTTGGTACATCAACTTCCTGGGGTCGTAAATATTGCATACGATCTTCATTTTAGGTGCACGATATCCCATTGGAAAGGTCTATCCAAAGAATATACATTATGTTGTCACACTCTAAATTATTTTACAATGTGGCTTTCGCACGCCCAAAAAACGTTGTTTAGGGCCTCAAAACGACCCCTGAAGTTTCAGACCCGAAAAGCTAGAAAAAAATTGTCAAGATGAAAATTGAAACTTCCAAGATGACATATATATGTGAGCCAGTTGGAATAGGTGGGTGGCCACCGATATCCACCTAGATCAATCACCCCCCCTTAGGAAGAAACAGTCTCCATTGCATTGAGTTACCCCATCAGATGAGGAAATTTCTGTTGAATTTGGCCCTAGGCAAGCCACTTGCCTTGGTGCAAGAGTTGCTCTGCTTTGACAACACGATAAAGATAAAAATTTTGTTGGTGAGTTCCCTTGACCTATGTGTCCACAATATGATCAGTGGATGCATGTTCCATGTAGTTAGGGTTTAGCTCTGTCAGTTTCAACGGTTATGCTACCTTTGAGGTGTCCAATAATGGTGAAACGTATGGTCGAATGAGGTCCACATTAAAAATTGGATGCAAGCCAAGGAAGGGGGGAATGTTGATCTCAAAAGCATTGTCACCCATAGACTTGGTGATGGTATGAGTTCAATAGCAGAGTGGATGAAGCTTTCGATGGGGTTACATAATGCATTCTTTCTGCAACTACAACCAAACTTTATCTCCCACCTGAATCTTGTGTGGCACCCGGTGTTGATCATGGCATTGATTGTACTTGGAATTGGACTTCTACAAAATATCTTGAACCTGTTGGCGGATGTGTTGGATTCATTCAATGAATCAGGTGGATTTTTCAGCTTCAGTTTGCACATGGGACGATTCTTCATGTGTGGATGCAAGGGGTAGTGCAACATACATGGGACCCAATGGTTACAATCCCAACCCCACCTGAAAGGATTTGTGGTTGATTAAGCTATGTATGACTCTGTAGTAACTATGTTGAACATAGGGAAGAGTCTCATCCAATGTGCGCAGATGCTTGGAATTGTACATGTGCAAAATATGCACGATCATCCTGTTGATGACCTTGGTTTGGCCATCCATTTGGGGGTGGAAGGTCGTTGATTTGGTGAGTTTGGTGTCCATCTGTGACCAGAGGCTTGACCAGAATGTATTGAGGTATCGGTTGTCCCAATCGAATACGATGGTTTTTGGTATCCCAAAAATTACCCACACTCGTTCGAAGAATAGATTTTCAGTGGCCTTTGTTGTTATGCTCTTCTTGCAGGCGACCAGAATCACCATCTTGAAAAATTGATCAACAACCACAAAAAAAGTCATTTCCCTACTTGGTTGAAGGAAGGCTCGAGATGTAGTACATCGAGATAGATTACCAGGGCCTATCAGGAGTAGCAGATGGATGTACATGTCTTGTTTCTTAATGGTTGGTTTGGAAATGGCACAAGTCATCTAGGACCTGATATACTTGTTGACATCCTGTCAAATTTTTGACCAATAGAAATGTTGTTGCATCACTGCCATTGTCATATCTACACTGAAGTGTCTTGCCACCCGACTATAGTGAGATTCCCAAATCAAATTTGCTCGCTTGCTTGATGGAACGCAGATATGGCCCAGATGGTACAACAACTCATCCTGCAGATGAAAATCAGTGATAGTTGTGTTTATGCCAAACATTTGGTAGGTATTTGTGAAGTCAGGATCTCACTCATAGAGTTGGATTCATCCAGAGGTCTCATTTCCGCAAGAGTGTAGCACTGTGGTTAGTGCAGCAACTAGAGATCAATTGAGGAAGTCAGCGACGTAGTTGGTGCTCAATGTCTTATACTTGATGTTGATATGGAACTACTGCAAGTATATGGACCACTTATGATGGTGGACATTTTTCAATTTTTCTTGTTTCTGCATGAACTGCAAAGGCTTATGATCAATGTGGATGACTATCTCCTTCCTGAGAATGTAACACCTCCACTAGTGGTAGGCTTGTACAATGGAGTACATTTGTTTTTCGTAAGTGGGGTACACATGGATAGTATCTAATAGTGTCTCACTATGATAGGCCATAGTATGTCCATGATAAGTGAGAACTACGCCCACAACATAGTCTAAAGCATTTGTCTCAATATCAAACGGTTATTGCAGGTTGGGTAACGAGAGCACCACGGCTGAGAAAAAGCGTTGCTTCAAATCATCGAACAATTTCTGTTGCAACTGGCCCCATGCAAATTTTACCTTGCCACCACCCTTGGTCACTTGCTTAGGGCCCATGCAATGTGAGAGAATACCAACATGAACCTATGATAGAAATTGGCAAGGCCTAAGAATCTCTGGAGCTCAGTGAGTGTGGTCAAGGCTGGTCAGTCACCGATCACCTAGATTTTTGTTGGATCTACATGCACCCCATGCTCATCAACAATGTAGCCTAGGTACTAGACCTTGCTCATGTCAAACGATCATTTTTCCAAATTTGCATATAGATTGTTTTGTCGCAGAGTGTGTAGAACCTATTGAATGTCTTTCAATTGTTCCTCCCAATTATTGTTGAAGATGAGGATGTCATGCAAATACACTACCACAAAAGAATTGGTGAAAGTCTGTAAGATATCGTCCATCATCCTCATGAGATGTTTTGGGGAATTTGTCAATCCAAAGGGAATAACCAACCATTCAAAAATACCTTCTTTGGACTTGAAATAAATCTTCCATACAGCAGTATTTGGCCCCCTTGAGCTAGTCAAATAGATCATCAATTCAGGGAATTAGGTACTGGTTCCTGGCTGTGATTTTATTTAGGGCCTAGTAATCAATGCAAAGTCACCGAGCCCCATCTTTCTTCTACATAAGCATGATTGGTCTTCCATGAGGTGATCATATTGGGAAGATGTGCCCCTTTATGAGCATCTCTTGGATATGGAACTTGATTTCCTCATTTTCTGACAGAGAGCGACGATAGACTAGCCCATTAGGTAGCAGTTCATCAGGGGTCAAATCGATTGACTACTTGACCTGACAGTGCAAAGGTACCCTAGTGGGTGAGTAGAAGATGTCTTTGTATTATTCCATGACCTTATCCACTTGCTTATTCTGCGTGGAGAGACCTGTCGCAGAGGCCATGGATGTGGTTGCAACCTTCCTCTCACTCTGAGAATGAATGATGAAGAAGAAAAACTTCTTGGTCCAAGAAAAGATATTCCTACATTTATTGGCATATATCAAGGAAATGGTAGTAGATGGGACTACCTATGGTATCCTGTATAATTTCTTGTCCAAAGTAATAATAACACTATGAGGCCTAGACTCATATACAGTGTGACGTTTGCATAAATAAGGTTGTCCCAAAAGAACATCACAAACTTCAAGGGGGGAAACATCACACAATACCTCATCTTTGAAGGGATTTATGTCATAGGATAGGCAACATTGTTGGTTGACATGGAGATCTCTCCCTTGGTGGATCCATCCAATGGTGTATGACTGCAAGTGCGATGATGCCAGTAGAGCCAACCACTTGATGACCTTTGTTCAGGTAAGGTTCTTCTAGCTACCGCTATCAATGATGAAGTGCAACGAAGTACCCTTCACCCACATCTGTGAATGAAAGAGGCACTCACCTTCCTTCGGTTTATCAAGTTCATCTAGTTGGACCTTGGTGGTGGTCACAACGGTGGAATTGGGTTCTACATCAATGATTTTTCTCCCTTTTTCTGGTTTGACTCATATTTGGATCTTGCATCTGATTTAGAGGATTTTGTAATTTCCCCCACCTCTTTATGAAGAGGTTTGGAAATAATTAGTGGTCCATTCATCCCCACTAGATCATAGTCTCATGCAGCATGGGGAAAGGTCAGCTAACTCAATGTTATATTTTGAAGTTGACTTGGAAAAAGGTAAAAAGGTAAAAAGTAACTCAATGGAGGATTAGAGAGCTTGAGGTCGAGTTAGGAGTTGAACCTAAGGGTTAACCTAACTCAACATAGAAACAGAAAGAGGTATAAAGGAAAGCCTAGGGTGCACCTCTCAATTCACCTTGGATATTATTGCATTTGGCTATTGGGCTCTTGAGCACACAGTTTTGAGGGTTTTGAGAATACAAACCCTAGAGAACAACTCAATGGTAAAATATTCCACTTGCCTTGTTCCAAGATTGGTCTCGAGGATGAAATACTCGACCCACACCATTCTATAGTCTTCACAGGTACCATCATCAATTTAGGAGGGTACCAGGACATACCCTTGACGGTTTTTTATTTCTTGGAGAGGAGTTCGATCCAGCCTTGTGACAAGGTCTATTGACATTCTAGCACCTAGGTATTAATTGCAGGGCCTTGTTCATCAAATTTGGAGTATTTTGGGAGGGTTACTTTGGCTAGATTATTATCTGGAGCCTTGGGACATTTTTGAGAAAAGGAGGGCGCAACTATGATTCAGATCTGTTCATTTTGGAAGGGTTGTACCTCAGATATGACCCTGAGACTTCTCCCAGCAAGTTTTGGTGGCCCAATATATCTTTCTATATATTTTCAGGGTATTTGGAGGCTTCCTCCATCAAGGCTGAAATATTGGGCTTGACAGTCTTCAAGAGGGCACAACCTAGATTAGGGTTTCAGCAGTTTGGAGGGGTAGACTTTGGCATTTTGAATTCAGACTTCAGGGAGGGATCATACTTTCCCTTATCTATCTTTCTATGGATTTTAGCACTATTTGGAGATCTCCTTCATCTGGGCCGAAATATTGGCCTTCTCATCTCTTCAGCGAGACGTGCCATCAACCAAGGAGGTTTGGACGTGACCCTGGTTCTTCTTGCATTGACCTCCATTGTATATCTTGCCTTTGGAGGATTGATTTATATTATCAGGAGCATTTTTTATCATCTCATATATTGTCTCTTGGAGCCATCTGATGTTATTCCATATCTGCATCCACTTTGTATCAGGTTCTTTCTTTTCATAATAATAAACGTCAGATCTATACTTTTGGGTTCCATATCTTATGTCCTGGTTAGATTTGTATTTTCATTGAGGATATCTTCAAATCTGTGATTAATAACTAAATATAACCCTAAGGCCGAAACTTGAGAGGCCAACCTACAAACACACACAAACAAACAAGTAAATCATTGGTCAGCTAGTGTTCCAAGCAAAAAAAATGGCTTGGGAACATTACAGTGGTATCAAAGCTCTGATCCTCCCATCCTGTGAGGATTAGTGCATGAAAAAGTTTAGTGGAATTTATATGGGCAGAAGGAGGAAACATATAAGTGAGGCAAAGGCTGATATGGAGGGTTCAGGTGAGTACAGTGAGCCACAGGTCTTGGCAACCTTGACACAGGAACTACGTAAATCCATACTCCGGACAGAGAGTACATTGGTCAACCACTTACAGGAAAGCCAGGAGGAAAACCATAGGGGACAGACCAAAATATCAGAGACCTTGAGAAAGGTAGATGAAAACCAAATAAGGATAGCACAACTCCTATTGGATATGACTCATAAAGGGAAAGGCCTAGAATCGTATGCCAACAAGGAAACTAGTGGATCTCATGGAGGGAACAGGTACCAGCAGGAGCATATTTCCTATCATCATTCTGAGGGAATCCATGGAGGGGGATAACCACAAGGATAGACAGGTATTAGGACCACTCCTAGACCATACTTACCTTCATTTACAGATGAACCCACACATCCCAACCACCTAGATGATTTTGATGATCATTTTGACCAATATTCCAGGGAGTACAACTCATTGACCTTATCAATTCAAAGGCAGATCACCCTAGATCAGTTATGTGGATTAAAATTCAGAAACAAGCCTAGGCCATACCACAGGAGAAGCTATGAGATTGAGTGTAGGGCTGGGAAGATGGATATTCCCTACTTTGATGGTTCGGCCAAGATGATTGCACAGGCGTGGGTACAGAAACTAGACACTTACCCACAGCTTAACCTTATGAGGGAGATGGATGCCATCAAGTTTTCCACCATGTACTTGGATGGAAAATCTCCTGATTTTTGGTATCATGGATTGAAAACCCTTGGCCACAATTAGATAGTGGCATACACAGATTTTACTCAGAGGCTCATTGACAGGTTTGACTAGGGGGATCTAGAACTACATTTCAAGGAACTCACACAACTCAGATAGACAGGAGCATCGAAGGTGTATATTGATGAGTTCCAGAGGCTAGAAGTCATGGTACAGGATGTGTCACAGTATAGACTCATGATTCTCTTCACTAAGGTTTTGATGGAACCCTTGAAGGGTTGAGTTAAGGATTTTAAGCCTACCAACTTGCAGGATGCCATATGGAGGACGAGAGATCTAATCCCAACTGCAAAACCAAAGTTTGTGCCTAGACCACCTCTAAACCCCGGAGGGAGAGACCAAATACCTCCAATGAAATCAGGAGGAAGAGACCCAAGGGGGTTTGACAGGGGAAGAGGTAGGATGGATGAGAACACTAGAAGAGAAATAAGAAGAAAACAGTTATGCTACACATGCAAATATCCATGGAAACCATCCCACAAGTGTATGGGTCATGGCCAAGTTTGTTACATTGAGGTGACATTGGATAATGAAGAGGATGAGGATTTTTTCCATATCCAGAACATGGATGCAGACACCACCGAAACTACAGAAGAGGAGGCTACAGGTCATGACAGTGCAGCAGATGAGAGGGATACATTGGCATCCATCAATGGGGTACCCAAGTACAACAACTTCAGAATGAGAGGAGTATTGCAAGGACAAAAGGTTGCAGTGCTCATTGATGGGGGTGCTTCTCACAACTTCATTGACTCAGCATTGCTACAGAGGAGAAATATACCCACAATTAAGTTTGAAGGATTCAAGGTGGAGGTAGAAGGAGGAAGCACCATGCCATGTAATAGGTACATTCCAAGGATGAAGCTTACACTGAGTAGGCATGATTTAGTACATGATGTTTATGTGATGGACCTCCCTGACACAAATATAATCCTTGGAGTACAGTGGATCAGTACGTTGGGGACTATCACCACCAACTACAATACCATGGAGATGTCTTTCACAAACGAGAGTGGAAGAAAGGTAGTCCTCAGAAGCATGACAGGAAACACAACCAGGGTAGTCACAACGAAGCATATGGAGGCCATTTCAGGAGAGAGGAGATTTTGTTGAGTGCAATATTTCATCACATGTGGACAAAAAGGGGAATTTTCACTATGCATCAGAGATCTAGAGGATCATTAACAAACATAGTAAGGTGTTTGGACCCATCCCACCAGGTGTGCCACCAGATAGGGTATTTGAGCATATCATTGAGTTGGAAGAAGGGGAAAAGCCAGTCATTGCCACGCCTTACAGACACCCAAAGAAGAACAAGGATGAAATAGAGAAGGCCATAAAATAACTCTTAGATATGGGTCACATTATACCAAGTTCCATCCCTTTTGCCTCTTCATTGGTACTGGTCAAGAAGAAGGATGGAACATTGTGCATGTGCATTGACTTCAGGGCACTAAACAAGAAGAATATCAAAAACCGGTATCCCATTCTGAGGATTTATGAGCTATTGGATGAGCTCCATGGGGTTGTTTACTTCACAAAGATTGACTTGTGCTCTAGATACCATCAAATCAAAATGAGGGAGGAGGACATCCCTAAGAGTGCCTTCAGGTGTCACTACGACCACTATGAATTCTTAGTGATGCCATTCGGATTAACCAATGCACTAGCCACATTTCAGTCATGTATGAACCATGTCTTCAACAAGCAATTGAGGAAGCATCTTCTTGTGTTATTCGATGACTTTCTAATCTATATCAAGACGTCGGAGGAACACCTTCATCATGTGGAACAGATCTTAACTATCATGGAGGTTCAATCCTTGTATGCCAAGGAGTCCAAATGTGAATTTGGGATGATAGAGGTCCTCTACTTGGGGAACATCATTGGATTTAAATGGGTACAAGTACATCAGGAGAATATCCAAGCAATAGTTGATTGGCCCACACCTAAAACTCTTACAGAGTTGAGGGGATTTCTTGGTATTTACAGCTATTACAAGAGATTCGTCAAAGGGTTCTCCCAACTTTGTGCACCTTTGATCGATCTAACTAAGAAAGGATATTTCATATGGAGTGAAGAGCCACAATCTACATTTTATAGGGTGAAGAAAGTAATGATCACATGCCCAGTGTTAGCCTTACCATATTTCGGCCAACCCTTCACATTGGAGTTTGATGCCTTCATAGAAGGCATTGGGGCCATA
>ML788607.1:308090-329431 GCA_009831015.1 Picea engelmannii
GTGTTAACTAGATACATGAGAAAACCCATCAACTACTTGTATACTGTGACATCCACCAACTGGTTATCTAAATAACTAAGCTTCTTCCAGTTGGTGATCATAGGTGTAGACATGGGTCTGCAGTCCTCCATCTGAAACCTGCTCAAAATATTTGTTGCATACTTCCCCTACCTAAGAAATATGTGACACTCCTCCTGCCATACCTTCATACCCAGAAAGTAGTGCATCAATCTGAAATCACTCATCTCAAACTCTGATTCAAGTCCTAGCTTGCACTCAGCTATGAGATCCTTGGCTCCAGTGATGAATAAATCATCCACATATAAAATGAGAATGAGCGTGTCCTCACCCCTAATGGTGAAATAGAGGTTTGGATGAGCATATCTCTTCTTGAATCCCATCTGAAGAAAATAAGTATCAATGTGTGAATACCAAGCTCGGGGAGCTTGCTTCAAACCATATATTTCCTTCCTCAAAAGACACACGTGAGTCTCCCTGTCACTCACCTCAAAACTCTGTGGCTTCTCTATGTACACCTCCTCCTCAATAAATCCATTCATAAATGTGGTTTTCAAATCCATCTGATGAATGCACCAACCCATCTCTGCTGCTATGGCAATGATAGTCCTAGTAGAAGTGTATCTCGTAACTGGTGTGAAAGTCTCATCATAATCGACTCCCTCAATGTGAGAGAAGCCTCATGCCACAAAATGGGCCTTGTGTTTCTCCACCCTGCCATCTGCAGCAATCTTGGTCTTGTGCAACCACCTGGAAGTCACAACTGACTTCCCCACTGGCCTCGGAACCACATCCCAAACATCATTGTGCACAATGGAGTCATACTCCTCGACCATGGCCTCTCTCTAGACCTGATGGTCCACTGCCTACGCAAAATTTTGTGGCTCTGTATCCCTGATACTCGTCAGTAGTGCCAAATATGATCCCAATCTGACTGGTGGCCTACTCTCTCTGATCTCGCTCTTGGGCTCCCCTACATTCTCCTTGGCCTCCTTCAGGGTCTCCTCAAACCATCTAGGTATCCTCTTCCTTGAATTGGTCAATGGAGAAGTAAGGTCACTCTACCCAAGAGTGACTGCCACAGGACTCATCTCAACACTCTGAGATCCTGAGGTCTGTGCTCCCTCTGAAGTCTATGCCCCATCTGACTAAAACTTCTCTGACTGTAACCCTGAAGTTATGCATGGTGACCCTGTCACCCCTAATACTGGTGTACTCAAAATCCGAGGTTGTTCTCCCTATGAGACTACAACTGGAAACTCTGCATCATCCTCAACTCCAACTCTCAACTCGAGAGATCTCACAAAATCCCTATCCTCCTCAAATTTGACACCTCTGCTCACCACCACTCTCCTAAGTGGCAGAATGTATATTTGATAGGCTTTCAACACCTCTGAGTATCCAACTAGAATCCCTTGTTGGGTTGTCGGGTCTAGCTTTGTTCTCCTCTCTAAGGGGACATAAGAGAAAGTCAAGCACCCAAATATCTTGATGTTCTCGACATCGGGCCTCCTATCAGTGAAGGCCTCATCAGGAGTCATCTTCCCCAAAATCCTATAGGGCCTCCTGTTATGCAGATAAACTGCAGTACCACATGCCTCTGCCCACAAGTACAAAGGCAAACTCTAATCATGCAGCATGGATCTTGTTGCACCAGTAATGACCTGGTTCTTCCCTTCGGAAACCCCGTTCTGCTGGGGGTTACAAGGCACGATCATCTGTCTCCTGATGCCATGCTGTGCATAAAAGTCTACAAACTGTCTCGAGGAATACCCTCCCCCATTATCCGACTGCAAGACTTTGATCCTCTTTCCCGAATGGTTTTCCACAAGAGCTCTAAACTCTTGGAACCATGTGAAGACCTCACTCTTGGCCTTCAGGAAATAGATCCAATTATTCCTCAAGTAGTCATCAATAATGCGAGATAGTACTCACAACCACTCAAGGACCTCTGAGTCATGGGCCCACACATGTCCGTGTGTACTAAATCCAGTATCCCAGCTAACCTAGTGTCATTGTTGGGGAACGAAGCCTTGGAAAACTTGCCAAGCGCACACCCTCTGCAAACATCCTAATGCTCTATGTTGATCTATGGCACTCTGGTCACAACCTCTCTCAGTCCTCCAAGAGCCCTATGGTGTAGGTGGGCCATCCTACGATGCCATAACTCACATAATTGTTTGTTGTTGTCACTACTCGTTTCCATTGCATGAAGTGGTTGAAAAAGAAATCTGAACAGTTTCCCCTCTCTCACTCGAATCACCTGTCCTAAGGCTAGTGAAGACCTCCAAGGATGAATAAGTACATCGTTGCCTCTGAATTTCACCTCAAGACCTCTATCCTGGAGGGTGGAAACTGAAATCAGATTCTTCTTCATGCCAGGGACTTAAAGAACGTCTGTGAACAATATGGGTGGCATGCCATCTCTCTGAAAGGAACTTGTGCCAACCCCTGCAACTCTGAAAACTCTATCATCTCCAAGAGAAATCTCAATCCTGACCTCAGTGTCTCTGAGATCAGAAAAGTGCTCTTGAATCCCTGTCATATGGCTCGAAGCCCCACTATCAATATACCAAATACTAGGTGTCATCTCAACTGAAGTGAATCATATGAGGAAAGCATACTCTCTTTGAAACTGTGTCTAAAAGTCTATCTCCTATGTTGTATCTATGGTACCACCCTTCTTCTTCTTCTTTTTTGGGCACTGTCCAGCATAGTGCCCAAACTTCTTACAAACAAAGAACTTCACTTTTCTCATATCTCTCTTCTGACCACTGCCCTGACCAATATTTCTCTCTCCTCCTCCACTCCCCTATGGTGGGGCCCCAAATTTGGGACCCTGTCGACCCCCATGGCCAGCCTTCTTCTTGCCCTTTGACCAAACAACAAGATCCTCCTCACCCTGACCAATCTATTTATGTCGCTATCCAGAAGCCTCGGTTGCAAGCCTAATCTCCTCCTGGACAAATTCATCCCATATCCTCTCCCATGTAGGCATGACCTCCCTAGAAACTATGCCATGTACAAATGGACCCCACGGTTTGGTGAAGCTATCCATAGCTTGCCTCACCAAAGAGTTAGGATCAACAACCTCTCTGACGTCTCCAAGCTCATGTATAATTTGAGTGTATCGACCAAGGAATGAAGTTACTGACTCATCCTTGAGCATGTGAATTCCCCTGAGTCGTTCATGAAGAACCATCTTCCAGTCTTCATTAGATCTCTCATACAACTTGCATAGAGATGCCCACATCTTGTATGCACAAGCCTTCCCCGTCAAATGGGGTATGATTTGGTCATGAACTACATCACAAATAGTTCTCTTTTCCTTGTTGTTCCTTTTCCTGAAATCTGCTACCAAGAAGGGATCAGTGACAGGAATGGGGGGAACAGTTGCCTCGACTATATCCCATAGCTCTAGGTCCTCTAAGATGAAGATCATCCTCGCCTTCCAAGGCGACCAATTGTTAGCCCCTGCTAGCCTGTCCTCAACTTGCATCTAAGATGTTGACATGTCTTCCAAAATGCAATCTCCAATTGATGCTCACACTTCCAAGGAAAACATTGTCTCACTCATGTCAACACAGGTGTGAAAAGAGACAAGTGTGATCTGACCTCAGTCCGAACAGAATAGGTTTGAAAAGAGGTCAAGTCAAATCAGCCTCACTCCTACTGCGTAGGTGTGAAAAGATACCGGTGAAAAGTGTACAAAAATGCCCAACTTTCCTCTGCAAAAATCTTCCCTCTAATAACCAATGAATGAGTCAATGGTTGTCCTCAAAAATCTTCCAAGGAGATGTATATGACAGCCAACAAAATGTTGTCCCAAATGCTCAAAAATTCAGCCACCAACACTCTAATACCATGAAGATTTTACAGGTCCTATCATATTTCCTATTGGGCTTGTCTTTGACCATAGTTAGGCTCTAAGTTTCAACTTCCAGGTAAAGTATTTTCTGTTGTTTTATAACAGCCAACAGTCCAAAAGTTTCTTGTTGATTTGTTACGGTTATACTTGCGATTTTGGGTGCTCTAGCATGTAGTTTTAGTGTCCAAATGTTAGCACATGCATACCAAAATAAATACAACACACCTACAAATATTTACATCTGAAAATAAATACATCTAAGAGACTAATCAATGCATTTGTGTACACAAGTATTTTTGGTCAACATGACCCTGGATAAACCCCCCCCTGGGGAAAACCAATTTGGAATATGTATGTATATATGAGGAAAGAAGAAGAAGGAATATAGCAAGTACAATTAATTATGGAACCTGATACAATAGCAACTCAATCTAAGTTGATATACAAGCCCCAAACCTCCAAGTTTGCCCCAAAATGGTGTGCCCCACATACAAGTTGTTGAATCCACTGAATTTTCTCCAACTGCAAACTGTGAGCTCAAATATGGAAACCCCTCCACTGTAATGAATCTATGTTGAATGGATTTCCTCTACAACTGATCTCACTGTAATATGATGGCTAGAAGTCCCTCATCAACTGATGCGCCCCAATATGGCAATGCACCCTCCACAGAAGTAGAACCTCTCTAGTTAATAAACCAAGCAAGTAGCTAGTAGCCTCCCTCCATGAAAGATAACGCCCAAGCTCAATCATGCTCAAAATACTAACCTCGTGCTCATCCTCCAAGATCTCCTCTCTCAATGAACAAATGAGTGAATGAACAATGTGCCTTCCTTCACCCTTTGTGCCCCTCTTTGACATCCAAAAGGAAACCTAGAGTATGAATGGTGGAGATCATCTCATCTCCCATATAATCAACGGTTGAGATCTCCCCATAAATATCTAAATCATTGACCCACTTTGGGTTAAGTTTCCTAAGTCAACTTTATGTCTCTAATTCACCCCTTTGTGAATTAATAGTCACTTTTAGGCCAAAATGACTAAATTTCACTTTAAACAAAGTCAAAGTTAAATTAGACAAAAGTGCAAGGTACAAAGTGTAATGTCCTTCCCTCATGTGCTAAGGAGGTCATAAGCACATGGGGAACACCTCCCAAGGTACAAAACTCAACATAAATGAATAACTAAGGAGGAAAACAAGACAATCTAAAACTCATGTCATGTATAAAGACCATGCTTTAATAACTCAAGCTATGAATGCAGTGGAGCCTTTAAATTATGAGCAATCTAAAGACCATAAAGAATGGATGGATGCCATGAAAGAAGAATACGATTCTATAATTAAAAATGAAAGATGGGAATTGACCAAATTGCTTGAAAACAAAATCCCTATAGGATCAAAATGGTTGTTCAAGTATAAATTTAATGTTGATGTTAGTATAGATAAATACAAATCTAGATTGGTTGCCAAGGGTTATTCATAGAAATAAAGGATAGACTATGTAGAAACTTTTGCACCTATAGAAAAAATGAATACCATTAGATTAATGATTGCATTGGCTACCAAG
The DNA here is from genome assembly GCA_009831015.1 of Picea engelmannii. Classification (NCBI taxonomy): domain Eukaryota; kingdom Viridiplantae; phylum Streptophyta; class Pinopsida; order Pinales; family Pinaceae; genus Picea; species Picea engelmannii. Next base: position 313,545 of record ML788607.1, read on the forward strand.
TATAATTGGAAGTTGCATCAGTTATATGTCAAGTCGGCATTCCTAAATGGAGAATTAAAATAAGAGGTTTATCTTGTTCAACCAAAGGGGTTTGTAAACCAAGGTCAAGAACATCTTGTATGCAAGTTGAAGAAAGCTTTATATGGACTTAAACAGACACCTAGGTCTTGGTATGAGAAAATCGATGCATTCTTTTTTCATCAAGGTTTTATAAAAAGAAAAAGTGATCCTAATATGTATATCAAGAAATATGGAAATGGTCAAATTTATTTTATTTCTTTATATGTGGATTATCTTATCATAACATCAAGTGTTACTGGGTTGATTGGAGAGATCAAAAGAAAGTTGTTGGGGGGATTTGAAATGAAGGATCTTGGACATTTACATTATTGTTTAGGCCTTTAGGTATGGAGAGACAATGGAAATACCTTAATCACACAAACCAAATATGCAAAGGAGGTACTTAGGAGGTTTAATATGAACACATGTAAACCAGTATCTACTCCATTAGAACATAATGTTAAGCTCGACAATGATGACAACACAAAAGAGGTGGATGGTACTTTGTATCAACAATTGGTGGGAAGTCTGAATCATGTCACTACAACCAGGCCAAATTTTTCATATCCACTTTGAATTCTTAGAAAATTTATGGCTAAGCCTCATGAGAGTCATTGGAAAGAGGAGAAGAGAGTAAGAAACAAGGAGACCATCATCTGGATCTCCTATCCTATGGTAGACCATTCTCGTCTTTCTAGGAATACACTAATATGGCTTTGTGTGCTCCAAATTCTTAGCCTCCAAAAGCAATCTCAAAGTGATTCAAAATGTTTCCTTAATGTAGGTCTTCCTTACTCAGGCATAAAGCATAAATTGACTAAAATAAAGATCAATCCAATGATTCCCTAAAACAACAATACTTTTAAGAGAAAATTTTCTTATTAAATATATTATTTATAAATGAATAACTTATACACTTATTTTGCAAATAACTAAAATTTGAAGACAACTTTTTAATAAGTTATACAATTTGGCTAAATTTTCTAAAAAATATATATATTAAAAATGTTTCACAAGAAATTACTATAAAACTACTAATGCAAATTTTATTGTAATTTTTTGTATTTTGTTTTATAGATTTTTACATCAAGTAACCATGTGCATTTACAATGAAATGGATGTGACACATGGTAATCAATTAAATTTAAAAGAATTGAAGTCCATAAAAAAAAATGAAAAAAAAACTACCATAATACTAAAACTTATAAAAATAAAGGAATCATAATAATTATAAAAATATAACAGTATAAATCCATCTTATGCCTGGATCTTTTAAATATAAAGAGAATTAATTCCCTATTTATTTTGATTCATTTGGATGTTTACTAGTTTTAAAGATAAGATGGATCCAAGTTCATATATAATCTCTTTTAAACTTAAATAAAATAAAATAAAATAAAAAATCTATTTGATTATATATTTCTAGACCATTTAAAAATGGATAATTTTGATTCTACTAATATTGGTATCTTTACATATGTCAGCATCTATGTGGAGAGTGACCTTAATAAGGGATTACTAGATAAGTTTATGGGTGAGAGCACAAAGTTGGTGGAAAAAAAACGTGGCAACATGATGATCATGAACACGATCATGTAGGAACATGTGTGTGTTTCTAGGAATGTGCACATGTTCCGGATGTGAGAGGCTCGACATACTCTGAACCTCCAAGGATGATTCCACATAGGCTCATCGAAAAGAACATGTTTGTGTTCCTTTCAGGCCCACGGCTTGATTTTTATCCAAATTGACCATCGTGCCTCACGTTTTAGGAGATATTGAGTGAATTCAAGGGAGATATTTCACTCTCCAAGTGTCCACAAGATCCTAACACCAAATATTAACATTTTATTGTCTCAAAGGCAAGATGAATATTTATTCGCATTAAATTTCTTGTTTTTTTAATTTCTCAAACTATTTAATTGCATGTTTTTTTGCAATTTTTTAAGTTAATTAAAAAAACCAACCTAATTTATATAAACTCCCTTATTAAATTGCAACGGAATAATTAAGATGAAACATGAACACAACAAAAACCTAACACAACCACACGAAGGCACAAAAAAACCCAACCCACAACCAACAAACATAAACATAGAAATTGATGAAGGGTTGATATCTTTGAGATCAATTGTCCATGACTTAAGGAGTACTAGAGAGCCTAGCCAATTTTCATTGGCCACTTCATTGGACACCATTGTATTGTCCATTGCAATTGCCCAAGTGAAATTAACCAGTATTTATAAATATGGGTCTAGGATGTTTGACTATTACAGGATTGACATCAATAAAAACCAAGTCACTATTTATTGATCCTAGAACATGACTACAACCACCAATCAACAAGAGATGTATTTGTATAGATTGGTGCATCCACCAACAATTTAAGGATAATTGGATGGATAGATGGTTCATGATGTTCGACAAACCTCCTTGCAATAAAATGGAGGTGCCTCTATATTTCTTGAGGAAATTATGGGTAGAGTTTATTTTGGATCACCATGTCAACTACTTCGACATTGTTGAATTCCACGGGGTGGGTCTTGGGGCCACATGGAACAAAGAGAATGTTAGGCATGACCATATTCTAGGTCCTCATTCTCCTAGGTGAAGGCCTAACCCTCCTACTCAACATCCTCCCATTGCAGAAGGCATCCAATAGACATGTTTATCTATATCACCATTGATTCAGGGCCTGGTGCATCATTGGAGTATTGTGGAATTATCTCAGCAATAAGTTCCTACTGGTGACATTGGCAGAGGAGATGGACCTTCAAGCCCTACAGTAAAGTGCAACCATAGAGGGTACATGGACAGATTAGTCATTCATGTGATCCTCATAGATGGTCGATTTGCAGGAAGACTTGTTATGCGCCAATGGAAGCTAGTGGACATCATAGTTTCATGGAGGAGGTTAATATCTTAACCATCTCTATGTTATTCATGATTATATATATGTGTGTGCATGTGTGTGTGTGTGTGTGTGTGTATGTATTTCCATATCTTAGTGTATGATGTTTTTCAATTTCTATGCCCCTATAGCAAACCCTCTACATCGGTAGATGCATCAGTGTTAGTTTCCACCATTGATATAGAAATAGAGGAAGCCTTCTCAGTAAAATCCCACTCTTACGCGCACTAAGCGAACTTATTCTTTGAGGAAACTTGCCTGCCAGTGATCCAAATTATTATATTATTGGGCATTTGATCATGATTATAAGGCATTATGGATATGATGACATGTTATTTTGATATATTGTTATAGAAAGGTGTTATTCACTCAGTTCTCCTGAGTGTGTAGGATTGGGAACCTCAAGGATGCAGAGGCATCGATGAAACCTTTGGACTCTGGATCGAGTCGGAGAGTGGACTATTAGGGTTTGATTGTTGTATATATGTCATTTGTGCATCTGATTAGATGTTATGATTATGGATATTATTTCTAAAATGATTCATTGATGATGCAGGTTGACGATAGCTTGCTGACCAGACTCACGTGTAGAGTAGAGGGGTCATGCACGACTACTATAGATGTTGAGAAAGAGGTGTGGACAGCAGCCCTGCCACAACCTACTAGCACTCCCGTCGTGGCTCGAACTGTAGGTTAGCGACTACCTAGTTCGAGAATACCCACGATGTCATGAGGGAAGACAGCGACAGTCGCTCATGATGATTCTAAGGGGCACGCAATCAGACAAGGGCCTTATTCCTTAGAGGCCCTTAGTCTCCCACAAGATCACCTGACAGATTATTAACTCCAGGGGTTTTTGAGGTCTACCAAGTCAATCAAGAGGCGAGTGGCACCCTTGGAGCACATAGTACATCTTGAAGGGCACGTCGCGCAAGGGGAAAAAATGACGCGAGTGGCACCCTTGGACCATGTAGTGCGTCCTGAAGGGCACATCGTGTAAGGGGAACCGAATGAGGCAAGTGGAACCCTTGGAGCACCTAGTGCATCCTGAAGAGCGCATCGTGTTGTTAACTAATAAGGGATTAAACCTATATGGCCTTAGAACGAATAACGTGATAAGAAAGATTTAAAGACAATTTCCCTAATAAAATGACGCCCAACCTCGGAAATTAAAATCTAGGTCTAAAGTAATCCTTGTGGTAAAAAAAAAATTAAATAAATAAATAACACTAATAATCATCATTAAACATGTGTTGAGAAGGGGGTAATTCATTCAATTAATTTATAAAAATCAAATTACTTTGGGGGATTTCTTTTTAACAAAAAGGAAAATAATTTCTTTGTTACTTATGCTAATTGAAAGTTATTAATTAAAAAGAAAAAGGGGAAAAGGGTAATTTCCTACACTTGCTAATTTGAGTTTTAGATAAAAAGGGAAAGAGGGAAATTTAAAAGAATTAGGAAACTAAGGGAAAAAGGGGAAACATAAAGAAAAATAGAAACATAAGGAAAAAGATGAATGACTAAGTTGGCAAGGAATCTTGCATTTAAGAACTTTCTAAATTGAACTCAACTAGTAAATTAGTAAGGGGGTAAGTCATTAAAATGTGTAAGGGAATATGGAGACACCTAGGAGCGATTCTAGGAATGCCTTTAGGTGGGTGAGGGAAATAGGATTAATTAAATAATTAATGAAAATAATTTCTGGTGCAACGAAGGGGATGAGTGACACATGTACGAGGAGGATTTTTTCTGAATTAAATTATTGAACATTAAATTAAATGGGAAATTGGGAAATGAATGACTTAAAAACTCTATATAAAGGATGGAGGAGGAAGAGGATAGATCTCTTCTTTTATGCGTAACGTTATGCTGCATAATTTTAGACTTGACTGACTTATCTTGTGGGAGTTGGGATACCCAGCTCGGTGAGGAGTGGTAGCTTGGCCTTTCTAGGCGAGCTAGGAGATAGTTGTTCTCTGGTTAGTGTGTGTAGCCCCTTTGCAGCTCGGGGGGATAAGGGGGAAGAAGAGTACCCCTAGCATTGGTTGGGAAGTAATAATGAAGTCATAGGGGTCAGAAAATGGGAGCTTCATGGAGTGCGCAGGACAGTGACTTGGAGCGGACGAATTGGGATATGGTACGCTTGCTTTTATTTTGCATGGTAGATCATTATTGACCTTACGCTTTCATTTATGTACTTTTAACTATGTAAATAAGGTGTTGGACTTAGCATTTTACTTGAGAACTTAATTTTCCCTTATCCTTAAGCTCGTTGCCTGACTTGAGTCCCTTGGCTTTCGATCCTTGAATGTTGTGACTGTCTTATTGGTTTTATTGATTTATTGTGAAGAGTTGTGCCTTACTTCGTCCTCATCCCTACATCATCAGTCCACGCCTGAGCATTTGGATAGGAGTCGAATCGACGTTCGTCACTTCGGTGTTAATAGACCTATAGATCCTAATGCCCTTCTTTTTTGTGCGTGGATGATGAGTGAAGGATGTTTTTCCCTGTCATCCACCATTATTGATTGTTCTTGGCTTATCGATAGTCGTTGTGTCTTCTTGTGTTGAGTAATTCTGCTATTGTTATCATTCCTATCTGCGAACCGTTGAATACTCTCTGCATTTTTTTAACTCTGCGTCCCCTAATTTTTAACTCTGCATTTTACCTTTTTATAGTTGACATTTTACCATTTACTTGACCATGACTTACCATTTACAGTCAGTGATTTACCCTATTATTGGACTGCGACCTTGCCAAGATTTCAACTGTGAACTTACCTTTCTGATTGCAATTCGATTTCATTATGATAGTGTTACCAGTTATTATTTTAAGTTTGATTATATATACCTGCATTTTATTTTATGGCAGAGTTATTAGTTTTATTGTGACAATGTTACCAGCAAACCCTTTAATCGTTTTCATTGTACTCAACCCATAGCAACAAAAAAATTTCAATATACTCAGACTGTGTTCAATACTTTTTTGACCACGTTTTCATGGTTTGGAAGGTTATTTAATTATCTGCATTCTTTTTTAATGTATCCCATTCCCATTTGGCTATATCCGTGATGTATTTAGTAGTTGACAATCGTAGGGCGATTTTATGATGCTATCACAGTTGTATACAGTAATTCACAGTTAAAGTAGTGATTTTATCCACCGTTTTGTTCACAGTTTCTTCTCGACATTTTTGTTGTTCAGTGATTGGGTAGCGATGTTTATTCCTTTAGAATAATGTTATTGATTATATTACCCAGCATTATCTCACATATTAAAACAACCATATAATTTGGGGCAAAACCGCGTTGTTATTACTCGGCTATCTAATGCATAGCAATATCCTGTCAACTCAGCGATGTTGAAGTTATGGTCAATGAATGGTATGAAAGTCTTATTAATCACCCTTGTATATCATGGTAACTGATTTGTGACCTCTATCATCAATTTTAGCAAATTACCAAACTTGACTGTGAGGAAATATGTGTGTGTGTGTGTGTGTGTGTGTGTGTGTGTGTGTGTGTGTGTGTGTAATTAAAGGGTAAGTCTCAACGTTGATTGATAAACCAGTGATCAACGAATGATAACCCCAGCATGTGAGTGAGAAAGGAAAAGAAAATATTTGTGTTTTACTCCTTGTATGCATGTGTTTGTTGAGGTAGGTTTGTGTTTATTTTTGAGGTCTCTGAGGTCCACTACGTCTCCGTTTTTATTAAACCAGCCAGTTCTTTGCTCTAGAAAAACGTGTGATAGTGAATTGAAGGCTCTAAACCCATAACCTAGACTGTCATTTTTGGATAGTGTGAATGTGTGCGATAATGTAATGATGGGTATGTTTGCTTATGATTATGGTTTTACCAATTTTGATTTGTTGGACCACGTTTTATTTAATCGACAGAATTTATATTCTACAACGTGTTTCCATTCCAACGTTAGTTGTTATCCTACAGTAATTACTAGGCAGTGTTTCATGCCTTCTTTGACAGCTATTTACTAGGTTGACAGTGAATCCACATAGCCAAAATATGATAGCGATTTTTAATTTGGAACAACAATTTTCCTGGCATTTCCTTAATAAATACATCGTTTAGTCAACCGACAGCAAATTGATACAATAACTTTCATGTCTGGGATTTTTGGTTAAACTCTTTGCTATTTTCATTTTTATAAGTGTTAACCTTAGCAAAAATAGACAGCTCTACTTTGATCGTTTAAATGGATATATCGATCAGCCACAACAATTTTATTAATGGTTAATGAAACATTTATTTTATTTAGTAGCATAACATTAAATGAGATATTAAAGCTAGTGTGCAACCGAGATATATAATATCTAATAGGTGGCAGAGAATTAGTGTATAATGGGAGAGAATAAATGTATAATTACCTCAACTAACATGTTCCTGGAGTGATTAGAGCTTGGGGAAAATAAAGGTTTTTTTTGTTCAAGGAAAATAATAACATGTATTAATAATAAAAGCCATACCAGTTTGTTGTTGACTTTTATCAAATAATAGGATTTCCTTGTTAAACAAGTTATAATGTTGAGATATAGGATTGTTGGTTATAATAGTTCTCTACTCTCAGTGAGACATCATGCTTAACAATTTTGGTTTATGGTTGTCGTCAAGTCATTATTAGCATGTGCAATTTTTGAGCGATGTCATTTGCATCCTGTCGACTTGCTGCTTGGGGGCATAGGTGTAGTCCTCTTGTCAGTAACTCAGCTCCTAGTGAGTTAGATTCATCTGAAGTCCTTGGTCCAGATAGGTTAGGTAGAGCTAGGGTTATCGTCATACCTATCACCTAGAGATATCATGAGTCCTTATGAGGGGATCATGGCATGCCCTATTGGATAGAAGTGAATGATAACTTGGTCGGAGTCTGTGCCTTCCGTGTGAGTGTTGTTGATCGTTGTAAGTGTGCTATTGGTGCATGGACTGAACACCTTCATGTGTTTGATTGCATGTCATCGAGGTTCTAGTTAACTGGTCATTGAGGGCATTGTGTCAGGATGGGGACGTTGTCCCCTAGCTTGTAGGAATGGTCGTGTTTGTGTCGGGCGGGTAGTCGGTTCTCCTTGTTGTTTTACACATGTTTCGCCCAGTTGCTCGTGTGCCAGTGCATGGAGTCATAGTTGTTTGTTGCTTGTTATGCAGGTGCGGTTCTCGCCTTCAGATGTGTTGTTTAGCTATAATCGTTGTTGTCATCTTGTTTAAAAAAAAAAAAAATCCACCTTCTGCTTCGCTTGTAGTCGTAACGATGGGGCTGTTACATATGGTATCAGAGTGGGTTCAACCCGCAACTTTGGAACACTACGGCTTTTGCTGATATGATTTTGATTATGATGTTGCTAATTAAGTTGACTTATCTTCATGCAGGTAATCATGGTTAGAGGAAGTCGCAGAGGTAGACAACAGGGTGCTAGAGGAGGAGGCGCGACGCCTACAATGGCATCCACGCCTGAGGGGTCTAACCCCCAGGGAGACAAATAGGTTGTCGAGAAGGAGAATATAGTGGTGGGTGATGCGGTTGGGCTAATGAGGTCTTTTCAGCCGATGTATGAGGCACTGATCAGTCATTTGGACAAATATGAGGCCAAGGCATTGGCACCCCCTGAGGTTCTACAGTGCGCTCCGATTAGTACTGGTAGCATTCACCGCGAACTCGAGAAGGTAAAATTTCCTGAGTTCTTTGGTGCCCCAGATGGCGTAGCCACTGAGGCATGGTTGGAGAATATGGTGATGTGCTTTGCACTTCGTGACTATACCTCCAACATGAAAGTTTGCATGGCGGTCTTTCAACTGAAGGGGAGCGCTCTTCTATGGTGGAAGATGCTCCTACTGGAACTGAACATAGTCATCGAAGACATGTCATGGGAATTGTTTGAGGAACAGTTCTGAGAGAGGTGACTATCAGAGGAATTCATTGAGCATCAGCTCAACGAGTTCAACGCCTTACGATAGGGCGACCGTATGGTGTCCGAGTACGAGGCTCATTTTATGGAGTTGCTTTGGTATGATCCACACCCTAATACTGAGAAAATTAAGGTCAATAGGTTCTTGTTCAGCCTTAATGTCAGCATACATGTATAGGTTAGGATTTTGATGCCTCGGACCTTGCATGATGTCATCCAGAAGGCCTTCATAGAAGAGGAGGAGCTTATTAGTGTGGGTCAGAGTAGGACTCCCACAAGGCATGTAGGGAAGATGTCATCTGGTGCGGAGCAGCATCAGACACCAGCTAGACAGAATCCAGGATATCATGGTTTCTAGAGAGGATCCACTTACACTACACCTCAATGACCAGTGCCTCAACAGTGGACACCTTATCGGGGACCACCACATCAGCAGCAGTGTCAACTGCAGTAGCAGCAATTTAGGCCTATTCAGCAGAACAAACCAGGATTCTAGGTCGGTGAGCCGTCAGCTTCTACTTCGAGTACCAAGAGTATTGGACCAAAGAAGGGGTGTCGAACTTGTGGGGAGCCACACTACCAGTGCGACTGCCCATTGGAGAGGACTAGAGAATCTGGATCAGCCAGACCCACTACTGTGGGAGATTTGGGAAAGGCGCATCAGATTCATGCAGTGGTGAATAACCGCTAGACAGAGCATGAGTCGACTGTGCTCGAGACGTCAGGTATCTTCACTTACTAGACCCTTAGTATTTTGATAGATCCTAGTGCTACCTAGAGTTTCATTTCTAGTGAAATGCTAAAAACGAGGTAAAGGAAGACAAACAAGATGAGTTTAGATTTGTAGAAATGGCTTTGAGAGACAAACAGAAGGTTGGAGGAAAGGTTACGGGTTGTACCCTTAACCTAGGAAATTTTATCACCAAACCCAACCTGTACGTCACGATATTAGGACATTATGATGTCGTGATTGGTATGGACTGGCTGGAATCACATGAGGTGATACTCAACAGTAAGATGAAATGGTTGAGCTTGGTCGATGATGAGGGACAGAGACACGTGATTGTAGGTCAGAACCAGGGACTTTCCCTAAGGTTCATCTCTTCCTTGCAGTTACGGAAGAGATTGTGCAAGGGATGTAAGCTTTATATGATCCTTGCGTTAAATGAAAAAGGAGTAGTGGAAGGTCTAGAACACCTTCCAGTGGTGAGAGAGTTTCCAGACGTTTTTCTGGAGGAGTTACCTGGGATGTCATCAGAGAGGGAATTGGAGTTTACCATAGACCTAAAACTGGGGATTGAACCAATAGCGAGAACGCCTTATTGTATGTCGACCCCGGACTTACAGGAGTTGAGAATGAAACTGAAGGAGTTGTTGGACCTGGGACTTATACGTCCTAGTGTGTCATCGTGGGCCTATTATTTTCATACGAAAGAAGGATGGTTCATGGAGACACTGCATTGACTACTGTCAATTGAACAAGGCAACGATTAAGAATCAATATCCGTTGTCGAGGATTGATGATCTGTATGATCAGATGAAGGCTGCTACGGTGTTTTCAAAGATTGATTTGTGATCAAGTTATCACCAGTTACGGATCAAGGATGATGACATCCCTAAGACCGCCTTTAAGATGAGGTTTGGGCATTACAAGTTTATTGTTTTACCGTTTGTACTAACAAATACCCCAGGGGTATTTATGAGTTTGATGAATGGGGTGTTCTGCGATTACTTGGATAAATTTGTTCAACTATTCATTGACGATATTTTGATTTACTCTCGGATGCTGGAGGAGCATGACGAGCACTTGCACTTGGTACTATAGCATCCGCGAGAGCACAAATTGTATGGGAAGTTGTCCAAATGCTCGTTTTATCAATCAAAGATTCACTACTTAGGGCATGTCATCTCTGGTGAAGGTATCGTCATGGATCCAGCAAAGATCGAGGCTATTATGGAATGGCCTACATCAACGAATGTCCCAGAAGTGTGTAACTTCATGGTTTTAGTAGGATACTATCGATGGTTCGTCAAGGGATTTTCGAAGATAGCAAATCCGATCACGGAATTGCAGAAGAAGAACAAGAAGTTTGTTTGGACCAAGAAATGTGCAGAAGCATTTTAGAGGCTCAAAGAGATGTTGACAACAGCACCCATACTAAAGGTCCCTGACATGGATGCGGACTTCTTGGTATGCACTGATGCATCTAAGGAAGGCTTAGGAGGAGTATTAATGAAAAACGGTCGAGTGATCGCTTACATCTTAGGGAAGTTGAGAAGGCATGAGGAGAACTATGCGATGCATGATTTGGAGTTGTTAGAAATTGTATATGCCTTGAAATTTTGGAGACACTACCTTGTTGGATGAAAATTTGAACTAAAAACAGACCACTTTGGACTACAACACATATTTACACAAAGTGACCTGAATGCGCGACAACGACGTTAGTCGGAATTGCTTAGTGAGTACGACTTTGAGATTACTTACATAAAAGGAACAGTGAATCGAGTGGTAGATGAATTGAGTCAAAGACCATGCATATTTTCGGTGTTGCCACTTCAAACGAATCTACGTGAAAGGATTCTAACCTTACAGTGCGACGATGACTGGTACAAAGAGGTCAAGTATTTTATCAGAAAAAACACAATGATGGTACCAAGATTTGAAGGATTTACGTTTGATGATGATGAACTATTGAGTTTTAAAAATTGGATTTACGTACCATTGAATGAATAGTTGAGGAGTTTGATCCTAAATGAGGCTCACATAGCAGTGTACATGGATCACCTAGGAGTCATGAAGATGAGGGTGGACCTTAAACCCTTATTATTCTGGAAAGGAATGAAGGCATACATAGTCAACTATGTGGCTAGATGTCTAGAATGTCAGCAGGTAAAGGATAAACATAAACATCCAACAAGATTACTACAGCCACACGCTATTCCAGAATCAAAATGGGAGGTCATTTCTATGGATTTCATCGTTGGATTTCAACTGATGGCAAGGATACACGACTTGAATTTTGTGGTAGTTGACACTCTAACAAAGAGTGCTTATTTTATTCATGTGCATATGATGTATCAGGCACCTGACATAGCTAGAGTTTTGATCGGTGAGATTGTGAGGTTGCATGGTGTGCCTAAGAGGATCACCCGGAGACTGACAGGAAAACCCAACGAACAAACCAAATCTTGGAATACATGTTGCGCATGTACGTGATGGACCAACAAAAGTGCTAGGAAGAATTATCGCCACTAGTAGAGTTCTCTTATAACAACAGTTACCAAAGCACCATTAATATGGCGCCTTTCAAGTTTCTTTTCGGAAGACCATGTGAGACACCTTTGAGTTGAGATCAGATTGAGGATAGGGTCTTAGGGGGACCAGAAGCGATCCAAGAAATGGAAGATAAAATGAAATCAATAAGACAAAGGATCAAAGAAGCATAGGATCGGCAAAGGAGTTATGCTCACCATGTCGATCGTAGTTACGAAGTGGGTGATCGAGTCTTCTTGTGGGTAAAACTGCATAAGAGTCGATCAAGTTTATAAAGGGAGATAACCTCTCCCCTAGGTTTGTGGGACCCTTCAATATTGTGGAGAGGAAGGGGCCCATGGCCTATCGACTAGCCTTTCCTGATTCTTTGAGGCGCATGCACAATGTTTTTCATGTTTCTGTTTTGAGACATTATATTAGTGATCCTACGCATGTTATTGACATGAGTTCCTTGCAAGTATCGGATGAAGGGGCGCTCATGGCTGAGTCGATACGCATCCTGGATCATCGCATTCGACAGCTACAATGTCGAACAATAGAACAAGTCAAGGTCCAATGGGACAACTATAGTCTGCACTTGGTGACCTGGGAGGACGCATATGATATGCACCAACAGTTTCCAGTTTCCACTTGTGACACTGTGATACACATTTTTTTTCTCCGCACTTATATACTTTGAAAATTTGGGATGAAGTTTAGACCAAGAGGGGGTGTATGTAACATCCTTCTCACATGCGCACTGAGAAAACTTATTCTTTGAAGAAACTTGCTTGCAAGTGATCCGGATTATTATACTATTGGGCATTTGATCATGATTATGAGGCATTATGGATATGATGACATGTTATTTTGATGTATTTTTATAGACAGGTTCTATTGCCTTAGTTCTCCAAAATGTGTAGGATTTTTTACCTAGAGGATGCAGAGGCATCGATGAAACCCTTGGACTCCGGATCGAGTCAGGGAGTGGACTATTGGGGTTTGATTGTTGTATATATGACATTTGTGCATCTGATTAGATGTTATGATTATGGATATTATTTCTGACATGATTCGTTGATGATGCAAGCTGACGATAGCTTACCGACCAGACTCACATGTGGAGTAGAGGGGTCATGCACGACTACCAGAGATGTTGAGGGAGAGGTGTGGACAGCAGCCCTGCCACAACCTACTAGCACTCTCGTTGTGGCTTGAACTGTAGGTTAATGACTAGCTAGTTCTAGAAGACCCATAATGCCATGAGGGAAGACTGCGACAGTCGCTCACGATGATTGTAAGGGGCGCGCAATAATGCAGGGGGCGTATTCCTTAGAGACCCTTAGTTTCCCACAAGATCACCTGACGGAGTATTGACTCCAGGGGTTTTTGAGGTCTACCAAGTCAGTCAAGAGGCAAGTGGCACCCTTGGAGCACATAGTGTGCCCTGAAGGTCACATCATGCAAGAAGAATAGAATGAGGTGAGTGGCACCCTTGGAGCACGTAGTGCATCATAAAGGGCACGTTGCGCAAGGGGAACAGAATGAGGCGAGTGGCACCCTTGGAGCACCTAGTGCATCCTGAATGGTGTGTAGTGTTGTTAACTAATAATTGATTAAACATATATGGCCTTACAACGAATAATGTGATAAGAAAGATTTTAAAACAATTTCCCTAATAAAATTTCGTCGAACCTCGGAAATTAAAATCTAGGTCTAAAGTAATCCTTGTGGTAAAAAAATAAATAAATAATACTAATAATCGTCATTAAACATGTGTTGAGAAGGGGGTAAGCCATTCAATTAATTTATAAAAATCAAATTACTTTGGGGGATTTCTTTTTAACAAAAAGGGAAATAATTTATTTGTTACTTATGCTAATTAAAATTTATTAATTAAAAAGAAAAAGGGGAAAAAGGTAATTTCCTACACTTGCTAATTTGAGTTTTAGATAAAAAGGGAAAGAGAGAAATTTAAAAGAATTAGGAAACTAAGGGAAAAAGGGGAAACATAAGGAAAAAGCAGAATGACTAACTTGGCTAGGAATGTTGCCTTTAAGAACTTTCTAAATTGAACTCAACTAGTAAATTGGTAAGGGGGTAAGTCATTAAAATGTGTAAGGGAATATGGGGACACCTAGGAATGATTCTAGGAATGCCTTTAGGTGGGTGAGGGAAATAGGAGTAATTAAATAATTAATGAAATTAATTTATAGTGCAATGAAGGGGATGGGTGACACATGTACGGGGAGGATTTTTTCTGAATTAAATTATTGAACATTAAATTAAATGGGAAATTGGGAAAGGAATGACTTAAAAACTCTATATAAAGGAGGGAGGAGGAGGAGGAGGATAGATCTCTTCTTTTATGTGTAACATTACGCTGCATAATTTTAGACTTGATTGAATTATCTTGTGGGATTTGGGATACCTAGCTCAATGAAGAGTGGTAGCTAGGCCTTGCTAGGCGATTTGGGAGCTAGTTGTTCTCTAGTTAGTGTGTGTGGCCCCTTTGTGGCTCGGGGAAATAAGGGGGGAGAAGAGTACCCCTAGCATTGGATGGGAGGTACCGTTGAAGTCATAGCATTCGGCAAGTGGGAGCTACATGGAGCGCGTGGGACAACGACTCAAAGCGGGCAACTTTGGATACAGTACGCTTGCTTTTATTCTGCATGGTAGATCATTATTGACCTTACGCTTTCATTTGTGTACTTTTAACTATGTAAAGAAGGTGTTGGACTTAGCATTTTAATTGAGAACTTAATTTTCCCTTAGCCTTAAGTTGGTTTCCTGACTTGAGTCCCTTGGCTTTCGATCCTTGAATGTTATGACTGTCCTATTGGTTTGATTGATTTATTGTGAATAGTTGTGCCTTACTTCGTCCTCATCTCTAGATCACCAGTCCACGCCTGAGCAGTCGGCCAGGAGTCGGATCGACGATCGTCACTTCGGTGTTAATAGACCTATAGATCATAATGCCCTGCTTTTATGTGTGTGGATGATGAGTGAAGGATGTTTCTCCCAGTCGTCTACCCCTGTTGATTGTTCTTGGTTGATTGATAGTAGTTGCATATTCTTGTGTTGAGTAATTCTTCTATTGTTATCATTCCTATCTGTGAACTACTGAATACCCTCTACGTTTTTTAACTTTGCGTCCCCTAATTTTTAACTCTTCATTTTACCTTCTTACAAACAACATTTTACCATTTAGTTGAGCACTATTTACCATTTACAGTCAGTGATTTACCCTCTTATTGGACTACGACCTTACCAAGATTTCAACTGTGAACTTACCTTTATGATTGCAATTCGATTTCATTATGATAACATTACCAGTTATTATTTTAACTTTGATTATATATACCTGCATTTTATTTTATGGAAGAGTTATCAATTTTCTTCTGACAACGTTACCAACAAACCCTTTAATCATTTTCATTGTACTCAACCCATAGCGAGAAAAAATTTGCAATGTACTCAGACTGTGTTCATCACTTTTCTGACCGCATTTTCATGGTTTGAAAGGCCTGCGTATTATTTTATTTAATTATCTGCATTCTGTTTTAATGTATCCCAACCCCCTTTGGCTATATCCGTGATGTATTTATTAGTTGACTGTCATAGGGAGATTTTATGATGCTATCACATTTGTATACAATAATTCACAGTTAAAGTAGCGATTTTATCCATCGTTTCATTCACAGTTTATTCTCAGTGTTTTTATTGTTTAGTGATTGGG
>ML788607.1:329531-349883 GCA_009831015.1 Picea engelmannii
CCTACATTCTCCTTGGCCTCCTTCAGGGTCTCCTCAAACCATCTAGGTATCCTCTTCCTTGAATTGGTCAATGGAGAAGTAAGGTCACTCTACCCAAGAGTGACTGCCACAGGACTCATCTCAACACTCTGAGATCCTGAGGTTTGTGCTCCCTCTAAAGTCTATGCCCCATCTGACTAAAACTTCTCTGACTGTAACCCTGAAGTTATGCATGGTGACCCTGTCACCCCTGATACTGGTGTACTCAAAATCTAAGGTTGTTCTCCCTATGAGACTACAACTGGAAACTCTGCATCATCCTCAACTCCAACTCTCAACTCGAGAGATCTCACAAAATCCCTATCCTCCTCAAATTTGACATCTCTGCTCACCACCACTCTCCTAAGGGGCAGAATGTATATTTGATAGGCTTTCAACACCTCTGAGTATCCAACCAGAATCCCTTGTTGGGTTATGGGGTCTAGCTTTGTTCTCCTCTCTAAGGGGACATAAGAGAAAGTCAAGTACCCAAATATCTTGATGTGCTCGACATCAGGCCTCCTATCAGTGAAGGCCTCATCAGGAGTCATCTTCCCCAAAATCCTATAGGGCCTCCTGTTATGCAGATAAACTACAGTAGCACATGCCTCTGCCCACAAGTACAAAGGAAAACTCTAATCATGCAGCATGGATCTTGTTGCACCAGTAATGACCTGGTTCCTCCTCTCGGAAACCCCGTTCTGCTGGGGGTTACAAGGCACGGTCATCTGTCTCTTGATGCCATGCTGTGCATAAAAGTCTACAAATTGTCTCGAGGAATACCCTCCCCCATTATCCGACTGCAAGACTTTGATCCTCTTTCCCGAATGGTTCTCCACAAGAGCTCTAAACTCTTGGAACCATGTGAAGACCTCACTCTTGGCCTTCAGGAAATAGATCCAAGTATTCCTCAAGTAGTCATCAATAAATGTGAGATAGTACTCACAACCACTCAAGGACCTCCGAGTCATGGGCCCACACATGTCCGTGTGTACTAAATCAAGTATCCCAGCTAACCTAGTGTCATTGTTGGGGAATGAAGCCTTGGAAAACTTGCCAAGCACACACCCTCTGCAAACATCCTAATGCTCTATGTTGATCTATGGCACTCTGGTCACAACCTCTCTCAGTCCTCCAAGAGCCCTATGGTGTAGGTGGGCCATCCTACGATGCCATAACTCACATAATTGTCTGTTGTTGTCACTACTCGTTGCCATTGCATGAAGTGGTTGAAAAAGAAATCTGAACAGTTTCCCCTCTCTCACTCGAATCACCTGTCCTAAGGCTAGTGAAGACCTCCAAGGATGAATAAGTACATCGTTGCCTCTGAATGTCACCTCAAGACCTCTATCCTGGAGGGTGGAAACTAAAATCAGATTCTTCTTCATGCCAAGGACTTAAAGAACGTCCGTGAACAATATGGGTGGCATGCCATCTCTCTGAAAGGAACCTGTGCCAACCCCTGTAACTCTGAAAACTCTATCATCTCCAAGAGAAATCTCAATCCTGACCTCAGTGTCTCTGAGATCATAAAAGTGCTCTTGAATCCCTGTCATATGGCTCGAAGCCCCACTATCAATATACCAAATACTAGGTGCCATCTCAACTGAAGTGAATCATATGAGGAAAGCATACTCTCTTTGAAACTGTGTCTAAAAGTCTATCTCCTATGTTGTATCTATGGTACCACCCTTCTTCTTCTTCTTTTTTGGGCACTGTCCAACATAGTGCCCAAACTTCTTACAAACAAAGAACTTCACTTTTCTCATATCTCTCTTCTGACCACTACCCTGACCACTATTGCTCTCTCCTCCTCCACTCCCCTATGGTGGGGCCCCAAACTTGGGACCCTGTCGACCCCCACGGCCAGCCTTCTTCTTGCCCTTTGACCAAACAACAAGATCCTCCTCACCCTGACCAATCTATTTCTGTCGCAATCCAGAAGCCTTGGTTGCAAGCCTAATCTCCTCCTGGACAAATTCATCCCATATCCTCTCCCATGTAGGCATGACCTCCCTAGAAACTATGCCATGTACAAATGGACCCCACGGTTTGGTGAAGCTATCCATAGCTTGCCTCACCAAAGAGTTAGGATCAACAACCTCTCTGACGTCTCCAAGCTCATGTATAATTTGAGTGTATCGACCAAGGAATGAAGTTACTGACTCATCCTTGAGCATGTGAATTCCCCTGAGTCGTTCATGAAGAACCATCTTCCAGTCTTCATTAGATCTCTCATACAACTTGCATAGAGATGCCCACATCTTGTATGCACAAGCCTTCCCCGTCAAATGGGGTATGATTTGGTCATGAACTACATCACAAATAGTTCTCTTTTCCTTGTTGTTCCTTTTCCTGAAATCTGCTACCAAGAAGGGATCAGTGACAGGAATGGGGGGAACAGTTGCCTCGACTATATCCCATAGCTCTAGGTCCTCTAAGATGAAGATCATCCTCGCCTTCCAAGGCGACCAATTGTTAGCCCCTGCTAGCCTGTCCTCAACTTGCATCTAAGATGTTGACATGTCTTCCAAAATGCAATCTCCAATTGATGCTCACACTTCCAAGGAAAACATTGTCTCACTCATGTCAACACAGGTGTGAAAAGAGACAAGTGTGATCTGACCTCAGTCCGAACAGAATAGGTTTGAAAAGAGGTCAAGTCAAATCAGCCTCACTCCTACTGCGTAGGTGTGAAAAGATACCGGTGAAAAGTGTACAAAAATGCCCAACTTTCCTCTGCAAAAATCTTCCCTCTAATAACCAATGAATGAGTCAATGGTTGTCCTCAAAAATCTTCCAAGGAGATGTATATGACAGCCAACAAAATGTTGTCCCAAATGCTCAAAAATTCAGCCACCAACACTCTAATACCATGAAGATTTTACAGGTCCTATCATATTTCCTATTGGGCTTGTCTTTGACCATAGTTAGGCTCTAAGTTTCAACTTCCAGGTAAAGTATTTTCTGTTGTTTTATAACAGCCAACAGTCCAAAAGTTTCTTGTTGATTTGTTACGGTTATACTTGCGATTTTGGGTGCTCTAGCATGTAGTTTTAGTGTCCAAATGTTAGCACATGCATACCAAAATAAATACAACACACCTACAAATATTTACATCTGAAAATAAATACATCTAAGAGACTAATCAATGCATTTGTGTACACAAGTATTTTTGGTCAACATGACCCTGGATAAACCCCCCCCTGGGGAAAACCAATTTGGAATATGTATGTATATATGAGGAAAGAAGAAGAAGGAATATAGCAAGTACAATTAATTATGGAACCTGATACAATAGCAACTCAATCTAAGTTGATATACAAGCCCCAAACCTCCAAGTTTGCCCCAAAATGGTGTGCCCCACATACAAGTTGTTGAATCCACTGAATTTTCTCCAACTGCAAACTGTGAGCTCAAATATGGAAACCCCTCCACTGTAATGAATCTATGTTGAATGGATTTCCTCTACAACTGATCTCACTGTAATATGATGGCTAGAAGTCCCTCATCAACTGATGCGCCCCAATATGGCAATGCACCCTCCACAGAAGTAGAACCTCTCTAGTTAATAAACCAAGCAAGTAGCTAGTAGCCTCCCTCCATGAAAGATAACGCCCAAGCTCAATCATGCTCAAAATACTAACCTCGTGCTCATCCTCCAAGATCTCCTCTCTCAATGAACAAATGAGTGAATGAACAATGTGCCTTCCTTCACCCTTTGTGCCCCTCTTTGACATCCAAAAGGAAACCTAGAGTATGAATGGTGGAGATCATCTCATCTCCCATATAATCAACGGTTGAGATCTCCCCATAAATATCTAAATCATTGACCCACTTTGGGTTAAGTTTCCTAAGTCAACTTTATGTCTCTAATTCACCCCTTTGTGAATTAATAGTCACTTTTAGGCCAAAATGACTAAATTTCACTTTAAACAAAGTCAAAGTTAAATTAGACAAAAGTGCAAGGTACAAAGTGTAATGTCCTTCCCTCATGTGCTAAGGAGGTCATAAGCACATGGGGAACACCTCCCAAGGTACAAAACTCAACATAAATGAATAACTAAGGAGGAAAACAAGACAATCTAAAACTCATGTCATGTATAAAGACCATGCTTTAATAACTCAAGCTATGAATGCAGTGGAGCCTTTAAATTATGAGCAATCTAAAGACCATAAAGAATGGATGGATGCCATGAAAGAAGAATACGATTCTATAATTAAAAATGAAAGATGGGAATTGACCAAATTGCTTGAAAACAAAATCCCTATAGGATCAAAATGGTTGTTCAAGTATAAATTTAATGTTGATGTTAGTATAGATAAATACAAATCTAGATTGGTTGCCAAGGGTTATTCATAGAAATAAAGGATAGACTATGTAGAAACTTTTGCACCTATAGAAAAAATGAATACCATTAGATTAATGATTGCATTGGCTACCAAGTATAATTGGAAGTTGCATCAGTTATATGTCAAGTCGGCATTCCTAAATGGAGAATTAAAATAAGAGGTTTATCTTGTTCAACCAAAGGGGTTTGTAAACCAAGGTCAAGAACATCTTGTATGCAAGTTGAAGAAAGCTTTATATGGACTTAAACAGACACCTAGGTCTTGGTATGAGAAAATCGATGCATTCTTTTTTCATCAAGGTTTTATAAAAAGAAAAAGTGATCCTAATATGTATATCAAGAAATATGGAAATGGTCAAATTTATTTTATTTCTTTATATGTGGATTATCTTATCATAACATCAAGTGTTACTGGGTTGATTGGAGAGATCAAAAGAAAGTTGTTGGGGGGATTTGAAATGAAGGATCTTGGACATTTACATTATTGTTTAGGCCTTTAGGTATGGAGAGACAATGGAAATACCTTAATCACACAAACCAAATATGCAAAGGAGGTACTTAGGAGGTTTAATATGAACACATGTAAACCAGTATCTACTCCATTAGAACATAATGTTAAGCTCGACAATGATGACAACACAAAAGAGGTGGATGGTACTTTGTATCAACAATTGGTGGGAAGTCTGAATCATGTCACTACAACCAGGCCAAATTTTTCATATCCACTTTGAATTCTTAGAAAATTTATGGCTAAGCCTCATGAGAGTCATTGGAAAGAGGAGAAGAGAGTAAGAAACAAGGAGACCATCATCTGGATCTCCTATCCTATGGTAGACCATTCTCGTCTTTCTAGGAATACACTAATATGGCTTTGTGTGCTCCAAATTCTTAGCCTCCAAAAGCAATCTCAAAGTGATTCAAAATGTTTCCTTAATGTAGGTCTTCCTTACTCAGGCATAAAGCATAAATTGACTAAAATAAAGATCAATCCAATGATTCCCTAAAACAACAATACTTTTAAGAGAAAATTTTCTTATTAAATATATTATTTATAAATGAATAACTTATACACTTATTTTGCAAATAACTAAAATTTGAAGACAACTTTTTAATAAGTTATACAATTTGGCTAAATTTTCTAAAAAATATATATATTAAAAATGTTTCACAAGAAATTACTATAAAACTACTAATGCAAATTTTATTGTAATTTTTTGTATTTTGTTTTATAGATTTTTACATCAAGTAACCATGTGCATTTACAATGAAATGGATGTGACACATGGTAATCAATTAAATTTAAAAGAATTGAAGTCCATAAAAAAAAATGAAAAAAAAACTACCATAATACTAAAACTTATAAAAATAAAGGAATCATAATAATTATAAAAATATAACAGTATAAATCCATCTTATGCCTGGATCTTTTAAATATAAAGAGAATTAATTCCCTATTTATTTTGATTCATTTGGATGTTTACTAGTTTTAAAGATAAGATGGATCCAAGTTCATATATAATCTCTTTTAAACTTAAATAAAATAAAATAAAATAAAAAATCTATTTGATTATATATTTCTAGACCATTTAAAAATGGATAATTTTGATTCTACTAATATTGGTATCTTTACATATGTCAGCATCTATGTGGAGAGTGACCTTAATAAGGGATTACTAGATAAGTTTATGGGTGAGAGCACAAAGTTGGTGGAAAAAAAACGTGGCAACATGATGATCATGAACACGATCATGTAGGAACATGTGTGTGTTTCTAGGAATGTGCACATGTTCCGGATGTGAGAGGCTCGACATACTCTGAACCTCCAAGGATGATTCCACATAGGCTCATCGAAAAGAACATGTTTGTGTTCCTTTCAGGCCCACGGCTTGATTTTTATCCAAATTGACCATCGTGCCTCACGTTTTAGGAGATATTGAGTGAATTCAAGGGAGATATTTCACTCTCCAAGTGTCCACAAGATCCTAACACCAAATATTAACATTTTATTGTCTCAAAGGCAAGATGAATATTTATTCGCATTAAATTTCTTGTTTTTTTAATTTCTCAAACTATTTAATTGCATGTTTTTTTGCAATTTTTTAAGTTAATTAAAAAAACCAACCTAATTTATATAAACTCCCTTATTAAATTGCAACGGAATAATTAAGATGAAACATGAACACAACAAAAACCTAACACAACCACACGAAGGCACAAAAAAACCCAACCCACAACCAACAAACATAAACATAGAAATTGATGAAGGGTTGATATCTTTGAGATCAATTGTCCATGACTTAAGGAGTACTAGAGAGCCTAGCCAATTTTCATTGGCCACTTCATTGGACACCATTGTATTGTCCATTGCAATTGCCCAAGTGAAATTAACCAGTATTTATAAATATGGGTCTAGGATGTTTGACTATTACAGGATTGACATCAATAAAAACCAAGTCACTATTTATTGATCCTAGAACATGACTACAACCACCAATCAACAAGAGATGTATTTGTATAGATTGGTGCATCCACCAACAATTTAAGGATAATTGGATGGATAGATGGTTCATGATGTTCGACAAACCTCCTTGCAATAAAATGGAGGTGCCTCTATATTTCTTGAGGAAATTATGGGTAGAGTTTATTTTGGATCACCATGTCAACTACTTCGACATTGTTGAATTCCACGGGGTGGGTCTTGGGGCCACATGGAACAAAGAGAATGTTAGGCATGACCATATTCTAGGTCCTCATTCTCCTAGGTGAAGGCCTAACCCTCCTACTCAACATCCTCCCATTGCAGAAGGCATCCAATAGACATGTTTATCTATATCACCATTGATTCAGGGCCTGGTGCATCATTGGAGTATTGTGGAATTATCTCAGCAATAAGTTCCTACTGGTGACATTGGCAGAGGAGATGGACCTTCAAGCCCTACAGTAAAGTGCAACCATAGAGGGTACATGGACAGATTAGTCATTCATGTGATCCTCATAGATGGTCGATTTGCA
This sequence comes from Picea engelmannii, assembly GCA_009831015.1. Lineage (NCBI taxonomy): Eukaryota > Viridiplantae > Streptophyta > Pinopsida > Pinales > Pinaceae > Picea > Picea engelmannii. The sequence continues at coordinate 336,914 of ML788607.1, forward strand.
GGAAGACTTGTTATGCGCCAATGGAAGCTAGTGGACATCATAGTTTCATGGAGGAGGTTAATATCTTAACCATCTCTATGTTATTCATGATTATATATATGTGTGTGCATGTGTGTGTGTGTGTGTGTGTGTATGTATTTCCATATCTTAGTGTATGATGTTTTTCAATTTCTATGCCCCTATAGCAAACCCTCTACATCGGTAGATGCATCAGTGTTAGTTTCCACCATTGATATAGAAATAGAGGAAGCCTTCTCAGTAAAATCCCACTCTTACGCGCACTAAGCGAACTTATTCTTTGAGGAAACTTGCCTGCCAGTGATCCAAATTATTATATTATTGGGCATTTGATCATGATTATAAGGCATTATGGATATGATGACATGTTATTTTGATATATTGTTATAGAAAGGTGTTATTCACTCAGTTCTCCTGAGTGTGTAGGATTGGGAACCTCAAGGATGCAGAGGCATCGATGAAACCTTTGGACTCTGGATCGAGTCGGAGAGTGGACTATTAGGGTTTGATTGTTGTATATATGTCATTTGTGCATCTGATTAGATGTTATGATTATGGATATTATTTCTAAAATGATTCATTGATGATGCAGGTTGACGATAGCTTGCTGACCAGACTCACGTGTAGAGTAGAGGGGTCATGCACGACTACTATAGATGTTGAGAAAGAGGTGTGGACAGCAGCCCTGCCACAACCTACTAGCACTCCCGTCGTGGCTCGAACTGTAGGTTAGCGACTACCTAGTTCGAGAATACCCACGATGTCATGAGGGAAGACAGCGACAGTCGCTCATGATGATTCTAAGGGGCACGCAATCAGACAAGGGCCTTATTCCTTAGAGGCCCTTAGTCTCCCACAAGATCACCTGACAGATTATTAACTCCAGGGGTTTTTGAGGTCTACCAAGTCAATCAAGAGGCGAGTGGCACCCTTGGAGCACATAGTACATCTTGAAGGGCACGTCGCGCAAGGGGAAAAAATGACGCGAGTGGCACCCTTGGACCATGTAGTGCGTCCTGAAGGGCACATCGTGTAAGGGGAACCGAATGAGGCAAGTGGAACCCTTGGAGCACCTAGTGCATCCTGAAGAGCGCATCGTGTTGTTAACTAATAAGGGATTAAACCTATATGGCCTTAGAACGAATAACGTGATAAGAAAGATTTAAAGACAATTTCCCTAATAAAATGACGCCCAACCTCGGAAATTAAAATCTAGGTCTAAAGTAATCCTTGTGGTAAAAAAAAAATTAAATAAATAAATAACACTAATAATCATCATTAAACATGTGTTGAGAAGGGGGTAATTCATTCAATTAATTTATAAAAATCAAATTACTTTGGGGGATTTCTTTTTAACAAAAAGGAAAATAATTTCTTTGTTACTTATGCTAATTGAAAGTTATTAATTAAAAAGAAAAAGGGGAAAAGGGTAATTTCCTACACTTGCTAATTTGAGTTTTAGATAAAAAGGGAAAGAGGGAAATTTAAAAGAATTAGGAAACTAAGGGAAAAAGGGGAAACATAAAGAAAAATAGAAACATAAGGAAAAAGATGAATGACTAAGTTGGCAAGGAATCTTGCATTTAAGAACTTTCTAAATTGAACTCAACTAGTAAATTAGTAAGGGGGTAAGTCATTAAAATGTGTAAGGGAATATGGAGACACCTAGGAGCGATTCTAGGAATGCCTTTAGGTGGGTGAGGGAAATAGGATTAATTAAATAATTAATGAAAATAATTTCTGGTGCAACGAAGGGGATGAGTGACACATGTACGAGGAGGATTTTTTCTGAATTAAATTATTGAACATTAAATTAAATGGGAAATTGGGAAATGAATGACTTAAAAACTCTATATAAAGGATGGAGGAGGAAGAGGATAGATCTCTTCTTTTATGCGTAACGTTATGCTGCATAATTTTAGACTTGACTGACTTATCTTGTGGGAGTTGGGATACCCAGCTCGGTGAGGAGTGGTAGCTTGGCCTTTCTAGGCGAGCTAGGAGATAGTTGTTCTCTGGTTAGTGTGTGTAGCCCCTTTGCAGCTCGGGGGGATAAGGGGGAAGAAGAGTACCCCTAGCATTGGTTGGGAAGTAATAATGAAGTCATAGGGGTCAGAAAATGGGAGCTTCATGGAGTGCGCAGGACAGTGACTTGGAGCGGACGAATTGGGATATGGTACGCTTGCTTTTATTTTGCATGGTAGATCATTATTGACCTTACGCTTTCATTTATGTACTTTTAACTATGTAAATAAGGTGTTGGACTTAGCATTTTACTTGAGAACTTAATTTTCCCTTATCCTTAAGCTCGTTGCCTGACTTGAGTCCCTTGGCTTTCGATCCTTGAATGTTGTGACTGTCTTATTGGTTTTATTGATTTATTGTGAAGAGTTGTGCCTTACTTCGTCCTCATCCCTACATCATCAGTCCACGCCTGAGCATTTGGATAGGAGTCGAATCGACGTTCGTCACTTCGGTGTTAATAGACCTATAGATCCTAATGCCCTTCTTTTTTGTGCGTGGATGATGAGTGAAGGATGTTTTTCCCTGTCATCCACCATTATTGATTGTTCTTGGCTTATCGATAGTCGTTGTGTCTTCTTGTGTTGAGTAATTCTGCTATTGTTATCATTCCTATCTGCGAACCGTTGAATACTCTCTGCATTTTTTTAACTCTGCGTCCCCTAATTTTTAACTCTGCATTTTACCTTTTTATAGTTGACATTTTACCATTTACTTGACCATGACTTACCATTTACAGTCAGTGATTTACCCTATTATTGGACTGCGACCTTGCCAAGATTTCAACTGTGAACTTACCTTTCTGATTGCAATTCGATTTCATTATGATAGTGTTACCAGTTATTATTTTAAGTTTGATTATATATACCTGCATTTTATTTTATGGCAGAGTTATTAGTTTTATTGTGACAATGTTACCAGCAAACCCTTTAATCGTTTTCATTGTACTCAACCCATAGCAACAAAAAAATTTCAATATACTCAGACTGTGTTCAATACTTTTTTGACCACGTTTTCATGGTTTGGAAGGTTATTTAATTATCTGCATTCTTTTTTAATGTATCCCATTCCCATTTGGCTATATCCGTGATGTATTTAGTAGTTGACAATCGTAGGGCGATTTTATGATGCTATCACAGTTGTATACAGTAATTCACAGTTAAAGTAGTGATTTTATCCACCGTTTTGTTCACAGTTTCTTCTCGACATTTTTGTTGTTCAGTGATTGGGTAGCGATGTTTATTCCTTTAGAATAATGTTATTGATTATATTACCCAGCATTATCTCACATATTAAAACAACCATATAATTTGGGGCAAAACCGCGTTGTTATTACTCGGCTATCTAATGCATAGCAATATCCTGTCAACTCAGCGATGTTGAAGTTATGGTCAATGAATGGTATGAAAGTCTTATTAATCACCCTTGTATATCATGGTAACTGATTTGTGACCTCTATCATCAATTTTAGCAAATTACCAAACTTGACTGTGAGGAAATATGTGTGTGTGTGTGTGTGTGTGTGTGTGTGTGTGTGTGTGTGTGTGTGTAATTAAAGGGTAAGTCTCAACGTTGATTGATAAACCAGTGATCAACGAATGATAACCCCAGCATGTGAGTGAGAAAGGAAAAGAAAATATTTGTGTTTTACTCCTTGTATGCATGTGTTTGTTGAGGTAGGTTTGTGTTTATTTTTGAGGTCTCTGAGGTCCACTACGTCTCCGTTTTTATTAAACCAGCCAGTTCTTTGCTCTAGAAAAACGTGTGATAGTGAATTGAAGGCTCTAAACCCATAACCTAGACTGTCATTTTTGGATAGTGTGAATGTGTGCGATAATGTAATGATGGGTATGTTTGCTTATGATTATGGTTTTACCAATTTTGATTTGTTGGACCACGTTTTATTTAATCGACAGAATTTATATTCTACAACGTGTTTCCATTCCAACGTTAGTTGTTATCCTACAGTAATTACTAGGCAGTGTTTCATGCCTTCTTTGACAGCTATTTACTAGGTTGACAGTGAATCCACATAGCCAAAATATGATAGCGATTTTTAATTTGGAACAACAATTTTCCTGGCATTTCCTTAATAAATACATCGTTTAGTCAACCGACAGCAAATTGATACAATAACTTTCATGTCTGGGATTTTTGGTTAAACTCTTTGCTATTTTCATTTTTATAAGTGTTAACCTTAGCAAAAATAGACAGCTCTACTTTGATCGTTTAAATGGATATATCGATCAGCCACAACAATTTTATTAATGGTTAATGAAACATTTATTTTATTTAGTAGCATAACATTAAATGAGATATTAAAGCTAGTGTGCAACCGAGATATATAATATCTAATAGGTGGCAGAGAATTAGTGTATAATGGGAGAGAATAAATGTATAATTACCTCAACTAACATGTTCCTGGAGTGATTAGAGCTTGGGGAAAATAAAGGTTTTTTTTGTTCAAGGAAAATAATAACATGTATTAATAATAAAAGCCATACCAGTTTGTTGTTGACTTTTATCAAATAATAGGATTTCCTTGTTAAACAAGTTATAATGTTGAGATATAGGATTGTTGGTTATAATAGTTCTCTACTCTCAGTGAGACATCATGCTTAACAATTTTGGTTTATGGTTGTCGTCAAGTCATTATTAGCATGTGCAATTTTTGAGCGATGTCATTTGCATCCTGTCGACTTGCTGCTTGGGGGCATAGGTGTAGTCCTCTTGTCAGTAACTCAGCTCCTAGTGAGTTAGATTCATCTGAAGTCCTTGGTCCAGATAGGTTAGGTAGAGCTAGGGTTATCGTCATACCTATCACCTAGAGATATCATGAGTCCTTATGAGGGGATCATGGCATGCCCTATTGGATAGAAGTGAATGATAACTTGGTCGGAGTCTGTGCCTTCCGTGTGAGTGTTGTTGATCGTTGTAAGTGTGCTATTGGTGCATGGACTGAACACCTTCATGTGTTTGATTGCATGTCATCGAGGTTCTAGTTAACTGGTCATTGAGGGCATTGTGTCAGGATGGGGACGTTGTCCCCTAGCTTGTAGGAATGGTCGTGTTTGTGTCGGGCGGGTAGTCGGTTCTCCTTGTTGTTTTACACATGTTTCGCCCAGTTGCTCGTGTGCCAGTGCATGGAGTCATAGTTGTTTGTTGCTTGTTATGCAGGTGCGGTTCTCGCCTTCAGATGTGTTGTTTAGCTATAATCGTTGTTGTCATCTTGTTTAAAAAAAAAAAAAATCCACCTTCTGCTTCGCTTGTAGTCGTAACGATGGGGCTGTTACATATGGTATCAGAGTGGGTTCAACCCGCAACTTTGGAACACTACGGCTTTTGCTGATATGATTTTGATTATGATGTTGCTAATTAAGTTGACTTATCTTCATGCAGGTAATCATGGTTAGAGGAAGTCGCAGAGGTAGACAACAGGGTGCTAGAGGAGGAGGCGCGACGCCTACAATGGCATCCACGCCTGAGGGGTCTAACCCCCAGGGAGACAAATAGGTTGTCGAGAAGGAGAATATAGTGGTGGGTGATGCGGTTGGGCTAATGAGGTCTTTTCAGCCGATGTATGAGGCACTGATCAGTCATTTGGACAAATATGAGGCCAAGGCATTGGCACCCCCTGAGGTTCTACAGTGCGCTCCGATTAGTACTGGTAGCATTCACCGCGAACTCGAGAAGGTAAAATTTCCTGAGTTCTTTGGTGCCCCAGATGGCGTAGCCACTGAGGCATGGTTGGAGAATATGGTGATGTGCTTTGCACTTCGTGACTATACCTCCAACATGAAAGTTTGCATGGCGGTCTTTCAACTGAAGGGGAGCGCTCTTCTATGGTGGAAGATGCTCCTACTGGAACTGAACATAGTCATCGAAGACATGTCATGGGAATTGTTTGAGGAACAGTTCTGAGAGAGGTGACTATCAGAGGAATTCATTGAGCATCAGCTCAACGAGTTCAACGCCTTACGATAGGGCGACCGTATGGTGTCCGAGTACGAGGCTCATTTTATGGAGTTGCTTTGGTATGATCCACACCCTAATACTGAGAAAATTAAGGTCAATAGGTTCTTGTTCAGCCTTAATGTCAGCATACATGTATAGGTTAGGATTTTGATGCCTCGGACCTTGCATGATGTCATCCAGAAGGCCTTCATAGAAGAGGAGGAGCTTATTAGTGTGGGTCAGAGTAGGACTCCCACAAGGCATGTAGGGAAGATGTCATCTGGTGCGGAGCAGCATCAGACACCAGCTAGACAGAATCCAGGATATCATGGTTTCTAGAGAGGATCCACTTACACTACACCTCAATGACCAGTGCCTCAACAGTGGACACCTTATCGGGGACCACCACATCAGCAGCAGTGTCAACTGCAGTAGCAGCAATTTAGGCCTATTCAGCAGAACAAACCAGGATTCTAGGTCGGTGAGCCGTCAGCTTCTACTTCGAGTACCAAGAGTATTGGACCAAAGAAGGGGTGTCGAACTTGTGGGGAGCCACACTACCAGTGCGACTGCCCATTGGAGAGGACTAGAGAATCTGGATCAGCCAGACCCACTACTGTGGGAGATTTGGGAAAGGCGCATCAGATTCATGCAGTGGTGAATAACCGCTAGACAGAGCATGAGTCGACTGTGCTCGAGACGTCAGGTATCTTCACTTACTAGACCCTTAGTATTTTGATAGATCCTAGTGCTACCTAGAGTTTCATTTCTAGTGAAATGCTAAAAACGAGGTAAAGGAAGACAAACAAGATGAGTTTAGATTTGTAGAAATGGCTTTGAGAGACAAACAGAAGGTTGGAGGAAAGGTTACGGGTTGTACCCTTAACCTAGGAAATTTTATCACCAAACCCAACCTGTACGTCACGATATTAGGACATTATGATGTCGTGATTGGTATGGACTGGCTGGAATCACATGAGGTGATACTCAACAGTAAGATGAAATGGTTGAGCTTGGTCGATGATGAGGGACAGAGACACGTGATTGTAGGTCAGAACCAGGGACTTTCCCTAAGGTTCATCTCTTCCTTGCAGTTACGGAAGAGATTGTGCAAGGGATGTAAGCTTTATATGATCCTTGCGTTAAATGAAAAAGGAGTAGTGGAAGGTCTAGAACACCTTCCAGTGGTGAGAGAGTTTCCAGACGTTTTTCTGGAGGAGTTACCTGGGATGTCATCAGAGAGGGAATTGGAGTTTACCATAGACCTAAAACTGGGGATTGAACCAATAGCGAGAACGCCTTATTGTATGTCGACCCCGGACTTACAGGAGTTGAGAATGAAACTGAAGGAGTTGTTGGACCTGGGACTTATACGTCCTAGTGTGTCATCGTGGGCCTATTATTTTCATACGAAAGAAGGATGGTTCATGGAGACACTGCATTGACTACTGTCAATTGAACAAGGCAACGATTAAGAATCAATATCCGTTGTCGAGGATTGATGATCTGTATGATCAGATGAAGGCTGCTACGGTGTTTTCAAAGATTGATTTGTGATCAAGTTATCACCAGTTACGGATCAAGGATGATGACATCCCTAAGACCGCCTTTAAGATGAGGTTTGGGCATTACAAGTTTATTGTTTTACCGTTTGTACTAACAAATACCCCAGGGGTATTTATGAGTTTGATGAATGGGGTGTTCTGCGATTACTTGGATAAATTTGTTCAACTATTCATTGACGATATTTTGATTTACTCTCGGATGCTGGAGGAGCATGACGAGCACTTGCACTTGGTACTATAGCATCCGCGAGAGCACAAATTGTATGGGAAGTTGTCCAAATGCTCGTTTTATCAATCAAAGATTCACTACTTAGGGCATGTCATCTCTGGTGAAGGTATCGTCATGGATCCAGCAAAGATCGAGGCTATTATGGAATGGCCTACATCAACGAATGTCCCAGAAGTGTGTAACTTCATGGTTTTAGTAGGATACTATCGATGGTTCGTCAAGGGATTTTCGAAGATAGCAAATCCGATCACGGAATTGCAGAAGAAGAACAAGAAGTTTGTTTGGACCAAGAAATGTGCAGAAGCATTTTAGAGGCTCAAAGAGATGTTGACAACAGCACCCATACTAAAGGTCCCTGACATGGATGCGGACTTCTTGGTATGCACTGATGCATCTAAGGAAGGCTTAGGAGGAGTATTAATGAAAAACGGTCGAGTGATCGCTTACATCTTAGGGAAGTTGAGAAGGCATGAGGAGAACTATGCGATGCATGATTTGGAGTTGTTAGAAATTGTATATGCCTTGAAATTTTGGAGACACTACCTTGTTGGATGAAAATTTGAACTAAAAACAGACCACTTTGGACTACAACACATATTTACACAAAGTGACCTGAATGCGCGACAACGACGTTAGTCGGAATTGCTTAGTGAGTACGACTTTGAGATTACTTACATAAAAGGAACAGTGAATCGAGTGGTAGATGAATTGAGTCAAAGACCATGCATATTTTCGGTGTTGCCACTTCAAACGAATCTACGTGAAAGGATTCTAACCTTACAGTGCGACGATGACTGGTACAAAGAGGTCAAGTATTTTATCAGAAAAAACACAATGATGGTACCAAGATTTGAAGGATTTACGTTTGATGATGATGAACTATTGAGTTTTAAAAATTGGATTTACGTACCATTGAATGAATAGTTGAGGAGTTTGATCCTAAATGAGGCTCACATAGCAGTGTACATGGATCACCTAGGAGTCATGAAGATGAGGGTGGACCTTAAACCCTTATTATTCTGGAAAGGAATGAAGGCATACATAGTCAACTATGTGGCTAGATGTCTAGAATGTCAGCAGGTAAAGGATAAACATAAACATCCAACAAGATTACTACAGCCACACGCTATTCCAGAATCAAAATGGGAGGTCATTTCTATGGATTTCATCGTTGGATTTCAACTGATGGCAAGGATACACGACTTGAATTTTGTGGTAGTTGACACTCTAACAAAGAGTGCTTATTTTATTCATGTGCATATGATGTATCAGGCACCTGACATAGCTAGAGTTTTGATCGGTGAGATTGTGAGGTTGCATGGTGTGCCTAAGAGGATCACCCGGAGACTGACAGGAAAACCCAACGAACAAACCAAATCTTGGAATACATGTTGCGCATGTACGTGATGGACCAACAAAAGTGCTAGGAAGAATTATCGCCACTAGTAGAGTTCTCTTATAACAACAGTTACCAAAGCACCATTAATATGGCGCCTTTCAAGTTTCTTTTCGGAAGACCATGTGAGACACCTTTGAGTTGAGATCAGATTGAGGATAGGGTCTTAGGGGGACCAGAAGCGATCCAAGAAATGGAAGATAAAATGAAATCAATAAGACAAAGGATCAAAGAAGCATAGGATCGGCAAAGGAGTTATGCTCACCATGTCGATCGTAGTTACGAAGTGGGTGATCGAGTCTTCTTGTGGGTAAAACTGCATAAGAGTCGATCAAGTTTATAAAGGGAGATAACCTCTCCCCTAGGTTTGTGGGACCCTTCAATATTGTGGAGAGGAAGGGGCCCATGGCCTATCGACTAGCCTTTCCTGATTCTTTGAGGCGCATGCACAATGTTTTTCATGTTTCTGTTTTGAGACATTATATTAGTGATCCTACGCATGTTATTGACATGAGTTCCTTGCAAGTATCGGATGAAGGGGCGCTCATGGCTGAGTCGATACGCATCCTGGATCATCGCATTCGACAGCTACAATGTCGAACAATAGAACAAGTCAAGGTCCAATGGGACAACTATAGTCTGCACTTGGTGACCTGGGAGGACGCATATGATATGCACCAACAGTTTCCAGTTTCCACTTGTGACACTGTGATACACATTTTTTTTCTCCGCACTTATATACTTTGAAAATTTGGGATGAAGTTTAGACCAAGAGGGGGTGTATGTAACATCCTTCTCACATGCGCACTGAGAAAACTTATTCTTTGAAGAAACTTGCTTGCAAGTGATCCGGATTATTATACTATTGGGCATTTGATCATGATTATGAGGCATTATGGATATGATGACATGTTATTTTGATGTATTTTTATAGACAGGTTCTATTGCCTTAGTTCTCCAAAATGTGTAGGATTTTTTACCTAGAGGATGCAGAGGCATCGATGAAACCCTTGGACTCCGGATCGAGTCAGGGAGTGGACTATTGGGGTTTGATTGTTGTATATATGACATTTGTGCATCTGATTAGATGTTATGATTATGGATATTATTTCTGACATGATTCGTTGATGATGCAAGCTGACGATAGCTTACCGACCAGACTCACATGTGGAGTAGAGGGGTCATGCACGACTACCAGAGATGTTGAGGGAGAGGTGTGGACAGCAGCCCTGCCACAACCTACTAGCACTCTCGTTGTGGCTTGAACTGTAGGTTAATGACTAGCTAGTTCTAGAAGACCCATAATGCCATGAGGGAAGACTGCGACAGTCGCTCACGATGATTGTAAGGGGCGCGCAATAATGCAGGGGGCGTATTCCTTAGAGACCCTTAGTTTCCCACAAGATCACCTGACGGAGTATTGACTCCAGGGGTTTTTGAGGTCTACCAAGTCAGTCAAGAGGCAAGTGGCACCCTTGGAGCACATAGTGTGCCCTGAAGGTCACATCATGCAAGAAGAATAGAATGAGGTGAGTGGCACCCTTGGAGCACGTAGTGCATCATAAAGGGCACGTTGCGCAAGGGGAACAGAATGAGGCGAGTGGCACCCTTGGAGCACCTAGTGCATCCTGAATGGTGTGTAGTGTTGTTAACTAATAATTGATTAAACATATATGGCCTTACAACGAATAATGTGATAAGAAAGATTTTAAAACAATTTCCCTAATAAAATTTCGTCGAACCTCGGAAATTAAAATCTAGGTCTAAAGTAATCCTTGTGGTAAAAAAATAAATAAATAATACTAATAATCGTCATTAAACATGTGTTGAGAAGGGGGTAAGCCATTCAATTAATTTATAAAAATCAAATTACTTTGGGGGATTTCTTTTTAACAAAAAGGGAAATAATTTATTTGTTACTTATGCTAATTAAAATTTATTAATTAAAAAGAAAAAGGGGAAAAAGGTAATTTCCTACACTTGCTAATTTGAGTTTTAGATAAAAAGGGAAAGAGAGAAATTTAAAAGAATTAGGAAACTAAGGGAAAAAGGGGAAACATAAGGAAAAAGCAGAATGACTAACTTGGCTAGGAATGTTGCCTTTAAGAACTTTCTAAATTGAACTCAACTAGTAAATTGGTAAGGGGGTAAGTCATTAAAATGTGTAAGGGAATATGGGGACACCTAGGAATGATTCTAGGAATGCCTTTAGGTGGGTGAGGGAAATAGGAGTAATTAAATAATTAATGAAATTAATTTATAGTGCAATGAAGGGGATGGGTGACACATGTACGGGGAGGATTTTTTCTGAATTAAATTATTGAACATTAAATTAAATGGGAAATTGGGAAAGGAATGACTTAAAAACTCTATATAAAGGAGGGAGGAGGAGGAGGAGGATAGATCTCTTCTTTTATGTGTAACATTACGCTGCATAATTTTAGACTTGATTGAATTATCTTGTGGGATTTGGGATACCTAGCTCAATGAAGAGTGGTAGCTAGGCCTTGCTAGGCGATTTGGGAGCTAGTTGTTCTCTAGTTAGTGTGTGTGGCCCCTTTGTGGCTCGGGGAAATAAGGGGGGAGAAGAGTACCCCTAGCATTGGATGGGAGGTACCGTTGAAGTCATAGCATTCGGCAAGTGGGAGCTACATGGAGCGCGTGGGACAACGACTCAAAGCGGGCAACTTTGGATACAGTACGCTTGCTTTTATTCTGCATGGTAGATCATTATTGACCTTACGCTTTCATTTGTGTACTTTTAACTATGTAAAGAAGGTGTTGGACTTAGCATTTTAATTGAGAACTTAATTTTCCCTTAGCCTTAAGTTGGTTTCCTGACTTGAGTCCCTTGGCTTTCGATCCTTGAATGTTATGACTGTCCTATTGGTTTGATTGATTTATTGTGAATAGTTGTGCCTTACTTCGTCCTCATCTCTAGATCACCAGTCCACGCCTGAGCAGTCGGCCAGGAGTCGGATCGACGATCGTCACTTCGGTGTTAATAGACCTATAGATCATAATGCCCTGCTTTTATGTGTGTGGATGATGAGTGAAGGATGTTTCTCCCAGTCGTCTACCCCTGTTGATTGTTCTTGGTTGATTGATAGTAGTTGCATATTCTTGTGTTGAGTAATTCTTCTATTGTTATCATTCCTATCTGTGAACTACTGAATACCCTCTACGTTTTTTAACTTTGCGTCCCCTAATTTTTAACTCTTCATTTTACCTTCTTACAAACAACATTTTACCATTTAGTTGAGCACTATTTACCATTTACAGTCAGTGATTTACCCTCTTATTGGACTACGACCTTACCAAGATTTCAACTGTGAACTTACCTTTATGATTGCAATTCGATTTCATTATGATAACATTACCAGTTATTATTTTAACTTTGATTATATATACCTGCATTTTATTTTATGGAAGAGTTATCAATTTTCTTCTGACAACGTTACCAACAAACCCTTTAATCATTTTCATTGTACTCAACCCATAGCGAGAAAAAATTTGCAATGTACTCAGACTGTGTTCATCACTTTTCTGACCGCATTTTCATGGTTTGAAAGGCCTGCGTATTATTTTATTTAATTATCTGCATTCTGTTTTAATGTATCCCAACCCCCTTTGGCTATATCCGTGATGTATTTATTAGTTGACTGTCATAGGGAGATTTTATGATGCTATCACATTTGTATACAATAATTCACAGTTAAAGTAGCGATTTTATCCATCGTTTCATTCACAGTTTATTCTCAGTGTTTTTATTGTTTAGTGATTGGG
>ML788608.1:1712-31573 GCA_009831015.1 Picea engelmannii
ATATTATTTGTTGGAGATTTGCAACTTTCGGCAGTCATTCCTCACAAGAAAGTACAAGAAGACTCATCTACACCATTATAGAAGCCCCGGGAAGAAATTGAAGATGTGGGAAGAGAAGTCGGCCCCACCAATAAAATACATAAAATAATAAAGTCATTCAAGACCCAGAAATAAGAAGTTGACCCAAGACTGACGCCCAGATTAGTATAAATACAAGACTGGATCATTTCACTCGGACAAGAAGACAGTTCTCCTTTCTACAATGCACATAAGGCAGTTGCAACTGCAGTTGTGTTATTTCTCTATATCTTGGTTCTAGTTATCTTGGAAAGTGCACCACACTTGGAGAATCTCTTGCTTGGTTGCTCTTGGTCATCTTATTGAGGCGCTAGGTGTTGGTGATGCTAGCCTCGGGGGGGATCTTCTCTGTATGGTATTTTGGCTATTAATGGTGATGTACTGGTAATATCTTGGACTGAATTCTTCTATAGAAAGGTTTTGGGTTTTCTCTCAAGGTTGGGTTTCCAAGGATAAACTCTTGTGTTCTTGTGTTGTGTTTTATGCATGGTTAATATTTCTAGATCTTGTTATTTTCCACTGCATTGTTATAGTTGAGATTTCCAGTGTATAGTTATTATATGATGACTATTGTATGAAAGTGAATCTTGTTATTAATCATAAGGCTATAACTATCAGATCTGAGAATCCTATAAACAACAACATGGTTTCATAGCTAGTTGAAATACCGTCACTACATAGTTTTTGTTTGTCGTTGCACAGACCTGAACTTGTCAAGCTCGTGGAACAATTTATTGGAGGACGCTACGATGAATTTTGTCATAGATCAACTCGCCCTAGCCTAGCACACCTCCTCGTGCTCTCAGATTGAAACTTGGTGAAAGTTGAAATTTCACCTAAAACCCACTACTACAGTTGCAACAACCTTCTTTGTGAAGCTTGTTGAGAATTTATTGAGCTGAGTTGAGGTAATTTTTTTATAGAGCAACTCACCTTTCCCTAGTGCACCTACTGCACTTCTCATTTTGACTTTTTGTCAAAGTTGAAATTTTAGGGTTTATTGACTTTTTTCGAGTGCACATTAAACTTTCTGCTATCTTGATTTTGTGATTTCTTCATGTGCTGATGGTGTCCAGTTTTAGATTAAAAGAGAAGATGGATGGTACTACAAATTTCATAGGTATGCACTTGTATATGTTTCCAAGTTCTATCATTTAGCATAGTATGAGGGTGTTTGCAGGGGATGTACAAGGGACCTTGTCCAAGCAATGACCCAAAGGGATCATTGGATCTAGTGCATTCAGAGGAATAACGCACCCTCCCTAGAAATGTAGACTCCAAGTCCCAAGTTTGATTGATGTATTTTGATTTGCTTTCTTTTAGGTATATCAAAGTTTGGTACTTGTTGCATCTTGAGAAAATGTTGTAGCTATGACAACAATCTATAAGAGGGCTATTGCTATTAGGTACTATTGTTATGTTACAGAACTAAAATCCAATGTTTGGTGGTACTTAAAATATTGTTATGATCAGTGTGTAAATGCTCATTGTTTAGTACTAATGATTCACTTGTTTGGAAGATAGAATTGATCTCCTCTAGGAGATGTTCTTGGTTGTTCTCTTTGTCCTGGGAAGGTTACTATGGAGGTCACAACACTAGAAAAGTGTTGCTCTTGTCTTTTTTTCTTGTTTTGTTCTAGGAAGGTTGCCACAAAGGAATAAATGGTAGCAACACTATAGAAGTGTTGTTCTTGTTCCTTGTTTCTTATTCTTGTTCTTGCTCCAGGAAGGTCACATGCGATAGCTCTGAGAAAGAGCGATAGTGATGATTGTTCACGTAGCTATTTTTTTTGTTCCTGCTTCTATTTCCTATTCATAAGAATATTGTTCTTATATGTTATTTTCCCTTTTTATTGCTCTTGTTTCGAGCAGGTCATAGGTGGTAGCTCTGAGAGGGAGCTACAGTGACAGTTGCAAGAGGCAACAAATTAGATGATCTCTAGTTTGAGACATGGAGCAGTCTATCTAGACATTGAGTTGTATACATGACGTTATACATCAATATACTGAAGGCGGAGAAGACAAAGTTAGAACCTTCTGAAAAGAAAGATACTTTTGTGGGATACAAAGTGTTCCACTTGGATATTAATAGGGAGGAGCAAGTGGCTCCACTAGTGGTGAGGTAGACGACCCCACCTAGTACCATCTTAGAGGGAGCCAAAGTTCATAGGGAGTGAGCCCTCAAGATCCAGTAGGGAGGAGAAACCTCCCAGGATAGTTCATTGGATATCAGATTTCAGAGGAGATCAACAGATGCAGAGGGAGTAGATGGCTCCAAAGATTGTATAGACTCAGAGGGACTCATGTTTCAAAGGGAGCATGGTACTCCAGGATCAATGGATACTTGATGAGCTTGGTTTTAACCAAGAATGATGCAGACCAAGAGTGAGCCTGATATTAGAGAGAGTCAGTTGACTCGGAGGAAGAGGTGTTCATTCAGAAAGAGTCCCCCCTTTGATTCAGGCGGGGGAGAGACATCTTCCAAGACTAACAAACACGTATCATGATTTGAGGAGTCTTCGAGGAGATGTGAGATCTCTTGGGAGGATACACTTCTTTCAGTAGATATTGCTACAACGACAGAGGAAGTAACCAGTCAGGAGGACTGGGTATGGATTTTTTCTCAGTCACAGAGGGAGCAACCGGTGAGGCAGACTGGACTACAAGACTTACTCTAATGACAGAGGGAGTTGACATCAGAGTTCGAGATGGAGGATCCTGGCCAGATGTACTCTTGGGATTAGAGGTGTGACAGGATCATATGATATCTTCCTCATTCAGGGGATACTGATGAGATTCGATATGATGGAATGCAAGTCCATGACTACACCTATGATGACAAATATGAATAAGTTGAGTGATTCTACTTCAAATTCAGTTTTGGATCCCACAATGTACATGAAATTGATTGGATCGTTGATGTCCCTGGTTAATTCCAAGACATATATTTGCTTTGCAATGAGCACCTTGAGCCAATATTTGGTTGAAGCCAAGGAAGTTCTAGTGGGTGGCAACAAAGCATGGTACAATTGGATATGGTTTGTATCAGGTGATGAAGTGAGGCTGCATAGATATACAGATTCTGATTGAGCAGGGAGTGCAGTAGACAGTTTGAGCACATTAGGGTGATTCTTTAGCTTGGAATCAGTTACAATTTTTGGGATAATATGGAAGAAGGATTTTGTAGCACTCAGTACAACAGAGATAGAGTATGTCACAGCCAGTGTCACAAGTCATGAAGTGGTGCAACTTCAAAATCTTCTTCCAGGACTTCATCTGAGACATGGTACAGAAGGGAGTATTGAAGCTACATCACTTATCCACAGATGAGCAAATTGCAAGATATCTCCCTAAAGTGGCCATGCTGACTTGGTTGAGGAGGATGATACATAGGATTATCCATGTTGATTTGGCTATTGATGAGTGTTGATGTTTCAACATTGGGTAGATATTATCCCAGATTAGTCATGCAAAGGGTTGTGCTAGTGTTGATATGACCAGGGGAGAATGATTCATTCACTCATGGGGCTCTGTTAGTGGTGAATGGACCAGGTATGTTGTTGTTCTCTAAGTAATAGCATCGAGCATACATTCTCCTAGATTGGTCATGCACGGGGCTATGCTAGTGCTGATATGACCAAAGGAGAATGATTCATTCACTTATGGGGCTCTGCTAGTAGTTAATGGACCATAGCATCAGGCAAACATTTTCCCAGATTGGTCATGTACGAGGCTATGCTAGTACTGATATGACCAAGGGTAAATGATTCTTTCATCCACGAGGATTTTCTAGTGGTGAATGGCCTAGGTATAGTCCTTCTACTATTAAGGAGTAGATGGACTCGTGATGCTATCACATGCATATTCCGGGATGAATTGCATGTGCAGAGATGGCACATCAACATGGCTCATGAAGAAAACATTTCTATTATAGAAGAATCAAAGTATGGAGAATGCCTCCCATATTGAGAGGGATTGTTGGAGATTTGGAAATTCGGGTAGTCATTCTCCACAAGAAAGTACAAGAAGACCCATCTACACCATTACAAAAGCCCTAGGAAGAAATTGAAGACCCATGAAGAGAATTCAACCCCATCAATAAAAGAAAGAAAATAATAAAGTAATTGAAGACCCAGAAATAAGAAATTGGCCCCAGTCTGGCACCCAGATTAGTATAAATACAAGACCGTCTCATTTCATTTGGACATACAGACAATTCTCCTTTCTGCAGTGTGCACAAGGAAGTTGCAGCTGCAGTTGTGTTATTTCATTATATCTTGGTTCTGTTTGTCTTGGAGAGTGCACCAAACCTGGAGAAGCTCTTTCTTGGTTTCTCTTGGTCATCTGATTGAGGCGCCAGGTCTTAGTGATGCTAGCCTTGCGGAGGATCTTCTCTGTATGGTATTTTGGATATTAATGGTGATGTACTGGTAATATCTTCGACTGAATTCTTCTATATAAAGGTTGTTGGATTTTCCCCCAAGGTTGGGTTTCCTAGGATAAACTCTTGTGTTCTTTTGTTGTGTTCTATGCATGGTTAATATTTCTAGATCTTGTTATTTTCCACTGCATTGTTATAGTTGAGATTTTCAGTGTATAGTTATTCTATGATAACTGTTGTATGAATGTGAATCTTGTAATTAATCATAAGGAAATAACTATCAAATCTGAGAATCATAAAACATGAGCATTATCTAGAAAAATCAAATCCTTTGAAGAGTAAACATTTTGTGTAATCATTTTTACATTACAAACTTTTAAATGGATTTATGATGATATAATATCAAATATAATATTCATGTATTTATGTAAGTGTATATATTAATTAAACATATATTATTCATACATGCATTATATTAAGATTTCATATTTACGCAAAAGGCGTACACCTATTGGAAATGGCCAAAATCAATGGCCTTTTAATTATAGATGAGATTTCAATGGTCACGATTTCATTTGCTCAGAATATTCTTCGTCGTCACAATAAATGGAAGGCTGTGATTTCAAGAATTAATTTCCTTGTATGACAAATGATGTTCATTCGTCATTAAATTGGTTGATTAAGGTGATTTAGGTGTTTTGTTGTGTTTAGGTTTTTTACTTTGCTTTGTCTTTTAGGTTTTTTTACTGTGATTTGGTTTTTTTACTGCAATTAAGTTTTGCTATTGCATTTACTACTTCCCAGCGGGCATAGAATATGATCAGAGCATGACCAGGTGTCATGTGCGCTTCCTTTGGACGATGCGCTCTACAATGACATTTCCACTCGCTCAGCTGGTGGTTTATCTCCACTCCATCGACTAGCAGTTTCACTTTCAATTGTAAGGCTTTGCTGCATAGATCTCTCTTTATGAAATTCCCTAATCCATTTGCATTTCAAATCTGTCACATCACTGAACCCTAGATTTTATGGATTGATAAACCTTCAATAGTCTTGTTGTTGGATCGCTCGCATATCGTTGGATCAAACTAGATTGTCTGGATTGTTGAACCTTGGATAGTCTTATTGCAGGATCACTCACCTCTGGCTGGATCAGACTTCTTCATCTATTGCCTGTGTATCATTGGCTCGTTGTTGCAACCTTCTTAGGTGTATGGTAAGGTTTGCTTGTCTTATATTCATTTAGTTAAACATTTGTTTTGAAATCCTTAGTCATTCTGAAATTGATTAAAAAAATTTAACGATTAGGGTTTCGAAACAAATTAGGGTTTCAAAATCAATTTAACCTTTTTATAATACCCTACATTTGTAGCTATCCCTGGGAGGAAAGCATTACAAATATTCACTATTATTTATTGGTTGTTATTTGCTATATTGTAATGATCTAGTGCATAACCATGGAAAATTGGGCTTCACAGGAAAGTTCCAATTGTGTCAATAGTAAATACATGTGATTCACTCAAGAGGATATAAGATCTATATTCAGTGAAAGTGGCGACATATAGGAGGAGGCAGTGGAAAAAATTAGGGATGGAAGGTCCACATGAAGTTCACAGAAGCAATAGTGATTAAATATGGGTGTTGGGAATTACTGGCGTTATGGTTAATCATATAGGTTATGGGTTTTTCAATTTATGATCCTCTTGCATTTTAAAAATTTTCTGACTATTATTTTTTCAAATAGTTGTATTTAAGCTTCTTATTTGGTTTAAGAAAGTACAATTGAGATGAATACAAAATTTCTTGTGCTTATATTTTCACTAAAATAATTCTAAAATGCCCTCTCACTTTTCCATCTTTGAATATCTTTTGGGTTCTTTTCATTTAAGTTTATATACTAGAATAATTCTAAAACACCCTCTCACTTTTCCATCTTGGAGCAGCTCTTGGGTTCTTTTTATTTAAGTATATAAATGCCTTAGTGATAAATTTCCAAGAGAGATGCTTTATAGAGTTCAGAATTTCAAGAAAGTGAAATTTGAAATTGCACTTGAATGATTGATAAAGTTTTCTCTAGGCTTGAAAACCTTTTTACCACTTCAAATCTCCTCATTGTTGATAAAAAATAAGAATTAAAAAATTGAATATTCACACATTGAATATTATTTTTGGATACTTTAATCTCTCACTTTTTGTTTTATTAGAATGCATGTCTTTGACTTGAATTATGATTATTTATCTCATAATTTCGGACTTTGAAAGTTAATGAAATTATGATTTATATACCTCACAATCCTTCATGTTGCAACTCAATGACTTTGAAAGTTAATGAAATTATGATTTATATACCTCACAATCCTTTAAGTTGCAACTCAATGAAATTTTAGGTTATAAGATTTAAAAAAAATAGTTATACTTCATCAATAATCAATAATAATCATAACAAAACATTGCCCTTGAATTGTTGACAAAGTTTTCGCCCGCCTTGAAAAGCTTTTTCCCAAATCATTTCTCCACATCAAATCTCTTGCCTTGTTGATAAAAATACGAGTTAAAAAATTTAATATTTCCCATAGTGAATATTCTTTTTCAATACTGTACTCGCTCACCTTTTGTTTTATTAAGTTCTTTGTCTTTGAATTCCAAATTTTGATAATCTGTCTCATAATTCTACTTTAAATTATGATTTATATACGTCACAATCCCTCACGTTGCAGTTCAATGAAATTTTAGGTTGTAAGTTATAATCATAAACTAAAATAACCCTTAAATGATTGATAAAGTCTTCTTAAACCTGAAAATATTTTGCCCACTTCAAATCTCCTCCCTTGTTGATAGAAAATATTTGCACATTGTGAGTATTTGCACAATGAATAGAATTAAAAAATTAAATATTTACACATTGTGAATGACAAAGTAATAAATATTATACACACATTTTAAATCTCCATTTCAAATATTTTCTACTTAACTAAATCAATATAAATTATTTTAACTTAACTTTTATAAATTCTACGTAAATATTAAATCTCCATTTATTTTAGCTTAACTTATATCTTTTCTCGTTGTTTCTTCCTTGTTTTATTCTCTGTCCTCAAGGAACAGATCATTGGATATGGAAAATTTCCAGTGTTTATTTTTTTGTAAAAGGACCATTGGGGTTGTGATACTTGAACCACAGAGCTGTCAATGATCCGCCGATATGGTTTACTCCATGTATAGCCGTCACAAAGTCCAGCCAATGAACAGCGATAGAAAACTTTGTATCTATTGTTCAGTATGGAGTGGCCGACTTGACAATAGCTATGGATCGCTGAATTTCCTCCATGTGGATTGGCGCTGTAAATAATTTTATACTTTTTATAAAATTGTGGAATTTTTTTTCATGGAAAAAAAAGTCTGGACAAGTTTTAAGTCTCGATTTCCAACATTTTCTCTTTAACTGAATCTATATAGAATTATTTTAACTTATATCAAGTATAAAACCATATAGAATTATTTTAACTTATATCAAGTATAAAAGCATATATAATTATTTTAGCTTAACTTATATAAGTCTACACAAGTTTCAAGTCTCGATTTCCAACGAATTATTTTAACTTATATCAAGTATAAAAGAGATCAAATCTCTTTCCTTCAAAATTTCTTTCATTTCCATGAATATGGTGCTTCTTGGCACTTTTATAGAAGTGGAAGCTATAAATTTAGTTTTTTTCATAGGTAATCATCACTAATCCAAAGCTTTTATTTTTTGGATTCATGTTGTATAATGTTTTAAACTTTGAGAAAATTAAACTTGTTACCATTGTAAGATTAGTTATTGTAACAAGTGTTGTATGGTAGGGTAGTCCTTGTTTAAAAGTTAATTTACCTGGAAAAGTAAAAGTTAATTTGTTGAGTTAATTAAAAATAAATTAAAAGTTAATTTACCCGAAACAACTTAATTGTTAGTACAATTATTTGGTGATACCATCTTGGATACAACTTGTAGAAATCAATGTGAAGAGAGTTGAACCAAGAAGATGAAAGATTGTAGAATCTTACCATGAGTGTATTATGGAGACTTGAATTCTTATAACCTACACCTACTAGCGAGATCAATAAATTGTAGGCCAATTTTGAGATCAATGGTTGATGCACTAACTTATTTAGAATGAGTTAATGCATTGTTTGATACATTAATCATCTATTTGATTCAAATTTAAATTTTATTCAATTAGTTATTCATATTTATTTTTATTTTTCATTTTTCATTTCTTGTAAGATATACATCTTGCGCCCAACACTTTTGTCATATACATTTTGCACCCAACAATTTAGCGGGTTGGCAGCACCAGTCCAACCTACCCCAACATGAGATTTAGTAATTTATAGAAAAATTAATGATATCTATCTTATAATATTAATATTAAATATCATATTCATTATTAATATGTGATAATGTTTTGTAGTCATGCTTATGTAGCACTAGTCTGACCTACTCCTACTGCAACATGAGATTTAGTAATTTATAGAAAAATTAATGATATCTATCCTATAATATTAATATTAAATATTGTATTCATTATTGATGATGATGATGGTGATTAACATCCACTAAGACCTAATTGGTCTATCGGACCTTAAGAGGGTAAGTGATTACTTGTGACTCTTTAGAATTTTGTTTCTATGCTCGAAAAGCATTAAGAGAAGCTTTCCAAGATCACCATATTTTTGTTGAGTTAAGAGGTTAGGAAGGTTGGTAGCGTGATCAATATTTTGAAAATGAGATCTAATATGGGTATAGGCTAGACAATCTAAAAGAAAGTGCTTTTCATCGTCAACCTTCTTAGTGTCACAAAGGTTACACACTCTTTCATCCCATGGCATTTTAGGAATTAACCAACGCGCAGTTTCACTATGGAGCTCATGAGAATTTGTTCTTATCTTAGCAATGCTTATTTTTTTCTTTACACTTCGCAAAACAGATAGATAATTTTGATCTTCTAGATTAGGGTTGATTACTTCTTTATATTACCTTAATTTTCTTTTTTCCTCTAACTCTTTATCACACCACATTTTTCCTTAAATTTTGATTTGATGTTTTTTTTAATAGTTTCTTTATGTTGCAAAATGGTTTCTACCATGATTCCCCAATAGTTTACCCAAGACCGGGCATCTTTATGCCATCCTTGCTTGAGTCGATGGCGGTTATGACTTGATTTGGAAGCAATTTTAGGTAGCCTCTTGTCTTCCATGTTGTTTAACTTATTCTTATATATTAGGTATCTAGTCATAGCCATGCTCTCAATGGGGGAGAGGCTTGTTTCTACGAGGAGGATTGGATAGGGCGTATTTCCTTTAATTTTGAGATTATAGGTTATAAAATTCTTTTGTATTTTCTCTATCTTTCTCCAGGATTCACGAGAGATACTACAGCCCCAGACTTCACATCCATAAAGAATAACAGGTGTAACAAGAGTCTCAAAGAGGATTTTCTTCTTATCCCAACTCCAAAGTTCAGTTGATTTACAATTGTTTTCAAGCCCATAATAAGCTTTCCATCCCCCGATAATCTTTTTCTCAATGCTATAATTCCAATTAAGCTTGTGGTGAATATCAATTCCAAGATATTTGTATGAAGTCACTTCCTCCAAGTTGTTGTTATCATATAACAAGGTATCATAAGGGATCTTATTGGATTTAATAATCATGGCCTTAGTCTTATCAGTATTAACAGTCATACCCATATTGGAGCAAAAATCCTTGAGGATTCTTAGTTGGTTTTCAAGATCGTGGGGACTCCTTTCCATTAGAACAATATCATCGGCATAAAGAAGAAGATTGATGACTATATCAGTGAGAGTAGGGCCGACACAACCTGCTTTTTCCAAGAATTCTTCTAATTTATCAATGTATATGCCAAAAAGGGTAGGGGACAAGGGACAACCTTGTTTGACTCCGATATTGCAGTTAATCTCTTTTGACTAGACCTCAGTGTTTTTAAAATTAGCAATAACGTTCTCATACATCCTTATTGCAACAACCCTTAACTCGAGAGACACTTTTATCTCTTCCAACCTATTCCAAAGGTTTTTCCTAG
Organism: Picea engelmannii; assembly: GCA_009831015.1. Classification (NCBI taxonomy): domain Eukaryota; kingdom Viridiplantae; phylum Streptophyta; class Pinopsida; order Pinales; family Pinaceae; genus Picea; species Picea engelmannii. Next base: position 12,254 of record ML788608.1, read on the forward strand.
GAACCATGTCAAAAGCTTTACTAAAGTCAACAAAACAACATAAAATATTGGTTTTAGTATTGCGGAACTCCTTTGCAATGATCCTAAAGGTAACAAGATGCTCCACAGTTGAATGATATCCCCTAAACCTGGCCTGTCCTTTAACTCTTTTACCGTGACTTTCTAGCCAAATGCTAATCTTCTTTTCCAAAATAATTCCATAAAGCTTGGCTAAAATTAGGCTAATCATAATGGTCCTATAATTAGAGGGAATGTTTTTATTCCCATTTTTAAAAATAGGAACAATGAGGCTTTGCTTCCAGGGTTTAGGGAAGCCCTGCTTGACTGCTAAATTGAAGAGCTTGTGTATGTGAGGGATAAGGATTGGCCCTCTGAACAATGTTTTGTTAAATTTTATTCAATTAATTATTCATATTTATTTTTATTTTTAATTTTTGCTCTGTGATATACATATTGCACCCAACACTTCCGTCATATACATTTTGCACCCAACAATTTCGCGGGTTGGCTGAGGTTCACATTTATAGTCATGCTTATGTATCAATGTTCCATAGACGACAACATGAAATTTAGTAATTTATAGAATATTATAATATTGTACCAATATTTATAGTAATTTATATAATGTTATAACACTGTTTACTTAAAGAATAGTATAAACAATTATTTAAATTTTATTTAATATTATTTTTAATGTTTTTAAAAGTGATTTTGGAATTTTGATTTTGTTTATGATAATAAGTGTTTGTTCCTGGAAATTGATCCTTCTTGACTCTATAGTTAAAATGGATATATACTTGTATATACTATTTTATATTAATATTAATAAATAAAATATAAAGTAAAATTAATGATATCTATCCTATAATATTAATATTTATTAATATGTGATAATGTTTTGTTAAATTTTATTCAATTAATTATTCATATTTTTTTTAATTTTTAATTTTTCATGTACCACTTGTTCTGTGATATAGAACTTGCACCCAACACTTCCGTCATATACATTCTGCACCCAACAATTCTGTGGGTTGATGGACTGGCGGGTTCACATTTATAATCATGCTTATGTATCACCAGTCTGACCCACCACAACATGAGATTTAGTAATTTATAGAATATTATAACATTGTACCAAGATTTATAGTAATTTATATAATGCTATAACACTTTTTACTTAAAAAATAATATAAACAATTATTTAAATTTTATTCAATATTATTTTAATATTTTTAAATGTAATTTTGGAATTTTGATTTTGTTTATGATAATAAAGGTTTGTACCTGGAAATTGATCCTTCTTGACTCTAGAGTTAAAATGGATATATACTTGTATATACTATTTTATATTAATATTAATAAATAAACTATAAAGTAAAATTAATGATATCTATCCTATAATATTAATATTAAATATCGTATTACCCGTAGGGGTGTAGAACGATTGGCAAGTGCCGTGCAAATGAAAGGAAATATGTAAAAAGAGGTCTCAAGGTCGATTCTCACCCCGACTCGGAGGGCGTGCTATACAACCCCGTGTTACGCCAGTACGATAACCCACCGTTTGTTAAATTTTATTCAATTAATTATTCATATATATTTTTATTTTTCATTTTTCATGTCCCGCATGTTACACATTTTGTAGACATCACTTCCATCATTTGCAATTTGCAATTCGCCCCTCGACCACTCCAACTGGCAAGCTTCACTATACCCAAACTGCCCAAATTCACTACAGAGAAGATTGTAGCCTATTAAGTAAACATTTAAGGGTGTGAGGCCTATTACGTAAACATTTAAGGCTGTAAGAACTGTCCAAGAGCCTCGCCCTTTGCAAACATTTAAGAAAGTATGTGTGTAGTTACGTACGTTAAGTACTTAATAATAATAAATAATAATAATAATAATAATAATAGTAACAACAATAGTACAACAAACATAAAAATATTTATAATTTACAAAAGAGGATAAATTTAGCTAGCAGAAAATGCTAAGACAAACATTCGAACAAATGCTAGCATTAATCCACCTTCGAGCAATCCATAAGACAATATTTGATTCAAAAAGACCTTATATGATCAAAAACTTTGAATATGCTAACATATAAAACATTGGGAATAACAAAGCCGACAATAACACCTCCAATATGTTATCCAATCAGATCATGAAATATATGGTACTTTTTATTATATAAAAATCAATGTTTTTAGTTTCCTAGTTCCAACAATAGATATTATGCAAATATTTGTGGTCAAAGGACAAACTAATATGAAGTCAACGAACTATCGATCACTATAATCCCTCTACACCTTCGGCAGTGACTAATAAGATTAGTTGATTAGTTTGTGAACTTATAAATATATCAATGGTATAATTTCTATCTTTTTAATATCTATATATTCTATGTTTTTTATATTAACTTTATTTGAATAGATAAAATAGTGTATTTGTGAGAGAATATAGTTAACAAATTCAATAGTTACTAATTTAATATTTAATAAATTTTAATAATTTAAATTTAAAATTTAATAAGTTTAATTTAAGTTTTAATTTACTTATGATTCAAAAAATTATGATAAATTTTTCATTTACATGAAATTATAGTGATGTTTCCTTCCATGCGATAGTCAAGTCAAAATTCCTATCTTTTTTACGAAGGAAAAAACTCATTAGAATTTTTTTCAAAAAACTTGGTCAAATTTTCCTTTTTGCAATGTGTCAACATAGCCTAGAATCACAATGTGAGAAGCATAAGCCAATATTGCAATGTGATGTGAGGAACATAACCCAATTTTGTAATGTGATGAACAATACCTAACATGACAATGTGAGGAACATATCCCGACATCGCAATCAAACATAACCTTTCACTAACATCACATTGTGATGGAATCCAATGTAACCCTACGTCGCAATGTGACAAACATATCTTGATGTCACAATATGATGAACATACCCCGATGTCGCAACTTGACATACTGATCCAAAATGGATCTAGGAAGGCCTAAAAATCAAAGTTCTCGAAATCAGACGAAACTACCGCCATTGTGTAGGGTTCGTCTTGCCGATTTTGTCCCTATGTTTTTTTTCAAAAATGGAAACCGTATGCAGAAGTTATCGTGATATGGAGATTAGGTCAAACAGGGAAAAAAATCAAAGTCAACAGGTCAAAGTTAACTGATGACGTCAACAATACGTCACGATGATGTCATCAGGGTGATGTGGCAGCACCAGGAGCTAACACGTGTCAGTCAAATTTGGCGTTTTCCAGTTGAGTTGGACCAGTACAGAAGTGACACGTGGCACTGTATAGAAGTGACATGTGGAAGTACAAATGTTGACGTGGCAGGGTGACACGTGGTAGTACGGATGACATGTGGCAGATGATTATGCAGAAGTGACATGGAACAGGCCAATGACGAGGTGACACGTGGACCAATGAGGAGGCACCACGTGGCACCTTCTAGAAGGACAAATCTAGCGATTCTACCAAATCTGGTGGTTACCACCAAATCTGGCGGAGATCCTCCAAATCTGGCCGAATCTCGCTAAATCTGGCTAACTGTCGCTAAATTTGGTGAAGTTTGGCTTATTTAGCTGGGCACAAAAATCGAGAAAAATCAGTTTTTTTGGCATGTCAATCGAGACTGTACATATTGTATGGATCTGACAGGGCACAACATTGGGATTTGTGTCGAGGGGAGGTGCCAAGGGACTGTTCAGAAGCAGGTCAACTTTATACTCAAAAGTTGCAGAATTTTGAGGGGAGTCTGAATATGGATTTTGTTTCTGTATCTGAGTAGCCAAACATAAAAGTGATTCCAGATCCCAAGTTGTCGAGCCAAGCATAGTCAACTTCATACTCAAAAGTCTCAGAATTTCTTATTCCAGCCAATGGTGATGTATGTTTCTGTCTAGAATTTGCAGATCTGAAAGGTGGTTTCAAGAGTTATTATGTAAGCCTTTAATTTGTATTCTTAAAGCATTGAAGATTAATAAGAACCCTTCCCCACTGAGACAAAGGCCCGAAGACGTAGGAAAACTTGTGCCGAACTCCGTTATCAATCTTGGTGTTATGGTTTTGTTGTTTTTTCTTCTTACATGGCTGCAACATTATTTCATTAAGCTTCTTCTCTTAATTCCTAAATGGTAAATGAACTCATGCATAAGTTAACCATAATCTTTTAAAAGATCAATTACAAATCAAGTGGTATCAGAGCAGGTTGGCATTCATAGATCCAGAGATTGGATCAAGAAAGAGGACATCTCAAAGTGATAGGATGGCATTGGAAGAAGATATTTCTCAAAATGAAAGAGAGTTTCAAATAAATTTATTTTCCATGTCAGAGATGGTAAAATTGTTTTATAATGATTACTTGGAATAGAAGAGACCAATTTAAGGGGAATATTCAAATCAAGCCAAAAGTGAAGAAGGGGAGGACCCTCCAAAATCTCCTCCTTCACCTCTGCATATTCATCTTGTTCTTCTTCAAGTATAAGTTCAAATTCTACTGCAAGAAAACATTCTCATAAACATAAGCCTCATATGCCATTACTTAAATTTGATGTAAAATTTGTTTTTCCTATGTATGATGGCAAAGTTAATGATGAGAAACTTGATAACTAGGTTAGACATATGGAAGTATATTGTAATGTGCAACAAATCAAAGATGAGGCAACCAAAATAATATTGGCATCGCTTCTTCTTGAAGGCATAACTCTCATATGGTGGCAAAGTAAAATGCAACATGGAACTCAACAAGTTGGTAAGATTTTTCCATCATGGCATGATTTAATTCCACACTTATAATACAATTCTATCCTTTGGGGTATAAGGAAAAGTATTTAATTGAATGGAAAAGTCTTAAGTTAAGAAAAGGACAGTCAGTGCAGGAATACACAAATGAATTTCATAAGATGGCTTTGAAGTTAGATGTTCCATTGACTACACAAGAAACTCTTATGAAGTATATAGGAGGTTTCCCTACTTATATTCGTAATACTCTGTTTATGTTAGGACCTACTAATATTGATGAGGTTTATGTTCAAGAAACATATATTGAAGAAGGAAAACTCAGAGTTAGTGTATCAGGGGAATCATCTTCAAAGAAGGATGGCAAAGGAAAAGGGAATGGAAAGAAAGCAAATTCAGTGAGAGTGAAGGAAGATAAGCTCTCTTGCAAGCATTACAAGAAAGAGGGGCACAATGATGAGCATTGTTGGAAATTGAATCCAGATAAGAGACCAAAGTGGTTCAAAGAGAGGAAATGGAGGAAAAAAGTTTCAAAAACAACACGGCCAACAGACTTGGGGTATGATTCAGGTGATGAGTCTAAAATCACATCAGTTGGTTTGACAGGTAAAATTAGTGATGGTTATGATTCTAGAAGTAAATTGTTTCATATAAGGGTCATAATGAAATATACTAAGATCAACACATTGATAGATAGTGGATCTCAATCTAACTTAATTTCAGAATAAGTGGTTAGGAAATTGGGATTAAACACTAAGATGCATCACAAACCCTATTCACTAAACTGGATGAGCGAAGATCATAAATTTCCCATAAAAAAGCAATGTACCATAAAGTTTGCAATTACATCTAAGTATGTGGATGAAGTAACATGTGATGTGGTGTCACTAGAAACATGTGGAATGGTCTTAGGAAGCCCTTATTTAAATGATCACAAAGAAATCTTCTACAGGGAACAAAATCAATATCACTTGTTTAAGAATGAAAATGAATATGTTGTACATGCTCATCACATAAAAGCAATTCAATCTCTTCTAAAAATGGAACAATTAAAGAAGGTAGTGTATGCAAGCAATACACCTATACTTGTGCCAAGTAAAGCAGATGATCTTAAGCATAAACATGAGATGATTGTAGGATGGGAGTTTAATCATACTTTTCTTCAAGATAAGTTAATGTCATGCAAGAACATCAAACATATTGGTTCAGTTTCAGTCATATTTATGATGCTATCGCTGCTAATGTTTTCTACATGGATGGTAGTGGATTCAGTAAAATGTGAACGAGTTCAAATAGCTAACAATATGATTCCAGTTGTCATGGTTATTATGCAATTGATTATGATGCGACAGGTGCAGATGACAGAGTTTAAAGACAAAGGAAAAGTGGGGAGGCCTATCCCACACTTGATGTAATTTTAAAACCCTTTTGGACTACCAAAAGGTCTTAGTGGGGAAGAATTATCCAAAATGGATCCACGAATGCCTAAAAACAAAATTTATTGGAATTAGACGAAACTAGCGCCATTACGTAGGGATTGTCGTGTCGATTCTGACCATATATATTTTTTTCCGAAAATGGACACCGTATGCGGAATTTATCGAGATTTGAAGATCAGGTTAAACAGGTAAAAATGTCACAACAATGGGACACTAGGTCCCGACAAAGAAGTCAGATTAGGTCTACAAAAATACAACTGGTTTATTGTGATGATATTTACCTCACGAGGGAAATGAATAACGCAAAAAAACAAATATACCACAACTATCATAGCATAAATCCAACAATGAACTAAGAGGACGTTGTACTCTAAAGGATCATTGATGACCTCTACCTCTACAGACATAGTCTTTCCCCCTAGTTGAAGAGGAAATTATGGTATGATCCCACAAGGTCTAAATGAGTTCTCATCAAAATATTTTAGCATAGTCAGTGAAGGGACTATCTCTACAGAGCTAAGGGATTTCAAAAATGAAAAGGACATCACACATGTGGAATATATTTCGTCAAGCATAGTCCTAAAGATATTTTTCCCGTGGGACAAAACATGAATATAGAAAGTGAACGGGTGGGGAAGTCATGGCTTCAAATTGTCTCGGTCGAAATTTATAAAATGAGAATATGTTGGATCAAAGAGCCAATAGTAGATAACAATTATTTTCGCTACATAGGGAAGCTCTGGAGAACCTCCAAGGTAGATAAAGTGCATGGAGCCTTAGTTAGATCTTCAAAAGTACTGTAGTTCTGAGTGGCTCGAGCATTTTGGTTATGTGTCAACCTTTATAATAGACCTTTTGTAAGAAATGACATTGCATCAACTATCAACTTATTTATGTGGAGAGGATTTTGAAGTTTGGACATAAAAGAAAATTTACCTTTAGAGCCAGCCTTAGGGACATCGTAATTACAATCCCTAGTATGGAAATTTATGTCCTATTCTCACATATACACGCTGGCATTTGATGAGTTTCCCCATGTGAAGGGGAACCCTATTTTCCACCTTGAAAATGTATAGGGTTATTCAGAACTCCAACAACCATTTTCTAGCCTTGGGTAGGTAAATAGTTCGATAAATTAACAGGTTTCTAATGAGCATCCCATTGCACCAATGATTGTTGGGCTTCCTTCACCTTGGGGAAAATTTGAGTAAGTTGGTATTCCATAGAATGATTACATGGAAACTTCACTTTCCTTTTCTCTTTCATACCCCCACTAGTGTTGTTATTGTTAACATTAGTTCCACCTATTTCTTTCTTGCTTTTACCTTTCTTCTTTCCTCTGGGTTGATGGGTTCCCTTTGGGTTAGATGCTTGAATAGTGAGGATCTTAGAGGATTGGGTGGGACCAGAGGTACTATGCATAACTTGCAAAACCACAGGAAAATTAGAATACAAGGACATTGTCGATGCTAGTGGTAGCATCAAAGAGGTAATTTCACACAAGTATACATGTCTAGATGTGTGGAAATCATCCAAAGCCTTATATTCTTAGATTTACTTTAATTAAAAGAATTATTAAAGTAAATTGTTTTATTAATTAATTATTTATTTAGTTAATTGAGTTATTTAAGGAAAGTGCTAAAAGTAATTAGCTTGTAATATTAGCATGTAAATATCAAGTGAGGTGAGAAGTAATATCAACTGTAAATCACTTTGGAGATTAGAAATAGATTATAACTCATGGTTATAAAAGAAAGGTTAGGGTGAATGAGGACGACACTTGACACTTGATACTTGTGTTGAGAGAGTCGACACAGAAAAGATTGAATCACGAAGGACTGTGATTCAATATCTTGGATATTTGGAGAAGGACTTCCATCTAGAGATCATACATGTCAACAAGAAGAGACAACAGAGGTTTCCACATGTGGGTTTCACTTAGGCGAACCCATAGGAAATTATTACACCATACAAAGCTTTCCATACAGGTTTTCGTATGTGTATGATGGTTCCAAATGAGACGAGCACGTTTACGTGGGTGCACAATATGTATAATCACATACATTTCAAAAAGTGTGTAGTTCTGGTTTGTCCATCAAGTCAGGATTTTCCAGGTTTGGCTGCAGTTGTATTTCTCTCAGTGGGCCAATATCCCTATTAGGAGAGACCTGGTTTTAGCATAATAAAACCATTCTCAACACTGTTTTTTTCTGCGGTATTTTTCTAGGGGTATCTACCCAAAAGTATTGATGTTCATGTGTGCATTATTTGGTTTCCATTTTTTGCTTTCGCTTCATGTTTAAAATTGAATATTTCAACAGTGCATTTTCATTTTGTGAGCTGCAAATCTGATTTGCAGTAAGGAAATAACTAGATAAAAAGATACCTAGGTGTTGGAGTAAGAGTTTTTCAACAAGGTATCAAAGCACATGATCTGAAGGGAAGCCATATCTCAGATCCATATCATATGCATAACCATAAGGCATAAATCGAAGGACATATTTTAGGGAAACATTTGTACTAAGGAAAAACCAAGGTTTTTCATGTTTATAGAGGTGTATGCAGGTCACACAAGGGACAATCACACACATACATGGGTTTTTGTAGTCACATGCGAGCACAATTTTGTGTACATGGGATGCAATGAGAATAGGAGCATACACACATATGCCTATCAATATTTTTCCTCCTTAATCAATCAAACTCAAACAAGTACTAGACATGTGTGTGTGTGTGTTTAGAAAGCCACAAAGTTGAAGCAGTTATACATAGAAAGCTAGAACAATTTTATTATGCTCGGAGAATTCATTACAAAGTGGGGTTGAGATATGCCCGATAAAAAATCCCATGAATTGTTACTCACAATCCAACCCAAATTGCATATAACCATGGATTTGAGAGACCTTATCTCAGTGAGGATAGAATTCTCAACTCCTTCATCCATCAATTTCGAGAAGGATACCTTTCGAGCTCTTGTTTCTGATCTTTCAAGATTTTCCCCCCAATTCTCCTCTCATCTCCCACTGTTCTCCTCACTTCAACCTTCATTTTTTTAACGTCTTCCTTTGTAATACCAACCATCACAATGGTTGGATTCCACTTCCAAATTTTCAAAAAGGACAAAATACAACAAAGTTTTACAAAGTTTTTTCAAAGATCCAATTCGGATCACACCTCCCCATTTGAAGGTGTTTGATCCCAAAAAGCTTCAACTCCCTTCAATATTAATCTACGATCAACAAGCATATTCCAAAAAATCTCCAAAAAAGGGTGTCTATGTTGTAGGATGGAAGATAAGAGATGAATAGGGGATTCCTATGACATAATCTTGCTATCCATATCATGGATAGAAATTACATTTCCTACTACAATAGGTCATTGGAAAACTGCTACTCCTTGGGCTACAAGTGCAAACAACTACTCTTTTCCCTTGAATCTTCAAGATTTCTTATTGGCTATTTATTTTTTGGGATGGATTTCGAGGTGAAGCCTTCAACATTTGGCCTTCCAATTTCTAGTCAATATGCAGTTGAGACAATAGTTCCTACATGGACTGCTTGGCATTCTAGAGTGCCAATAATCGTTAGAATTATGTGTAACACCCATGTTTCCCCCTAGCTTGTAATTAATAATTAATTATGATTACCGTGCTATGGCATGTGAACAAAGTAAATGTATTATTGCTTAGATTGTCAATGTCTGACTATGGGGGTGAATCCTTGAAGTATTGGCCATGATATCACTAGAGGAAAGAGTGAGGAAACTATAGAGAGGGTTCATTATGAAAAAATGACACCAAGTTCTCTTTGTTGAAATAATAAGTCTCATCCCGGTTCCAAGGAAAAATCAGTTAATGATAAAAGGACTGGTGGTTGAACAATCAAATACCCCAATGGATGGAAGCATGGAGGGTTTGGATGAAGGGATAGAAAATTTTCATCTTGAAGTACCACATAGTGTAGTTTTTCTGCAGGACTAGACTGACTTGAGTTTCTTCTGATAGAAGGAACATGACAGACCCAAAACCTTCCCGGGGAGGAAAAGGAGTGCAAGAATACACATGATGGTAGAAAAGAAGGAGACACATGGAGAGGGGGGTGTGACTCAGATATGTAGTGAGAAAGAGGAAGAGTGTGTGAGGCTCTCCAGGTGAGAAGAAGAATTGGAAGATTAATTTGTTCTGGTTACTGGAGAGAAAAAGAGAAAGGGTCTCAGAGACTTTGCATAAAATAGGACCTGAGGAGAAGGTCACGAGGTTGATGCTAAGGGAGCATTTGCTAAACCTCACAGAGGCTATGACAGAGAAAGAACCTATGAGAAACTACAAAGGTTCCCTAGTGATATCATGGCTTGGCACGGGGGTGGCCATAGTGCTAATAATGAATGCCTTTGAGCCTATGGTTGGGTGGAAAGGTGAACACCCACAGTCAGTTGGTGATCGACTGTAATAGATAAGTATTTAATTTACCCTATGCACTTGGATTGAAAAACATGATTTGAATGTCTGTAATTGTGATTAATTGTGCCTCACTTGAAATTAATGGTTATAATTCTTACTTCTCTTATGTAAGTTGTTGCATTTGAATGGGTGTGAGGTGATAAGTTTGGCCTCTGGGTTGGTTCAAAAATACCTCTCCCTATTTTAGAACTTAAGTTCTGTAAATGGAGGGCACTCCCTTAAAACCATTTGTTTAAGAGACCACGAGCTCATGCCCATGGACTTAACCAAATCTTGTCTAAGTATGTGGATGAAGTAACATGTGATGTGGTGCCGCTAGAAACATGTGGAATGGTCTTAGGAAGCCCTTATTTATATGATCACAAAGCAATCTTCTACAGGGAACATAATCAATATCACTTGTTTAAGAAAGGAAATGAATATGTTGTACATGCTCATCACATAAAATCAAATTAGTCTCTTCTAACAATGGAACAATTAAAGAAGGTAGTTTATGCAAGCAATACACCTATAATTGTGCCAAGTAAAGCAGTTGATATTAAACATAAACATGAGATGGTTGTAGTATGGGAGTTCAATCATACTTTGCTTCAAGATAAGTTAATGTCGTGCAAGCACACCAAACATATTGGTTCAGTTTCAGTCATATTTATGATGTTATCGCTGCTAATGTTTTCTACATGGATGGTAGTGGATTCAGTAAGAAGTGAACGAGTTCATATGGTTAGCAATATGCTTTCAGTTGTCATGGTTATTATGAAATTGACTATGATGTGATAGGTGCACAAGACAGATTTTAAAGACAAAGGACAAGTGGGGAGGCCTATCCCGCACTTGATGTCAGGTTAAAACCCTTTTGGAGGACCAAAAGGTCTTAATGGGGAGGAATGATCCAAAATGGATCCAGGAAGGCCTAAAAATCAAAGTTCTCATAATCGGACGAAACTAGCTCCATTGCGTAGGGATCATCATGTCGATTCTGACCATATTTTTTTTTCTTGAAAATGGACACAATATGCCGAATTTATCGCGATCTGAAGATCAGGTCAAAGAGGTAAAAAAAGTCACGACAATGGGACACTAGGTCCCTAAAAAGAAGTCAGATTAGGTATACAAAAATAAAACTGGTTTATTGTGATGATATTTACCTCATGAGGGAAATGAATAACGCAAAAAACAAAAGATACCACAACTATCATAGCATAAATCCAACTATGACCTAAGAGGAGGTTGTACTCTAAAAGATCATTGATGACCTCTACCTCTACAAACATAGTCTTTCCCCATAGTTGAAGAGGAAATTATGGTATGATCCCACAAGGTCTAAATGAGTGTTCATCAAAATATTTTAGCATAGTCAATGAAGGGACTATCTCTATAGAGCTAAGGGATTTCAAAAATGAAAAGGACATCACACTTGTGGAATCTCTTTCATCCAGCATAGTCCTAAAGATATTTTTCCTATGGGACAAAACATGAATATAGAAAGTGAATGGGTGGGGAAGTCATGGCTTCAAATTTTCTGGGTTGAAATTTATAAGATGAGAATATGTTGGATCAAAGAGCCAATAGTAGATAATAATTATGTTTGCTACATAGGGAAGCTCTGGAGAACCTATAAGGTAGACAAAGTGCATGGAGCCTTAGTTAGATCTTCAAAAGTACTGTAGTTCTGAGTGGCTTGAGCATTTTGGTTATGTGTCAATCTTTATAATAGAACTTTTGTAAGGAATGACATTGCATCAACTATCAACTTATTTACGTGGAGAATATTTTGAAGTTTGGACATAAAAACTTTTTTACCTTTAGAGCCAACCTTAGGTACATCATAATTACAATCCCTAGTATGGAAATTTATGTCATATTCTCACATATACACGTTGGAATTTGATGAGTTTCCCCCTGTGAAAGGGCACCCTATTTTCCACCTTGAAAATGTGTAGGGTTATTCAAAACTCCAACAACCATTTTCTAGCCTTGGGGAGGTAAAGAGTTCGATAAAATAACAGGTTTCTAAATAACATCCCATTGCACCAATGATCATTGGGATTCCTTCACCTTGGGGAAAATTTGAGTAAGGTGGTATTCCATACAATGCTTACATGGAAACTTAACTTTCCTTTTCTCTTTCATATCCCCACTAGTGTTGTTATTGTTAACATTAGTTCCACCTATTTCTTTCTTGGTTTTACCTTTCTTCTTTCCTCCGGGTTGATGGGTTTCCTTTGGGTTAGATGCTTGAATAGTGAGGATGTTAGAGGATTGGGTGGGACCAGAGGTACTAGGTATAACTTGCAAAACCACAGGAAAATTAGAATACAAGGACATTGTTGATGCTAGTGGTAGCATCAGACATGTAATTTTGCACAAGTCTACGTGTCTAGATGTGTGGAAATAATCCAAAGCCTTATATTCTTAGATTTACTTTAATTAAAAGAATTATTAAAGTAAATTGTTTATTAATTAATTATTTAGTTAGTTAATTGAGTGATTTAAGGAAAGTGCTAAAAGTAATTAGCTTGTAATCTTAGCAAGTAAATATCAAGTGAGGTGAGAAGTAATCTCAACCATCAATCACTTTGGAGATTAGAAATAGATTATAACTCATGGTTATAAAAGCAAGGCTAGGGTGAAGGAGGAAGACACTTGACACTTGATGCTTGTGTTGAGAGAGTCGAAACAGAAAGGATTGAATCACAGAGGAATGTGATTCAAGATATTGGATAGTTGGAGAAGGACTTCCATCTAGAGATCATGCATGTCAAGGAGAAAAGAGAACAAAGGTTTCCACAAGTGGGTTTCACTTAGGCGAATCCATAGGAAATTATTGCACCATACAAATATTTCCATATAGGTTTTTCGTACGTGTATGATGGTTCCAGAGGAGACAAGCCCGTTTACGTGGGTGCACAATAGGTATAGTCACATACATCTCGAAAAGCGTGTGGTTTTGGTTCGTAAATCAGGTCAGGCTTTTCTAGGTTTGTATGCAGTTGTATTTCTCTCAGTGGGCCAATATCCCTGTTAGGAGAGACCTGATTTTAGCATAATAAAATCATTCTCAGCACTGGGTTTTTGCTCCAGGATTTTTCCAGGGATATCTTCCCAAAAGTATTGATGTTCATGTGTGCATTATTTGGTTTCCATTTTTTTCTTCCGCTTCATGTTTAAAGTTGAATATTTCAACAGTGCATTTTTGTTTTGTGACTTGCAAATCTGATTTGCAGTAAGAAAATAACTAGATAATAAGATACTTAGGTGTTGGAGTAAGAGGTATTCAACATGGTATCAGAGCACATGATCTGAAGGGAATCCATATCTCAGATCCATAACATATTCATAACCAAAAAGCGTAAAACAAAGGACATATTTTAGGGAAACTATCATACTAAGGAAAAACCAAGGTTTTTCATGTCTATAGAGGTCTATGCAGGTCACAAAAGGGACAATCACACACATACATGGGTGTATGTAGTCACATGTGAGCACAATTGTGTTTACATGGGATGCAGTGAGAACATGAGCCTACATACATATGCCTATCAATATTTCTCCTCCTTAATCAATCAAGCTCAAACTAGAACTAGACATGTGTGTGTGTGTGTGTGTGTGTGTGTGTGTGTGTGTGTGTTTAGAAAGCCACAAAGTTGAAGAAATTATACATAGAAAACCAAAACCATTTTATTATGCTCAGAGAATTCATTACAAAGTGGGGTTGAGATATGCACAACAAAAAATCCCATGCATTGTTACTCAAAATCCAACCCAAATTGCATACAACCATGGATTTGAGAGACCTTATCTCAGTGAGGACAAACTTCTCAACTCCTTCATCCATCAACTTCGAGCAGGATACCTTTCGAGCTCTTGTTTTTTATCCTTCAATATCTTTTACCCAATTCTCCTCTCATCTCCCATTGATCTCCTCACTTCAACCTTCATTGTTTTAACAACTTCCTTTGTAATACTAACCATCACAATGGTTGGATTCCACTTCCAACTTTTCCAAAAAGACAAAATACAACAAATGTTTACAAAGGTTTTTCAAAGATCCAATTCGGATCACACCTCCCCATTTGAAGGTGTTTGCTCCCAAAAATCTTCAACTCCCTTCAATATTATTCTATGATCAACAAGCATACTCCAAAAAATCTCCAAAAAAGGGTGTCTATGTTGTAGGATGGAAGATAAGAGATGAATAGGGGATTCCTTTGACATAATCTTGTTATCCATATCATGGATATAAATTACATTTCCTGTTGCAATAGGTCATTGGAAAACTGCTACTCCTTGGGCTACAAGTGAAAACAACTACTCTTTCCCTTTGAATCTCCAAGCTTTCTTATTGGCTATTTATTTTTTGGGATGGATTTTGAGTTGAAGCCTCCAACATTTGGCCTTCCAATTTCTAGTCAATATGCATTTCCAACAATAGTTCCTACATGGACTTCTTGGCATTCTAGAGTGAAAATAATCATTACACTTATGTCTAAAACCCCTGTTTCCCCCCATCTTGTAATTAATCATTAATTATGATTACCATGCTATGGCATGTGAACAATGTAAATATATTATTTTTTAGATTTCCAATGACTATCTTTGGTGGTGAATCCTTGAAGTTCTAGCCATGATATCACTAGACGAAAGAGTGAGGAAACTATAGAGAGGGTTCATTATGAAAAAATGACCCCAAGTTCTCTTTGTTGATATAATAAGCCTCAACCCAGTTCCAAGGAAAAATCAGTTAATGAGAAAATGATTGGTGGTTGAACAATCAACTACCCCAATGAATGGAAGCATGGAGGGTTTGGTTGAATGGATAGAAAATTGTTAGCTCAAAGTACCATAGAGTGCATTTTTCCTGTAGGACCAGATTGACCTGAGTTTCTTCTGATAGAAGGAACAAGACAGGTCCAGAACCTTCCCGGGGAGGAAAAAGGCATGCAAGAATACACACAAAGGAAAACAAGAATGAGACACATGGAGAAGGGGGTGTGACTCAGATATGTAGAGAGAAAGAGGAAGAGTGTGTGAGGCTCTCCAGTTGAGAAGAAGAATTGGAAGATTAATTTTTTCTAGTTACTGGAGAGAACAAGAGAAAATATCTTGAAGAATTCGCATAAAATAGGACATGAGCAGAAGGTCACAAGCTTGATGCTGAGGGAGCATCTGATAAACCGCATAGAGGCTATGACAGAGAAAGAACCTCTGATAAACTACAAAGGTTCCCTAGTGATATCATGGCTTGGCACAAGGGTGGACAGAGTGCTAAGAATGAATGCCTCTAAGCCTGTGGTTGGGTGGAAAGGTGAACACCCACAATCAGTAGGTGATCGACTATAATAGATAAGTATTTTGTTTTCCCTGTGAACTTGGATTGAAAAACATGATTTGAATGTCTGTAATTGTGATTAATTGTGCCTCACTTGAAATTAATGGTTATAATGCTTACTGCACTTCTGTAAGTTGTTGCATTTGAATGGGTGTGAGGTGACAAGTTTGGCCTTTGGGCTGGTTCAAAAATACCTCTCCCTATTTTAGAACTTAAGTTCTGTGAATGGAGGGCACTCCCTTCAAACCATTTGTCTAAGAGACCATGGGCTCATGCCCATGGCGTTAACCAAATCTTGGCTAAGAGTTAAAGAGTGTAGCCTATGGAGCTTGACAAAGTTCCATAAGAATAGGTCCATGGAGCCCTCCACTACACTAAAAAAGGAGCTAAGTTGTTTGGGACTCAGGGAGTTCGGAGCTCCGGGGTGAATGAACACTGCAATGTCCAAATGTGTTGTAGGCGACCTGTCAGATCGGTAACTTGATGGTTTACCGATAGTTGGTGGTCAATTACCCATAATCGTGGGATTTGTCCCCTTGTTAAACCCCAATCATCTTCTCGGTCACGAAGTAACGCGAGTCGTAGATATGGGGGTATTTGGGATCTCCCCTGATAGATGGATCTATGTCGTGATCAGTCCAACAATGACCACTTCGGGAGAACATAGTTGTTATACCACCAAAACCTCTGAATGTCAGAGTCACAAAGTAATTTGGGTCGTCGATCTAAGAATCCTTTGGGATCCCTCTCGACCGTTTGATCGTAGGGACATGTGTATTACGTCGAAAGCATGTGGGGGTCCACATGTTGATCAATGGTGATGCCATGTGTGGTGGCCTCATGACATAGTAAACAGATGTCGGTGACTTGAGGCATGTGCCATGCATTTTTCCAGTGTGTTTTGTGTTGACAGGTGTCCCTCTAGGAGTGGCCTATTACTGAGACCAAGGGACCTTTGAGATAAAGTTGTGAGCCATTGATCTGTGGATTCCATTGAAAACTTCTCCCAATCGTCCGATCAACTAGTGGAAGGAACGCATGTAGCACTCCGACGAATTCCTATTCCGGGAAAGAAAGGGCATTAAACAGTCATAACCTTCGAACGTTGAACTCATGAAGTAACGTGAACCATCGATCTGAGGATGCTTCAGGATCTCTCTCAACCATTGGATCTAGACTGTGGTCAGTCTGACGTTGAACTACTCCAGGGGAAAAAGAGTGCTAAATGGGTGGAACCCCAAACGTCGAAGTCGCGAAGCAACGAAGGTCGTGGATCTGAGGATCTACGTGGACCTGTCTCAACCATGGGACAAAAATTTATTGGAAGGTTGCGGGCAGGAGTTCGGACTTCAGAGCTCTCGGTGATTTTGTAGGTAGGAGAGGTTAGAGGCTTCCAGAGTTTGTCCGTCTACAGTGATGTTGCATGATGATGTCACCTAGGGTGGCATGGACCCATGCTCAGCATGCCACATGTCACCTTGATTTGTGTTTTATATAGACCTCATACACTAATTGGAACATTATACATGTCTGCCATTAATAGGGCCATGTGTCATATCCGTCTTTTGCCACATGTCACCCCCTGGTACACGATGGTTTAACCCAATGGCTAATGGGACCTCGGGATTTTGGGTGTTCAGAACTATGGGAGATGTAGGTTGTTAGAACATATGCTCCAAAAAGGGTCAAAGGCCATAGCTATGTGCCAGGGCCTCGAGATTTTGGGATTTTGGAACTCCGGGAGGTTTAGGATGTTAAAATGTATGCTCCAAAAAGGACCAAAGGCCGGAGCTACATGGCAGGACCTCTGGAGTTCAGGAGTTCGAAACTCTGGGAGGTTTAGGATGTTAGAATGTATGCTCCAAAAAGGGTTGAAGGCCAAAGCTAGGTGGCAGGACCTCAGGAGTTCGAGAGTTTTGAGGGTATGTTCATAACAACACAATGAGGAACCTCGTTGAAGGCCATAGCCACGCGAAAGGATCCCGAGACTTCAAGACTCTGGGAATGGTTCAGACATGGATATGAAGGACGAAGGGCCAAAGTCCTGGTGATCACGAAGGCATGGGGAACATCCCATGTAACCGCCTCTCCAATGGCCATGTCATCGCTAAGGGATGAAAACCATGGTCAAGTCTGGGAAAGGTGGAATGGTACAAATGAGGCGAACCCACGTGGGTGCCACGTGGCCTTTGACCAATGATTCTTGAAGAGCTTCAGAAGGGCATAACTTCCAATCCAGAGCTCGGATTTGAGCATGGTAACAATCGTTGGAAATATCTTGACGAGTAGAAGGTTATGGAGATCTCCGGAAGAGAATTTGAGATGATGGAGGAAAGAAATATTTTGATGCCCCATCACTTACAAAGATACTTAAGGGGTTGGGTGTGTTACAAAGTGGTATCAGAGCGGGGAAGAACACTTGTCTTGCTTGGGCTCATGAAAAAGTCAAGTGATTATTTTTTTTTATTAGAAAACTTTAAGGGAGAGGGCATCCTACCCTACCCTATCTAGCAGAGCATGATTCAAACACAGGCCTGGGTGGGTCGGAGAACAGTCATAAGACTAGTTTACCAAGGCTAAGATGAGCTTGTTGAGAGTATTATTGTCGTATGGAAATTATCTGCATAAGTTCCTTGAGGAGAAGGATGCAGATTAAAATCCAGTTGGGATTTCACCCAATGAGATTGAATCATGCTAGACTGTGGCAGAATAAGCCTATCATTTATTTTGGGAAATGATAGCTAGTCCTACAAAAGTGGGATTATGCCGAGAGGCATTATTAATAAAACTTGGATGCAAATGGCATAAACCTGTTTTAAGGAATACTTGAGTCCAGAGGGAAAATGGACGGAAGAGGTGGAACATAGTTACCAACTTAACGAGAACTCTACAAATTTCTCGTTTTTTAGGGGGTCCAATTTTTTACCCCGTTATAAAAAATGGTGCTACTGGTAGCATCCCCTCTCCCTTTTTAGGTGGTTTTTCGATATTTTAAATTTTTCGATCCACAATGTTTCCACATTTTTTTTAAAATGCTTATTTTTCATCTATTTTCAAACTTTTCTATTTTATTTTTATTTTTATTTTTATTCAACTATGTTTTTAGTTATTTTTCCATGCTTCTTTCAATCTTAAAAATATTTTTTACCATTTACTTTTTTGAAGTTGTCATTTTTCATATAATCGTGTCTCCTTATTTAATTTATTGTTTCATACTTTTAAAATATACTGGAAAACAACGTTTTTAACACATTGTTTACCTTTACTTCAATACATAGAAAAACATTGTAGTTAAATAACACTATTTTTAATATTTAACAAAAAAATATAATTCATT
>ML788608.1:32109-55510 GCA_009831015.1 Picea engelmannii
AATTATTAAAAAACTTTAAAATATGTAAATTTTATATAAAAACAAACAAATTAAAAAAAAATATGCACCGGTCATGGGAGGCCATGGGGCGATTCCTGAAAATACCCCACGACACCCACGATGCCCAACCAACCCATGCGTGGGCTGGTTGGGCGTCATGGGTGTCATGGGGGGTGATGTTGGGCATCACCTCAAACCCCAGGAGCTAAGCCCCCTACAGGGCTAGAGATTAGCCCGTGGGGGTTGGGGCGATGCTCGACATCACCCCCCACGACACCCATGATGCCCAACCAACCTGCGTGAGCTGGTTGGGCACCATGGGTGTTGTGGGGGGGCATCGCCCCCCACACCCCAATAATATGTAGGTTTGTATTTTTTTTTTTTAATTTGGTTTTAATTTTAATCAAAATTTTATGTTGTTTCTATTGCAAAATTGTATTTTTTTTTAATGTTTTTATATTTGTTTGTATTTGTTTGTTTGTTTTTTTTTTTAACTTTAGTTTCAATTAAAATTGATAGGTTTTGTATTGTAAAATTGTTTTTAATTTTGTTTTTTTAAGTTGGTTTTCTATTTTTTTTAAATATACTTAAAAGTTTATTTTAAAATTGGTTTTAAAATTTCCTTTTTATTCTTTAGTTATTGATTTTATTAAAATTATTTTGTTTTCATTTAAATATTGTTTTTAAAATATATATTTTTTAATTTTTGTTTTTTCTTTTCTTTTAATTTTAAAGTTTTAGTTTAAGATTTTTTAATATTTTTTATTTTACACAAATTTTTTTTGAATTTTGTTATTTATTTTTGTCTTTTTCAAGTATTTTTTGGTTTTTTTTTTATTAAAAAAAAAACTTTTTAAAGGTTTTTTAATGATTCTTTTGTACACAAAATATATAATTTTATTTTAAATTATTGGTTTTGGAGGAAAATTTTAAATTCTTTTTATTTCTTTCTAGTTATCTTTCTTTTTCACCTTGTTTTTAAATTTTTTTTTAATTGAATTTTGAATATATTTTTTTAGTGTGTTTTTTTAGTCATTTAAAAAAAAAAGTATTTGTGAAGATTTTGTTCTTTCTATTTATTTATTTTTTAATGTAAATTTAAAAAAGAATTGTAAATAAATTTTCAAGTGACCATTTAGGGTCCAATTTTTGGTTGTTTATTTATGTAGGGTTTTGTTATCAATGTCACAATTTCAATTAGGTCGTAAATAGCTATGATTTTCATGTTTAGGAAAAAACATTTTGTTTTACAGAGCATCACTTTTTGATTTAGGTGATGATTTTAAGGTTTTTTTGAGCTATTGTCTGAGCTTCAAAGACCATGTTTGAGAAATGTTGTAATTTTGATCCCATTTTAAAAAATGGTGCTACTAGTAGCACCACTTTTTTATTTGGGGGTTGATTTTCATGTTTTTTATGCAAAAATATGGGTTTTAAGGACTAGAGTTATCGTTTTGAGGTCACAGTTCTCGTTAAGTCGATAACTATGTTGTGGCAGGAATTGGGTAAAAAATGGGGCTTAATGAAGCCTTTGTTAATTAAAAGTGTTGATTAAATGAAGGATTTGGCATTGGGAGTACAATCCTCCATGCCTATAGAACTTATGGAAGTAGGTGAGATCATCCTACTTGACCTGTCATGACTGAAAAGAACTTTCTACTGGGGTAATTCCCCCCTTGTAAAATAAAAGAAGTCATGAGGACTGAGAACGAACCTCATGGAAGAAGTGAAATGACATGAGCAATTTCAAAAGATCATGGTTGTGCTAAAGAAGTGTAAATCCTCATTAACTAAGGGTAGGTCTATGCATGAAAATGTAAGAGATAAGAAAGTGGAACCTGTCTGCTTTGCATACATGGGTATAATGTTTGGTGCACGAAGATATGTTGAAATTCATATCTCAAAGATAGAGAAAGCATATGACATGCATATATACTTATTATAGTCTGTCATTGAATGTAAAATATGGTGATGTCATAGATCATATGGTTAGTGATGATCTGACTATGACAACATAAGTAAAAGGTTGATGATGTTGAGTACATAGTTCCTTATGAGGATAAGGTGGGAGGATTAATGAAATGTTTATCCTGGATGTGGTAGAGGAAGTGTAATTGGGACACTTCTAGATGACCAATGGGTTAGGTTGACATCCAGAGGTGGATGGTAGCCACATGGATATGGCTTGGTACACTCAGATAACTATAAGAGGTAGTTTAGGAAAAGATTCCCTTATAGAGATCTGATGACTAAGAGTGAATTGAGGCATGAAGAAGAGACTATAAATGGTTATCTTACTACCTTGAGTGATACAATAACTACCCATATGAATTTTGAATTATGTAAGGTTTTTACAATAGAAAGGGAAAACGTAACCCTTGTTGGTGATTGCCATGTAGAGAGGGCAACATCAGTATGAATTATGACTATGAGACTAGTAATATGATTGACTATAATCTCTCACTAAAGAACACTAATATTAAAACTAAAATATCAATGTGAATGGATGAGGTAAAAAGGTGCAAGAGATGCACCTACATATATACAATATATCTATACATGCTTAAAACAATAATATGACTGCAAGCTCTCAACTGAGAGGGAAGCTCAGTGTTGAGTGTCTCTATGAGACTTGTCATAAGAATTATTGGAAGATCCTTGGGAGAAGGATCTGGAAGTCTGATATGTCCATGTGTATGAATGACATGAAAAAGGTACAAGCAATGAGTTTTCATGATGAATGTTTGGTTATGTTTATATATGCTTGAGTGCAGGGATTTAATGCATTGTGAGGTTTCTTGATATGAATATTGATATTAAGACCAAATAGATATGAGTGAATGATATTAAATGTGCAATTAATGCACATGTATGATGCAAGACTAAATGAGCAAGGATGCTATGTTGTCAATATAAGAGGAAAATTGATTATTCCTTTGAGGATCGCATGAGAATGATTGTGAACAATCATGAGTTGAATGATTTTAAAGCAAATATGCATGTTTATATTCCTTATGGAAATATTTGGTACACAGCTGAAGCTAACTCAAGGTTGAGGCCATCATCGATAGTGAAGGATATGAAATAAGGAAGTTGCATGCTGAAGGAGTTCCTTGTGGAGAAACTGTGTGAAGACTCTGTTAGGAGAACAAAGCCACAACCTTAATGATTGTTGGGAATTGAGTAGTGGACTGCAAGTGTGTGTGTGTATATATATATATATATATATATATATATATATATATATATATATATATATATNTAATCTTGGATTACATTCTAAAACAAAATGTATAAGTGGAAGAATAACAAATGAATGCTGACCATTCTAATAACTGAATGGTAATGTGCAAAATGCACAGCTTCATGAATCATTATGAAAAAAAAGTCTCCTATTGGAGCATGCATATGTATCCAATAAGTTAGGGAAAACCTAACCAAGGCTGCTCAAATAAAAGAGAAGGAAGATCCCAGAAGGGAGTAGATTGCATAAGTAAAGAAGGAGACAAGGGGGGAATATTATTCTCACCTTGAAAACTCTCAATTGTTTAATAGAGTTGTAAGATTTAAAAGAACAATTTTGAAAACGAGTACGGCTGAAAAAAGGAAAATAGATAAATCAGTAAGTTTGGATGAATAGGTTTGGTTAACCCGTGATAAGTAAAGGCAGTGGGGCCTTGAAAAAATAACTCAGTTGGACTGAAATTCCAGGGTTGTGTAGAAGGAGTTGGACAAGGGAAGAGTTCCTTGACTCCTTCTTTGTTGATTTTTGTATTTTCTATGGTATGAGAGATTGATTTACTAATGCAGGCAAGTGTTTTGGTATAAGGATGTTGGTGGTTGTATGATCATGGAATACAACTAAAAACTTGAATGGGATTGCACTAGCTAACACATTAAGGAGTAATGTAGTAGAGTGCATAGAGATATGTTGGGGAATATTTGAAAATGTTTTATTGATTTGAATGCTATGATACAAACATTTTTATTTTACATGACGACTAATATATTTGTGATGCTTGTCACGTGTAGAAAGAAATTGGAGCTGTTGAGAAATACATGTGCCAATGATGGACAACTTCAAGCAAAGGACGACTATGAGAAGTTTGTTGTTAAAGGATCGTTGAAGGGAATTTAAAAGTCCCCATAAAGCACCACTGTTGAGGTGATATCATAGAGGGTGCTAGATGCTAGAGCAGGTATAAAAATGTTCATATGTATGTGGCATAAGGTATGAAGGAATTTGGTAAGAATCCCTTCTAAAAATATTTCATTATCTTAAAGATATGCAAATAATTTTTGAGTGGTTGTTGTATGCCATTGCTACCCAAGTGGGGTAAGATTCGGGAAAGAAGAATTTGAACAATAGAGAGAGGAAGTCTATGTCAGTCAAGGGTGAGTTATAATCCTTGCAAGAAAATGCATGGGTAAGGAGTATTATGGGTACCATGACCAATCTAGGGAGATTGAGAATAAAGGTGCTCATAGTTAGCATGTCACATGGAATGCATTGAGGAAATGCACATTGCATAAGAGGGAAGACAAGAGATTTTCCATTAAGGAAGAAGGACTTTCCAATACTCTACTTGAATTGTAGAGTTGTTAAAGAAAAAATAATTTTGGGTGGCCATGAGTGTTGGCAACCTGGTTACTAATGGAGGAAGAATGCTTGGGTGCATTCAAAAGAAACTTTTAGTGTCATATGTGCTGATTTGGGATCGTGATCAACCTGTAGCAGGAAGCATAGTCCTGATGTAAGAGTGAATGAGAATAATCAAACCTATGGTGAAGAGGTTGGTTGAGCTCCAACACACCATGGCAAAGTGCTTGTCATAATTATGGAAAACTTGAACCTAATGTAAGGGTACATTGGGTATGAATGTGGCCATGAATATTGGCACATTGATTAAAGTCAACTGATATTTGTGTTACATTTGGAAAATTTAGTGTGTTGAAAGGATGCATACATAAATAATGATATATCATTTTGCCTTGTACCCCCTAATAGATGAAAATGACTTGGACTGTTAGTATGCATAGTTTTGAAAATATAATGTGTAGGAAAACTAACAATTTGTTTGGTTGAGGAATGTTGAAATTGCAGGAAGAAAAGGGTCTTGGATATGGTAGTGTTGTAAGCCCATAAGGAGGACCAATTGTCTATTGAGAAAAATTGTTATGGGAAGGAAATTCCCATACTTGTGAATCTGGTTCTTGTGCAGAACAGATCTGAAAATAAAGGTGGAATTTGAAAATCTGTGGGTGATAGATTTGCAAGAAAATTTTGAATTTGAAATTGATGATAATATCTCATGATTTTTGTATACCTGTGATACAAGTGAAACGAAAAATATATGTTTAGGGAGGATAGGTGAATACTGTCAAGATGGAAAGCATGAAAAATGTTATTGATTTTGGATAGGAGAACCCTATGGTAAGCCATGATCACCCTAGAATATGTTGTGTTGTGGCAACACAAGCCGAAGGAACACCTTGACAAAGCAAGTCTGAGGGACGCCTCAAATGTAAGGATCAATGAAGTCTCTAGAACTCTTCTTGTGCGAAAAATCCTTGGCAAGGAAAGATGGATCACCCAATGGACTGTATAACAGAGAAGGGGATGCATGAGCCTAGGCCTAGAGGGTGAGTGCCCACAAAGAAGAGGGGACTTTGATAATTTTCATACACTATTGATTGTGATCATGCACACAATGGGTATGTCAAGGAAAAATAGTGAGATAATGTAACAAGGCAACCATATAGATGCAAATCCATGAACTTCATAGATAAGTATTGTGCTCGATTATGAAATTTTCCTCTTGAATTTTGGACAACGATAAAATGTTTTCACTTGAAATTGTGATTAATATGTCTGTTGTCCAAGATTATTGAAGGCATGTTACGAAGTCCAAGGGTATAGAGAGGACCTGACTAATAAAGAGAATCGATATTTCTGAAGCAGCTGAATGACAAAGGCATGACATGTGTTATTGAGAAAGAACATCGAGGATGGTGTTCCTTTTACGGGGGGGATTGTAACATCCATGTTTCCCCCCAGCTTGTAATTAATAATTAATTATGATTACCATGCTATGGCATGTGAACAATGTAAATGTATTATTGTTTATATTTCCAATGACTGATTGTGGGGATGAAGCCTTGAAGTATTGGCCATGATATCACTAGAGGAAAGAGTGAGGAAACTATAGAGAGGGTTCATTATGACAAAATGACCCCAAGTTCTCTTTGTTGAAATAATAAGCCTCACCCTGGTTCGAAGGAAAAATCAGTTAATCAGAAAAGGACCGGTGGTTGAACAATCAACTACCCTAATGAATGGAAGCATGGAGGGTATGGCTGAAGGGATAGAAAAATGTCATCTTGAAGTACCACATAGTGCAGTTTTCCTACAGTCCCAGACTGACCCAAGTTTCTTCTGACAGAAGGAACATGACAGGTCCAGAACCTTCTTAGGAAGGAAAAAGGTGTGCAATAATACACACAAAGTTAGACAACAAGGAGACACATGGAGAGGGGTGTGCGACCCAGATATGCAGAGAAAAAGAGGAAGAGCGTGTGAGGCTCTCCAGCGGAGAAGAAGAATTGGAAGATTAAGTTTTTCTGGTTACTGGAGAGAACAAGAGAAAGGATCTCGAAGAATTTACAGAAAACAGGACCCGAGCAGAAGGTCATGAGCTTGATGCTGAGGGAGCATCTGATAAACCTCAAAGAGGCTGTGACAGAGAAAAAACCTCTGAGAAACTGCAAAGGTTCCCTAGTGATATCATGGCTTGGCACAGGGGTGGCTAGAGTGATAAGAATGAATGCCTCTAAGCCTATGGTTGGTTGGAAAGATGAACACCCACAGTCAGTTGGTTGGTGATCAACTGTAATAGATAAGTATTTCATTTACCCTATGCACTTGGATTGAAATACATGATTTGAATGTCTATAATTGTGATTAATTGTGCCTCATGTGAAATTAATGGTTATAATGCTTACTGCTCTTCTGTAAGATGTTTCATTTGAATGGGTGTGAGGTGAAAATTTTGGCCTCTGGGATGGTTTGAAAATACCTCTCCTTGTCTTAGAACTTAAGTTCTGTGAATTTGGGGGTGCTCCCTTCAAACCAATTGTACAAGAGACCACAAGCTAATGCCCATGAACTTAACCAAATATTGGCTAAGAGTTAAAGAGTGTAGGCTATGGAGCTTGACAAAGTTCGATAGGACCATGTCCATGGAACCCTTTGCTACACTAAACAAGGAGCTAAGTTGTTCAGGACTTTGGGATTCCGGAGCTCCGGGGTGAATGAACACTGCAACGTCCAAATGCACTTGAGGCGACCTGTCGGACTGGTAACTTGACAATCATTTACCCATAATCGCGGGATTTGTCCCCTTGCTAAACCCCAATCATCTTCTCGGTTGCGAAGTAACGCGAGTCATAGATCTAAGGGTATTAGAGATATCCCCTTACATATGGATCTACATCATGATCAGTTCAACGTTGACCACTTCGGGAGAACAAAGGTGTTATACCACCAAAACCTCCAAATGTCGAAGTCGCGAAGTAACGTGGGACGTCGATCTAAGGATCCTTCGGGATCCCTCTCAACCATTTGATCGTAGAGACGTGCATATCAATTCGAAAGAACATGGGGGTCCACGTGTCGAGAAATGGTAATTCTATGTGCGGTGGGCTCATGACATAGTAAAGAGATGTCTATGACTTGAGGCATGTGCCACACATTTTTCCAGCATGTTTTGGGTTGACAGGTGTCCCTCTAGGAGTGGCCTATTTGATCCAGATTTCAAGAATGAAATGAATACAGATTATTAACAGCTAATTAACACAAACTAATAGAGATATAGTAAAAATTGTTTTCTATTCAATAAGTAAATAAGTTGAAACTGTAAAATGCAGCGGAAACAAGCTTGTTGGAATGGTGGCAGATTATCTTTGAGAAGAGATGTGACGGTTGCGCTCATTCGCCAGAAGATTATTACAATGAGGCTCTGAAGGAATTTCTTACAATAAATAGGAATTCCCAAAACCATAGACATCCAAAAACCTAACCCTAGAAGATGAAGTGCCAAAAGTCATGTGGGCCCCGTCTGGGTAAGTTAGTGCATCAACTTTCCGGGGTCGTAACTTTTGCATACGATATCCGTTTTAGGCGTATGATATCTCATTGGAAAGGTATTTTCGAGAAGATTCATTTTGGGGGCTCAATAATGCCTTTGGTTATCATTGAGAATATTGATGCCCCAAAAATCCTTCATTTAGGCCCTCAAAATGACCCCGGAAGTTAAAACTACTAAAAATAGTAAATTGCCAAAATTGCCAGAAAATTGTTTTGATCCAGTTGGAAAAGGTGGGTGGCCACAAATATCCACCTGGATCACTAATACTGAGACCAAGGACCTTTGAGCTAGAGTTTCAAACCATTAATCTAGGGATTCCATTGAGAAATTCTCCCAACCATCCGATCAACTAGTGGAAGGATAGCGTGTAGCACTCCGACAAAGTCCTACTCTGGGAGAGAAATGGAATTAAACAGTCAGAACCTTTGAATGTCGAAATCGCGAAGTAACGCAGACCGTTGATCGGAGGATGCTTCGGGATATCTCTCGATTGTTGGATCTAGACTGTGGTTAGTCCGGCATTGACCTACTCCGAGGGGAAAATAGTGCTAAACGTGTGGAACCCCTGAATCCTGAAGTCATGAAGAAATGAAGGCCATGGATCTAGGGATCTACATGGACCTGTCTCAACTGTGGGATAAAAAGGTATTGGAAGGTTGTGGGCAGGAGTTGGGACTTCGAAGCTCCGGGTGATTTCGCAAGTAGGAGATGTTACAGGCTTCCAGAGGATGCCCGTTTGGAGTGACGTGGTACGTTGATGTCACCTAGGGTGACATGGATCCAAGCTCGGCATGCCACGTGTCACCTTGATTTGTGATTTCTACATAACTCATACACCAATTGGAATGTGATACGTGTCTGTAATTAATAGGGCCACGTATCATCTCCGTCTTTTTCCACTTGTCAACCCTTGGTGCGTGGTGGTTTAACCTAATGGCTAATGGGGCCCTGAGAGTTTGGTAGTTTGGAACTCTGGGAGACGTAGGTTGTTATAACGTATGCACCAAAAAGGGTCGAAGGCCAGAGCTACGTGGCAAGAGCTTGGGAGTTCAGGAGTTCAGAACTACGGGAGGTTCAGGATGTTAGAATGTATGTTCCAAAAAGGACCAAAGGCAAGAGATATGTGTCAGGACCTCAATAATTTGGGAGTTCGAAACTTCGGGAGTTTTAGGATGTTAGAATGTATGCTCCAAAAAGGGTCGAAGGCCAGAGCTACGTGGGAGGACCTAGGGAGTTCAGGAGTTTTGCGGGTATGTTCATAACAACACGACGAGGAACCTCGCCGAAGGCTGGAGCCACGCGGAAGGATCCCATGACTTCGGGACTTCTAGAACAGTTCATACATGGATAGGAAGGACTAAGGGGTGAAGGCCCGGTGATCGTGAAGGTGCGGGGAACATCCCCTGTAACTGCCTCTCCAACGGCCATGTCATCGCTAAGGGATGACAACCATGGTGAAGTTCGGGCCAGGTGGAATGGTACGAATGAGGCGAACCCACGTGGGTTCCACGTGGCCTTTGACCAATGATACCTGAAGAGCTTTGGAAGGGCATAACATCCAATTCAGAGCTCAGATTTTAGCATGGTAACAGTGGTTGGAAATATCTTAACGAGCATAAGGTTATGGAGACCTCGGGAAGAGGATTTGAGATGATGGAGGAAAGCGAAATTTGTATGCCCCATCCCTTTAAAAGGTACTGAAGGGTTTGGGTGTGTTACATTATGACCCCTTTTCTTGCAACAAAAACAAACTATGACATTCCTTTTTTATTTGTGATGATGCTTGCTAGTTTGGTTGCTTGGTACCCCAAGAATTGGAGAAAATATGGATGTCATAATCATCTCTTTGTTTCTCTCTTCCAGGTTTCTACAAGAAAATTTGTGTGGCTTCTTGCACATGGATTATTTTTTGGTTCCTCTTGCCTTGGAGAAGGTGGTTTGAGCTATACTTGTGCTATATTCTTCTCCATTGAATCCTAAGACTTCATGGTTGGACCTCTATTGAGTTATAATGGGAATCAAAATTACTTGACCTTACTTTCCTATGCCTTGTCCATCATAGCCCATTTTTCTCATGAGCTTGGAATAGATGCTTCTAGTTTTCTTCTCAAAGTCACCAGAGGTATTTTGAGAAAGGTCTTGGAGGGTGAGTTTACCATGCTTTCCTTTGCCATGGTAGTATCTTTAGCAGTGGAAATGGAAAGGGATTCCTTTGTCTCTTGGACAATTACTTCTATCTTCTTCAAGGCCTCTTCTTTAATCTTTCCTTCATAAGGTGGGAAAATCTATCATAGGTCAGTTATGTTCTATGAAGGCAAGGTGACTCATCACCATTATTCAAGGAAAACCACACCATCTGAAATAACCCATTGGTCGTCTGTAAGGTTGTAGACTTAGAATTTCAGTCCCACCAAATGCCTTTGGGTCTTGGTTAGCTAAGTTTCTTTCTTTCATCCAAGAAATATGATATCTTATCCTATCGGAAATAGTTTGAGGTCATATTTTAAGATGAAAAACACGGTTTCAACCTAGAGAGTATTTACAAGAAAACTAGTATCCCTTGTAGTCAATGTTGAGAAAAACTCAAATAAAGTTATGTGCTTTCAGTGGTATTTAGTTTTAATATCGTATATAAAACTAGGTACCAATGTTAATCTCTTATTAACATGTTTCATTTTAACAAATTCCATATATATATCATTTTAAAAATTGATTAAATTAAAAATAACTATCCTTTAAAAATTTGTGTGTATATATATATATATATATATATACAAGTAAATAATGTATATATTGTTCTAGGGGGGAGGGTCGCAGGTTCCAAAGTCACAAGACTGAGGGCCACATACCTAAAGCCCCACTTTCAATAGTAACCACCACGGTTTTTTGTCCTAATTTCACGACAATTCCCCTTCCTAGGTGTTTTTTTGGCAAGGATCATCAAAAATTTCTTCATTGATGTCATTCCAATCAAGTTCCATTGACGTGGGAGATACACATGGATATGGACAAGTCATATGAGGAGATGGTCGACTATGATCCCAACCCACATAAAGGTGAAGCATTCAAGTCTCATTGCAATTTTTACAATGGGGATTTTCCATGTTGGTCTCAAGGTTTGCTAGCAGATTCACACATGGAGAGAAGTAATTCCCCCATGGTGTGCACCATTACTGAAGTATCATACCTTGTTCCCATTGTTAATGTGGAGGTTATATATCAATATGGGTTTAGTGAGATAAATTTTCATTCTTATCATCTTCTTCTGACCCTGTACACTTCTTTATCGACTGCATCTTAAGCTAGTGGGAAAGGGGGGTTTCCTACTAGTGCAAAGTATGAGGTGGTCGTGCGGGATTGTAAACCCTAGAAAACATATGTTGGGGATCATCCGAAGGTAGTGGAAATGGTGGTCATAAGGGATATTTCAGTGGGGAAAGTGAGTAAGTTCTATGACATGACCTTGGTTGGAAAATTTAGTGGGAAATCACAAAAGGAGGGTTCATTGTCTAATTGGATAGACTTGCAATGGAAACTAGATCTAGACTACTCAACTATGTTTCATGTTCTTATCATAGGATGAATGTTTTTTTTTTAGGTCGAAATAATATTTCCTATAAATTCTTAGCAAAAAATAGATGTGGGGGCCATTAGGGTTGATTTGCGGAAATGGGATATGAATTTCGACCCAACTAGAGAGCTAGGAGTGGGACTAAAAGTATGGGCCATTAATTCAGGGCTTCCTTTGGTCTCCTGGTCTTCAAGGGCTCTAGAATCCATAGGAAACAAGCTATGGGTTTTCTCAATTCTAGAGCCTAATTGGGAGTGGAAGGCGGATAAGAGGTGGGTGTAGATTCAGGTTGAGGTCGACCTAATGGAGCCTTTGGTAAGCAATGTGGATTTTGTGTTTGAAAATAAATGTGTCATCAGAAGGTCGATTATTGGTAGTTTCCATTTTGATTTTTTTCATGCCATGAGGTGGGATGTTTGCAATCACAATGCAAAAGGATGCCTCCTATTATGGGCAGACTATAAACAAAATGGGTCAATAAGTCCAAATTTACTCAAAGTGATGGCAGTCAACCTTAATCATCGAAATTTGAGGAAGCAGAGGATGTTATGGACCCTAAATATGGATGCTCGGCTCATATGATAGGTGATCCAACTCAATATATAGGTTCTCCTAGTAAGCATTATAGAATCCCTCCTCATGTTTATATTTCTCCTATTGATGTGGCTCTCCTCACCGATTTGGCTCTCATCTATGCTCCCTTAATTCCTTCCATGCTAGGTCCTATTATTTGGAATCCTTAGGGCTCTCCTCCTCTTCCCCTTTTTGGTGTAAGTCTCACAAGTTCTCCACCTCTTTCCCCTCCTGATTCTCCCCCTCTTCTCCTTCTCGGTTCAAGTCCTCCTGAATCCTTTTTATCCCCAGGGGAGGGTTCCACCTCTAGGGAACTATCTAACTCTATCTATAATATGAATGGAACAATACTCCCCCCTAAAAAAGAATGTGCTTTATGTCCCAGAGTGAGGAAGAAAGAGGACCACTCTTCTTGTGGCGGTTTAGCCCTTAACCTAACCCAACCTAATCTAGTTGGGAGAATGAAAAACCTCATAAAATATCAACAACATGCAGGTTTGGATATCCGTAAAGGAAAACAAGCCACCATTTCAAGGAACATTGGACCAGGGAAATCCAAGCCACCATTTCATGATTATTCTCTCCTTCAACATGAGAGTGGATTGGGCCTCAATCCCAATGTGTTGTTAGTCTAGGAAACCATGTGTGATGCTTTTAAATCCACACTGGCCCTAGAACCCTGGCTTAAAGGGTGGTCCTTTTGTGTTGACGACGTGTCTGGGTAGTGAGGAGGTCTAATCACTGGATGGAGTCTATTCTGCAAGGAAATTTCATCTATGTCAATCCATCCAATCATTGCGGTCAATTTGGTGGTCAAAGATGTGGACGTCAACCTCAATCAGGTTAATGTTTACGGTCCTTATTATGATAAAATTCCCTTTTGGGAATATTTGGCAGATTCTGGTGTTTTGAATGATCTAAACATAGTGGTCGGTGGTGATATGAACCTTACGCTTTCTTTAAGGGGAGTGTGGGTCTGCAATCCTCGTGAGGACCAATAGAGTGGTATTTTTTCATCCTTTTTTGAAAAATGCCATCTTGTAGATATTGAGCCTGTCAAATTTGTCCCCACCTGGAGGAATTTCCGTACCAACAAAGATGAGGTGGCGAAAATGATCGATATATTTATGGTCTCTTAGGGGTTGTTAAGTGGCCCATTTTTATGGAAATCAAGTGTTTTAGAAGAAGGACTATCCCACCATAGGCCAATTATTATAAATATTTCCAATTGGGGAGGGGAGACACCTTCGACCCCGTTGAAATTCAACCCTTCATGGTTAGCAGAGGAGGATTAATAGGCTCTTGTATCATAAATTTGGGTCTACTTATCCTCATTGACTGAATCTTCCTATATGACTTAATTTGCAAAAAATATATCCAGAGTCAAATTGACAACTAAAAAATGTCTTAGATCCTATTCCAAAAGGTTGATGTAGAAGTTGAGAGAGGATGAGGAAAACATTTCTCAGCTATATGCTACAATGGATAAAGGCTCCCTCATTGCCTCTCAATTTCAACATCTCAGGGATGCTGAAGCAATTTGACATGATTTGTTAGCCAAGAAAGAACAAAATTGGAAATTGAAGAGTAGGGTGGTGTGGTTAAAATAAGGGGATAACAACTCGAAATTATTTCACCACTATGCCAATTTTCTAAAAAATGTCAACCCAATTTGGGAACATGGAAAATTTTAGGGGCTAAAATTCGCCCATGGGCTAATTTTCCATGATTTTCCCCAAAAAAAGATTTGCCAATTTCCATTTTTTTTTTTAAATGATTCACCCAAATTCTATAGAATAAAATCATTTTACCTGTAAAATAGCCCAAATTTTATAGAAACTATATAAAATACTTATCAATTTGAATATTTTTACAAAAATATCGCCAAATATTTTATAGTTTTCATATTAGGGACTAGTATTATTTTGAGATAAATTTCCATCCTTAAAATTATCGTTGTTTTGGAAATCTAAGAAGAGGATGGTTCGATGGTTAGCTCGTTCAAATAGAAGGAGGAGGAAGGTGCCCTTTATTTTTTATCTATGTTTTAGGAGCCCATGGTTTGTCGAATGCAGGAAATCCTCAACATCATCTCCAAATTCCCCTTTGTAATTTTAGAAGAGATGAATCAGTCCCTAGGTGAGGAAGTCTCAAAGAAGGAAGTTCTGGAAGCCCTCTTCTCCAACCCTCTCCTCCATGAAAAAAGAGAAGATCCTGGGGCCGAATGGGCTTACAGTTGAATTCTTAATGGGTTTTTATGATTTGTTGAAAGACGATCTGTTGAAGGTAGCAAAGGACTCACAATCGTCTGGAAAGATCCTGGGATATTTCAACTCTACTTTTATCACTCTGCTCCCCAAAAAGAAAGATAGTGTATGATTTAGATATTACTGACCTATCTCTTGTTGTAATGTAATATACATGATCGTGGCGAAAGTTATTGCTAGAGGAACAAATCCTATCCTTAGTTATATCATTTCTGAAGAGCATTTTGGTTTCCTTAAGCATTGGTGAATCCATGATGTGGTCTCCATGGAAAAGAAATGGAACTAGTAAGAGATCAGTCTCAAGTTGGACTTATCCAAGGATTACGACTGGGTGAGTTGGACCTACCTTTGTATTTTCCTACTTTAGATGGGGATGGCTCTCTCAGTGGTCAATTGGATCATGGGGTGAATTAAGTCTATATCCTTTTCCTTGTTTATAAATGGAGATCCTTCTAGGTTTTTCAAATCATCTTGGGGGCCAAGGAAAGGATCTTCGTGATTTGTATTTCTTTTCCAAGTAGTTACAGAATCCCTTAGTAAGCTTATGATGGAGGCCCCAAGGGAGTGGGCGATCAAAGGCCTAAAAGTTCATATCAAGAATCCATCTCTCACCATTTATTTGTAGATGATGTCCTCTATTTCACCCAGGGAACTAAAAGGAGTCCTTGATCTCTACTGCAAAGCAACTAGAATGGTGGTGAACCTAGTTTTTTTTTTTTTTTATCATTTTTCTATTCTATATCTTGTTCTATAGGTTATCAAAAACTCCCTTCCTCTTCAGGTCAAGGATATGGATAACAAATTCAAACACTCAGAGTTCTTTCTAAAACTAGACAACTGTGTGTTCTCTTATTGGTTGTGGCTCTCTAAAATGTAGAGGCTTGCATTTATGTGTGGGCTAATGACTTGTTTTCAAGAGGAGGTAGTATGGTATTATTAAAATCATCCATTGAAAGTATACTAGTGTACTAGATGTCAATTATGTAGTTCCTAAAGATATTCTCACAAAAATAAAGGAAAATCAATTTCCATTATCTTTGTCTAGGCTCTTGCCAAGCAGCAGGTATACCATTTCTTAAATGGAATAAGGTGGCTTCCCCCAAAGAGCTCCGGGGATGGGGACTTAAGAAAATTTACACCTCTCAACCACTCACATCTAGAAGGCCTCTAGAGACTCTCTTGTTGTAATTCTTTATGGGGTCGAGTACCTAAATCAAAGTATATGGGAGGAATTTTAGTTGATGATTGGTTTAGACAACCATCCAAATATTCAAAAGGTTCAACCATTCGGAAGGCTTTGGTTTCATCCTTTCCATTGGTGGACCAATGGACAATGTGGAAAATTGAAGATGGAAGGTCAGTTCCAATTGGGGAGGACCCATGGGTGGGGGATGAAAACAAATTTTAATCATTTGATCTTCTTATACAAGATATCCATTTGGAAAACATATTCTCCTTAGTATATGCTCCTGCCCAGATTCCCTAGGTCTGGGGTAGGTCAAGCTGGAGATTGGTCCCATCCCTTGGAGTGGACAGAGAGGAGGTTGAAGAATGAGACTGTTATGTTGGTCTTCTGGTCTCAAATTACAATGTGTTCTAGGATGATGAACCTGATAGGTTCTGTTGGTTGAAGAACCCAAAATACATAGATTATACGACAAAGTTGTGTTATAAAGCTGATATGGATTTTCATTTTATAGGTGAAAAGAAGTGGCAGTGGGGATTTCTCTGGAAATTAAAATCTCTGCAAAAGAACACGACCTCTCTTTGGTTGGGTCTAATAAAGTTAACCTGGGATGTTGGTCTAAGGAAGGGATGGGTGGGTCCAAGAAAACGTGTTTTATGCAAAGACCTTGAAGAGACCATATCTGAATTTTTTATGGATTGTTTGTATGCATCCCAGGTTGTTGGGATCATCTAGAAGGAGTTGAAGATGTTGTCTTTATGGAACAAGTCTAGTCTTGAAAAATCTCTAAAGGATTGGTTGGTTGAGAAATAATTTAAATAATATGATTGAATGCCAATATTTTTGGTGTCCAACATTTGGTGGGCAAGGAACTCAAGCATTTTTAGAGAGAAATAAATACCCCCAGAATTTACCTCTAGAATTATTCAAAAATTGTCCAAAGAATTTATGACTGAGCTCAAGATAAAAGAACCAAGGCGGTCTTCCATGCATGAGATGGATTTTGTGATTCCTTGGGGTTTCTTTGGCGAGGTGTGCCAAGGCCATCCACTAGTATGAGGGGTTGGGGTTGTTCTTTATCTCAAGCATAATCATTTTCTTTATGTTAGATATTCCCTAGGGAGAGGAACCAACAAAAAATATGAATTCATTACTTCGCACACCTTATTGGAAGCTGGTTCAAAGAAAAGGGTAAAAACATTATACATTCTAGGGGAATCCAAACTTGTTATTGATTGGGTCAGGAAGAAGGCCTCAGTCACTAATGTAAAGCTGACACCTCTTCTTCGTAATATCAAGAGTTCCCTTCAATCCTTCTAATGGATCTTGTTTTTCCATATCTATAGAAAACTCAATGTCAAAGTTGATGATTTGTCCAAGGAGGCTATGTCTCTTCTTGTGGGATCTTTGGGGTTTTATGAGTTCATAGACAATGACAAGACATAAGCCATGGGATTCTAATTTTAATTCAGGTGTATGTGGGAATGATAAAGGGTCGAAAAGTTGTCTTGATAGGACAATGGTAAGGATGTATCTATTTTGGGGTGAAAGATTGAAATCATTTTGATGTAACTTGTATCAAAGCCTAGTTTTTTTGTAGTAGGCAGATTTCTGAAAAGATGTAAATGGTGAAGCAGTGTTATAAGCAAAAAAAAATGACTTTTTTTTTTTAAGACTCGTAACATGTATATTCATCATTCTAGAATATAATTTTTTTTTTAATGAAAAAAAAATTATATATCATTTTAAAAATTGATTAAATTAAAAATAACTATGTTTTAAAAATATTCAAAAAACAAATTATACCAATTTAATTAAAATATATTTGGAAAACATAATTTTAAAAACTTCACCCCAAAAATATATATAATAATAAGGGTGTCGTATCTCGAGAATATTGTTACACTTACTATTATTTTTGTGATTTTAAACTAAAATTTCAAAACTTTTAACACTTCTACATTAAATGTTTGTCCAAATTTTATCAATTAAAATAAAAAGATACATACCACCTAATCTTGAAATATAAGTAGAAAAACAAATTAAATATATGTTATAGTGGCGTGAAAAAACACCATTTTTTCTATGGTATAGAGATTAATACAATATAATGATTTTCTTCTCAGAAAACCAATACTATATAAATTATTTTAAATCTTGAATGAGGAAATTTAATTAACAAACCAATATCATATAAATTTTGAAGAAAAGAAATTTAATATCTAATAATAAAAAAGTTAAAGAATTATTGAATAAATTTCAATATTTTTACTTTGGAATATGGATGATTTTAAGGATGAAAATTACATCAAAATATAGAAATTAGGGTTAATATTACTAGTCCTTAATATGCAAATGTAAAATGTTTGGAGATAGATTTGTAAAAATATTCAAATTTATAAGGATTTTATATAGTTTCTATAAAATTTCGGTGATTTTTAAGGTAAAATAATTTTAGTTTGTGAAATTTGGGCCACTCGTTTTTAGAAACTTGAAACCTCGATTACAAAGTCATGTCCTTTTATGTTATTTATTGAAGATATTATAATTTGTGTTTATTAAGATCTACGATTCTGAAAGGAGACATTGATGAGGTTTTGATACCCAATTTTGAGATTTAAAAGGTTTTGGTAAGAATTTCTAATTGTTAGAAATTGTGAAAAGTTGCAGTGGACTAATGCTATTTTCTTCTTCTTCTTGTAATTGTGTTGCACTTATCACATAAATGAGATTCATAATTTACTATATTCATAATTAAATAGAAAGTGAGTTTTTATGGGACATATGTAGAATCTTGTTCTTACTATACGAAAGACAAGCTTGTTAAGAATACCTTACAACTCTACTTGTAAAATAGACTAAAAAACACTATTGAGAAAACAAATATCGATAAAAAAAATCACTTGAAATAACATGTTCTTTTTGCATACGTTTCAACATAAATTGATACTCAAGACAAACCACTTAAAATCCCACATATACTTTTTGACACACTTATTTCCCTTGGTAACGAATGATTAAGAAATATATATAAAATTTAAGAATACCTTACAACTCTACTTGTAAAATAGGCCAAAAAAACATTGTCAAGAAAACAAATATTGATAACATCTTCTTTTTTCATATATTTCAACATATTTTTATTGATACTCAAGAAAAACCCCACTTAAAATACTGCATATATTTTTTGTAAGACTTATTAGTCCCTGTCGTAGGCATAGAGGGACTATAGCGATTGATAATTTGTTGACCTCACATTAGTTTGTTCTTTGACCTCAAATATTTGCATAATATCTATTGTTAGAGCTAGGGAACTAAAAACATTGAATTTTATATAATAAAAAGTACCATATATGTAGTGATCTGATTAGAAAATAGATTGGAGGTCTTATTTCCAGCTTCACTATTCCCAATGTTTTATATGTTAGCATATCCAAACTTTTTCATAGTCTACGGTCTTTTTGAATCATATATTTTTCTTATACATTGCTTGAAGGTGAATTAATGCTAGCATTAGTTCGAATGTTTGTCTTAGCATTTTTATGCTAGCATTGTCGTAGATCATATACGATTATTTTTTTATTTGTACTAATCATATTGAAATGTTTAGATATCCAAGATTTATAGTGATCGATAATTCCAAAGTTTATAACGTCCTTGACGCATGTATTTGTATTGAAATGTATTGACACTTTTTTTGAGGTTCTTGAATAAGTCTGAGAGCTTAAATGTTTACATGACGTGAGGTCCTCCAACAGGCTTGACATCTTAAATGTTTGCATACCACGAGGTCCTTAGACAACCTGACAGACTTAAATGTTTATCTAAATACACTTTTTGGAGTACATTTTTCCTCGAAAGTTTCCATACAATGTTGTAATGATTTTGCACAATATTGTTGTCCACTGCTGGTTGAAAAGGCATTGTATCTTTCATCCTTCTTCTAGCCTTGCAATGCAATTTCGTCATTGTTGAAGCTACATACATTGTTTACTGGTTCGGTGAGTGCTTCTTCTTCGTTGGTTCGGTGGTTGTTACTTCTTGTTGTTGTTTGGTTCACAATTCGACCTGCACTTCTGCCTTTCATCATTTCAGAGTAAGTTTCCATGCCATAATTTGATTTTCTATTCCTTGTTTGTTGTTCAGTGTTTGCAGTTTGCAAGTAAGAATGTTTTCTTATTTCTACTGGCATGCTCATCGTATGTTTTTGATTCATTTTGTGCTTCAACTGCAGTTTCGTAATCGTTGGAGATACATATGTTGTTTACTGGTTCAGTGGTTGTTGCCTGTTCGCTAGTTTGTTGGTTCGTCGTTTGTTGGTTGTGTTTGTTTGGCTCAGGTTTACGCTTTGGGGACTTAGGGCTACAGTTGGTCATGTTCGTGCTTTCTCGCTAGTTTGGTGCTTGTTATTTTCTCTTCTTTGATTCGGCTTTGCAGGGTTGGCGTCTTGTGCCGGTAGTTGGCACTGGTTTTTTTTTGTTGGATTATTATTGTTTTTTTTGGGCGCTTTACGGTGGTAATCCCTTGCCCCCACAAGTCAACATGAAGTTGTGTTATTTTCCCTGTTTGGTGAGGTCAATATCTATTCTGCTGTGAGATTTTGTTGGTGCTTCAATGTTGACATGAAAGAAAATAGTTGCATGGAAAATAGTTCGAGAAGTACATGTGAAGTTGCAATATCCGCTATTTTTTTGTTAAAATAAAACATATGCAGGTTGCATTTATAAACCATGTATGGTGAAATGAGCCCATATGACAATACATGTTCTTTTTCCTCTACACAAACTGGTGTTCCCATGATACAATTTGTCTTGTACTTGAGATATGATATGTACAACAAAGATTCTGCAAAATTATATTTCCATGTCTGGAAGCACATTTGGTAGTTTTCCACGGATAAAGAACAGTTTGTGTAGAGGATAAAGAACATGTATTTCCATCGATGGAAGCATATCTGGATACTTTTCCATAGAAAACCATAAATCGTTAAGCTACGACCATGCAATTTCGTAATATTTTGTGGCTTGTAATATATTTTGGCCAGGGAAAAAAAATTACATATTTACAGCTATGGATGGAGAAGCGCAAAGGTTCATGTTTTTGCCTATAGACTATTCGTTGGGTCTCTTTTACTGCATGTACATATTATTTGTTCTCCGGTGCATACCATCTTCCATTCATGTTCATTATATTGTGTGTGCTCCCACACTCAAACAAACATAATAGCTGGAGAAAATGACGGAGTCTTGACTACATCGGTTGAAGAGGAGATAGAAAGGTGCATGTTTGTACTATTATTTCATATTGCATTGTTTTGTATTTCATTTATTATTTGTATATATGTTCGCCTAGTTTATTGTATGCATATGTTGCGTACCTTCCTACATAATAACTTATCTTCATTACATGTCTTCATTACTAACCTACTTCATGTCCATTGTGTTTTCACTGCATTGCTACATTTAAACAAACAAAATGGCTGGAGAGGATGATGGACTCTTTGGTGGGAATGTAGACGAGGAATTACAGAAGTGGATACCTGTACTCTTATTTCATATTCCAGTGTTCATTTTTTCATTTACAGTCTATATATTTGTTGTTCTTGTTCTGCTTCTTTGCACCTTTTTTCTTTTTCTTTTCTTCCTTCAAATATAATATATTTATGTGTATTCTCATGTGAATCGTATTCTGTTTGTTGTTACATTGGAATAAATAGATCTGTTTCTCTTTCTTTTACATGTTTGTCTTCATACTAACTTTCCTTCATGTCCATTTCATATTCAACATTGCTACCTTGGAAGAAACAGGTTGGTTGGACAGGAAGATGAATTGTTCTGTGCAACAACAGAGGGTTCTGTGGTACAATCTTTGAAAAGGTATACCAAGTGTGATGGTAAATTAAATATAAAAACTAGGTGGGGGCATATAATATTAGACTAAAAAATGATGGTTTGGTAGCAATGGGCCTTTCTGCCATCCCTATTTCTACTTTTTCCATTTTCTATTATCACTTTTGTTTTCTAATTGATCTGCTTAGTGGTGTTTCCGAAAATGCCTTGGTGGGTTGGTTGGTGGACTAATGATTTCACATATATGGTCACACTTCTACCTTATTCCATACTTACCCACTTTATCGATTGTGGGTGTTGGTATGGTGGGTTCAAGATTGCTCACCTACCTTCCAGGGGTATGCAATATATAGATTGGTTGTGGTGCCCTGCCCTCACGCCTTGTTTACTGTTACACATTTTTCCAGTCAAAAAAATCAGATGCATACAATTTTACGCTTGTTTAGTCCTTCTGATGGACAATATACAATGCATATGCTTGTTTAGTCCTGATGTTCATCTACACATGCTTGCATCATAAAAATTTGGACTAGTGACATGGCCATGAGAAATCATTCATCCCAGACATCAGCAGACCAACAAAGCCAATGGTAAAGATGCATACGCTCTGCTCTTAATATGTTTACCAAAAAAATATCCTCAGCTATTTATTCATCTATGGCATGGTGAATATGTTGATGTCATCTGCAATACATGGTTTGCAGTTCACAGGAAGTATCAAAAAGTACAAGCGAGACGTCGAACATAGCACAGGATCTGTAGACTAAGAGGTGTGGTTGCAAAACTCTGGCTCCATAGTTCATCGAAGCTATGCGTGTACTTGTATATTTATGCCATTGAAATAAGAATACAAAAAAAAAATGCACACTACCATTCAATTTAGTTTTCCTGTTCAAAAATTGTTACTAGGCCTAGAGTTGTGACACCCAAAGTACTATCAATAGAGGGCTTGAACAACCGCCAAACTCGACAAGTGTTCATCGGGGACATAATGGTCATCTATAACACCTACTTGGATAAGGAAAACAAAACTAGATCCATTATACATTCTTACATGATAGACAAGGAGGCCATGATGACATTGACACTGACTATTCCTATACAACTTGTCCAAAAACATGTAGAAAAGATATTGTTGGGTAATGGGATATCCATTACAAATTTTAATATATTTCCCAAAACAATATATGACTATGGTGATTGTGATTGGATTATTTCTCTCAATGAAACAACTATTGTGGAAAAAATTCCCGTTGTTTTTTCAGAAGATCGTTTCATCCCGCACATGACTATCAGCTAGCTTGCATGGAGCAGTGATATTTACCCAATCGGAACCATTGGCACAGCTGTCACACTAGCGAGAAAACTTGGCTCACAACACATTCTCCATATAAAGGATGGAGGTTCAGACAACAACAAGGCAATGATACCACTTTCCATATCCATTTTTGTCCTTTACTTTCGCATGTGCATGTATCTTGGGTAACTTACACAAATATTTCACTATTCCATGTTGCAGTTGTAATTTTTCGATACCTATTCAAATTTGTTGTCGTCAATGGAACAACAATTGCATAAAGGGAAGTTTCCACTTATGCTCTTCAAAAATATAACAAAGAAAAGGGATGTTAGAGAAAGGATCTTTCGCACAACCCAAGCAATGTTTGTAACGTAGTTGCGAGAAGATATAGTACATAATCTGAAGAAACTAGATAGCTCTACAACTGTTGTGCATATACATCAACAAAATCATCCTCACTTTGCTTATACAAATAGCTTTCACCAAATTTATGCGGCTTGTTTTATTT
>ML788608.1:55560-85989 GCA_009831015.1 Picea engelmannii
AAAAAAAAAAATTTAATGAAAAAAAAATATATATATCATTTTAAAAATTGATTAAATTAAAAATAACTATGTTTTAAAAATATTCCAAAAAAACAAATTATACCAATTTAATTAAAATATATTTGGAAAACATAATTTTAAAAACTTCACCCCAAAAATATATATAATAATAAGGGTATCGTATCTTGAGAATATTGTTACACTTACTATTATTTTTGTGATTTTAAACTAAAATTTCAAAACTTTTAAAACTTTTAACACTTCCACATTAAATGTTTGTCCAAATTTTATCAATTAAAATAAAAAGATACATACCACCTAATCTTGAAATATAAGTAGAAAAACAAATTAAATATATGTTATAGTGGCGTGAAAAAACACCAATTTTTCTATGGTATAGAGATTAATACAATATAATGATTTTCTTCTCAGAAAACCAATACTATATAAATTATTTTTAAATCTTGAATGAGGAAATTTAATTAACAAACCAATATCATATAAATTTTGAAGAAAAGAAATTTAATATTTAATAAAAAAAGGTTAAAGAATTATTGAATAAATTTCAATATTTTTACTTTGGAATATGGATGATTTTAAG
The DNA here is from genome assembly GCA_009831015.1 of Picea engelmannii. Lineage (NCBI taxonomy): Eukaryota > Viridiplantae > Streptophyta > Pinopsida > Pinales > Pinaceae > Picea > Picea engelmannii. The sequence goes on from ML788608.1 coordinate 56,162, forward strand.
GATGAAAATTACATCAAAATATAGAAATTAGGGTTAACATTACTAGTCCTTAATATGCAAATGTAAAATGTTTGGAGATAGATTTGTAAAAATATTTAAATTTATAAGGATTTTATATAGTTTCTATAAAATTTCGGTGATTTTTAAGGTAAAATCATTTTAGTTTGTGAAATTTGGGCCACTCGTTTTTAGAAACTTGAAACCTCTATTACAAAGTCATGTCCTTTTATGCTATTTATTGAAGATATTATAATTTGTGTTTATTAAGATCTACGATTCTGAAAGGGGAGATTGATGAGGTTTTGATACCCAATTTTGAGATTTAAAAGGTTTTGGTAAGAATTTCTAATTGTTAGAAATTGTGAAAAGTTGTAGTGGACTAATGCTATTTTCTTCTTCTTCTTGTAATTGTGTTGCACTTATCACATAAATGAGATTCATAATTTACTATATTCATAATTAAATAGAAAGTGGGTTTTTATGGGACATATGTAGAATCTTGTTCTTACTATACCAAAGACAAGCTTGTTAAGCATACCTTACAACTCTACTTGTAAAATAGACTAAAAAACACTATTGAGAAAACACATATCGATAAAAAAAATCACTTGAAATAACATGTTCTTTTTGCATACATTTCAACATAAATTGATACTCAAGACAAACCACTTAAAATCCCACATATACTTTTTGACACACTTATTTCCCTTGGTAATGAATGATTAAGAAATATATATAAAATTTAAGAATACCTTACAACTCTACTTATAAAATAGGCCAAAAAAACATTGTCGAGAAAACAAATATTGATAACATCTTCTTTTTTCATATATTTCAACATATTTTTATTGATACTCAAGAAAAAACCCCACTTAAAATCCTCCATATATTTTTTGTAAGACTTATTAGTCCCTGTCGTAGGCATAGAGGGACTATAGCGATCGATAATTTGTTGACCTCACATTAGTTTGTTCTTTGACCACAAATATTTGCATAATATCTATTGTTAGAGATAGGGAACTAAAAACATTGAATTTTATATAATAAAAAGTACCATATATGTAGTGATCTGATTAGAAAATAGATTGGAGGTCTTATTTCCAGCTTCGCTATTCCCAATGTTTTATATGTTAGCATATACAAACTTTTTCATAGTCTACGGTCTTTTTGAATCATATATTTTTCTTATACATTGCTTGAATGTGGATTAATGCTAGCATTAGTTTGAATGCTTGTCTTAGCATTTTTATGCTAGCATTGTCTGAAAGAGCCAGTTTCACCTCTTTTTGAATCGAAAAATCCCATGTTGTGTCTGAAGAATCTGTGTGCATCCACTGCCCGAGATCGAGCCTGTGCGGGAGAGCTCTGTCCCGAAGCCGTGACCCTGGGCCATTTTGCCATTGCTAGGCCTGTGGAAAAAGCCGTGTCTTTTTTTTCGTTGGTTGTGTGGCCACGCAGTGCTGGACTGCGTGGGAGGTTTGTTGACCTATGAGCGATTCTCTCCAGGCGAGAGAGTGCGCAGAGGAAGGAGAGAACTCTTGGAAGGAACCTTGTAGCTGCCACAGAGCCTGAAGACTTACGGTCTAGTCTGTTGTTGTAACCCAAGGCAAGGGAGGTTAGCAGTCGAAGGACTGTCCAGGTGACAGAGAAGGTGTATTCTCCTGGGGTGGAACATGCATGTGGGGAATGAGGGTCTATGGGCAGTGAGTGTGGGTGGTTCCTGGGAGAGAATCCCTTCCTGTGGCTGTGTGTTGTTTTCCCTGTAACCTCAGCCTAACCTAGGATTCCTTGTCTTGGGGTGGAGCTTAGTCCCAACTCGGGGGTGACCCACTGTTGAGCTGATGAGTAGTGTGGTCTAAGGCTGGGAGGTTCGTGGAAGGCCTACACTTGGTTGGTGGATCTACCACTGTTAAAAGATAAGTATATGATTATGTTTTAATCATGTTTTGCATGACTCTACTGCTTATGTTATCATGATTTCCACTGTGTATATGAATTAGTATGAAACACTATTGCTTTGTTAATTATGGCAGTAACTCATATGAATACTCTGTGTAGAATGTGTTTATTTGTTTAAATGCATGTGGATTATATAATACCTGTACGAGTTATGTACCAAGAGGTGTTAAAGTTTCCTTTTAAGAGCGATTAAGCCATGGTAGCTAAAAAGGTGCGCTACACTTGTGAATCTAGTTCTTGTGTAGAATAGATCTGAAAATAAATGTGGAATTTGAAAATCTGTGGGTGATAGATTTGCAAGAAAATTTTGAATTTGAAATTGATGATAATATCCCATGATTTTTGTATATCTGTGATATAGGTGAAATGAAAAATATATGTTTAGGGAGGACAGGTGAATACTATCAAGATGGAAAGCATGAAAATTTTTATTGATTTTGGATAGGAGAACCCTATGGTAAGCCATGATCACCCTAGAATATGTTGTGTTGTGGCAACACAAGCCGAAGGAACACCTCGACAAAGAAAGTCTAAGGACGCCTCAACTGTAAGGATCAATGAAGTCTCTAGAACTCTTCTTGTGCGAGAAAGCCTTGGCAAGGAAAGATGGATCACCCAAGGGACTGTATAATAGAGAAGGGGATGCATGAGCCTAGGCCTAGAGGGTGAGTGCCCACAAGGAAGAGGGGACTTTGATAATTTTCATACACTATTGATTGGGATCATGCACACAATGGGTATGCCAAGGAAAAATAGTGAGCTAAGGTAACAAGACAACCATATAGATGCAAATCCATGAACTTCACAGATAAGTATTGTGCCAGAATATGAAATTTTCCTCTTGAATTTTAGACAACAATAAAATGTTTTCACTTGAAATTGTGATTAATATGCCTGTTGTCCAAGATTATTAAAGGCATGTCACGAAGTCCAAGGGTCTGGAGAGCACCTGACTAATAAAGAGGATCAATATTTATGAAACAGCTAAATGACAAAGGCATGACATGTGTTATTGAGAAAGAATGTCGAGGATGGTGTTCCTTTTAGTGGGGGGGATTGTAACATCCCTGTTTCCCCCCAGCTTGGAATTAATAATTAATTATGATTACCATGCTATGGCATGTGAACAATGTAAATGTATTATTGTTTATATTTCCAATGACTAATTGTGGGGGTGAAGCCTTGAATTACTGGCCATGATATCACTAGAGCAAAGAGTGAGGAAACTATAGAGAGGGTTCATTATGACAAAATGACCCCAAGTTCTCTCTGTTGAAATAATAAGCCTCATCCTGGTTCTAAGGAAAAATTAGTTAATCAGAAAAGGATTGGTGGTTGAACAATCAACTACCCTAATGAATGGAGGCATGGAGGGTCTGGCTGAAGGGATAGAAAACTGTCATCCCAAAGTACCACATAGTGCAGTTTTCCTGCAATCCCAAACTGACTTGAGTTTCTTCTGATAGAAGGAACAAGACAGGTCCAGAACCTTCCTAGGGAGGAAAAAGGTGTGCAAGAATACACACAAAGTCAGACAACAAGGAAATAGATGGAGAGGGCTGTACAACCTAGATACACAGAGAGAAAGAGGAAGAGCATGTGAGGCTCTCCAGTGGAGAAGAAGAACTGGAAGATTAATCTTTTCTGGTTACTGGAGAGAACAAGAGAAGGGATCTCGAAGAATTTTCAGAAAACAGGACCTGAGCAGAAGGTCAGAAGCTTGATGCTGAGGGAGCATCTGATAAACCTCACAGAGGTTGTGACAGAGAAAGAACCTTTGAGAAACTGCAAAGGTTCCCTACTGATATCATGGCTTGGCACAGGGGTGGCCAGAGTGATAAGAATGAATGCCTCTGAGCCTATGGTTAGTTGGAAAGACGAACACCCATAGTTAGTTGGTTGGTGATCAACTGTAATAGATAATTATTTCATTTACCCTGTGTAGTTGGATTGAAATACATGATTTGAATGTCTGTAATTGTGATTAATTGTGCATCGTGTGAAATTAATGGTTATAATGTTTACTGCTCTTCTGTAAGATGTTTCATTTGAATGGGTGTGAGGTGACAATTTTGGCCTCTAGGCTGGTTCGAAAATACCTCTCCTTGTTTTAGAACTTAAGTTCTGTGAATTTGGGGGCGCTCCCTTCAAACCATTTGTACAAGAGACCACGAGCTAATGCCCACGACCTTAACCAAATATTGTCTAAGAGTTAAAGAGTGTAGGCTATGGAGCTTGACAAAGTTCCATAGGACCATGTCCATGGAACCCTTCGCTACACTAAAAAAGGAGCTAAGTTATTCAGGAATATGGGATCCTAGAGCTGCATGGAAAATGAACACTGCAACATCCAAATGCACCTGAGGCGACCTGTCAGATTGGTAACTTGACAGTCATTTACCCATAATCACGGGATTTGTCCCCTTGCTAAACCCCAATCATCTTCTCGGTCGTGAAGTAACGTGAGTCATAGATATGAGGGTATTAGAGATCTCCCCTTACATATGGATCTACATCGTGATCAGTTCGGCATTGACCACTTTGGGAGAACAAAGGTGTTATACCACCAAAGCCTCCAAATGTCGAAGTCGCGAAGTAATGTGGGACATCAATCTAAGGATGCTTCGGGATCCCTCTTGACCATTTGATTGTAGGGACGTCAATATCATGTTGAAATAACTTGGTGGTACACGTGTTGAGCAACGGTAATGCTATGTGTGGTGGCCTCGTGACATAGTAAAGAGATATATGTGACCTGAGGCATGTGCCACACATTTTTCCATCATGTTTTGGGTTGATAGGTGTCCCTCTAGGAGTGGCCTATTTGATTTGGATTTTATGAGAAGAATAAAATGACTAAAGATTATTAACAGGTGATTAACACAAACTAACAAAGATATAGTAAAACCGGTTTTCTATTCAATAAGTAAATAAGTTGAAACTGTAAAATGCAGTGGAAACAAGCTTGTTGGAATGGTGGTGGATTATCTCTGAGAAGAGATGTGACGGTTGTGCTCATTCACCAGAAGATTATTACAATGAGGATCTGAAGTATTTTTTTACAATAAACAGGAATTCCCAAAACCCTAGGCATCCCAAAACCTAACCCTAGGAGATGAAGCACCAAAAGTCATGTGGGCCCCATCTGGGTAAGTTAGTGCATCAACTTCCTGGGGTCGTAACTTTTGCATATGATATTTGTTTTAGGCGTATGATAGCCCGTTGGAAAGGTATCGTCGAGGAGATTCATTTTGGGGGATCAATAATGTTGAGAAGCTTGATCCCCAAAAAAACCTTCATTTAGGCCCTCAAAATGACCCCAAAAGTTAAAACAACTAAAAATAGTAAATTGCCAGAAAAGTGTTTTGAGCCAGTTGGAAAAGGTGGGTGGCCACAGATATCCACCTGGATCACTAATACTGAGACCAAGGACATTTGAGCTAGATTTGCGAGCCATTAATCTAGGGATTCCATTGATAACTTCTCCCAACTGTCCGATCAATTAGTGGAAGGATAGCGTGTAGCACTTCAACAAAGTCCTACTCCAGGAGAGAAATGGAATTAAACAGTCAAAACCTTTGAATGCCAAACTCGTGAAGTAACGCAGACCATCGATCTGAGGATTCTTCGGGATATCTCTCGATTGTTGGATCTAGACTGTGGTCAGTCCAGCATTGACCTACTCTGGGGGGGAAATAGTGTTAAACGTGTGGAACCCCCAAATCTCAAAGTTGTGAAGAAATAGAGGCCATGGATCTGTGGATCTACGTGGACCTGTCTCAACTGTGGGATAAAAATGTATTGGAAGGTTGTGGGCAGGAGTTGGGACTTCAAAGCTCCGGGTGATTTTGTAGGTAGGAGATGTTAGAGGCTTCCGGAGGATGTCCGTTTGGAGTGACATGGTACGTTGATGTCACCTAGGGTGATGTGGACCCAAGCTCGTCATGCCACGTGTCACCTTCATTTGTGCTTTCTACATAGCTCATACGCTAATTGGATTGTGATACGTGTTTGTAATTAATAGGGCCACGCATCATCTTCGTCTTTTTCCACTTGTCACCCCCTTGTGCGTGGTGGTTTAACCTAATGGCTAATGGGAACCCGAGAGTTCGGTAGTTTGGAACTCCGGGAGACATAGGTTGTTAGAACGTATGCTCCAAAAAGAGCTGAAGGCCGGAGCTACATGGCAAGAGCTCGGGAGTTCGGAACTCTGGGAGGTTCAGGATGTTAGAATGTATTTTCCAAAAAGGGCCAAAGGAAAGAGATATGTGTCAAGACCTCAATAATTTGGGAGCTTGAAACTCCGAGAGTTTTAGGATGTTAGATTGTATGCTCCAAAAAGGGTCGAAGGCCAGAGCTACAAGGGAGGACCTAGGGAGTTCAGTAGTTTTGCAGGTATGTTCATAACAACATGATGAGGAACCTCGCCAAAGGATGGAGCCACGCGGAAGGATCCCTGGACTTCGGGACTTCTAGAACGATTCATACATGGATAGGAAGGACGAAGGGGCAAAGGCCCAGAGATCGTGAAGGCACAGGGAACATCCCTTGTAACTCCCTCTCCAACAGCCATGTCATCACTAAGGGATGACAACCATGGTGAATTTCGGGCGAGGTGGAATGGTACGAATGAGGCAAACCCACGTGGCCTTTGACCAATGATGTCCAAAGAGCTTTGGAAGGGCATAACATCCAATTCAAAGCTCAGATTTTAACATGGTAACAGTGGTTGGAAAGATCTTGATGAGCATAAGGTTATGGAGATCTCGGGAAGAGGATTCGAGATGATGGAGGAAAGCAAAATTTGTATGCCCCATCCCTTTAAAAGGTACTGAAGGGTTTGGGTGTGTTACATTATGATCCCTTTTCTTGCAACAAAAACAAACTATGACATTCCTTTTTTATTTGTGATGATGCTTGCTAGTTTGGTTGCTTGGTCCCCCAAGAATTAGATAAAATATGGATGTCATAATCATCTCTTTGTTTCTCTCTTCCAATTTTCTACAAGAAAATTTGTGTGGCTTCCTGCACAAGGATTATTTTTTGGTTCCTCTTGCCTTGGAGAAGGTGGTTTGAGCTATACTTGTGATATCTTCTTCTCCACTGAATCCTAAGCCTTAATGGTTGGACCTCTATTGATTTATAATGGGAATCAAAATTACTTGACCTTACTTGCCTATGCCTTGTCCATCATAGCCCATTTTTCTCATGAGCTTGGAACCGATGCTTCTAGTTTTCTTCTCAGAGTCACCAAAGGTATTTTGAGAAAGGTCTTGGAGGATGAGTTTACCTTGCTTTCCTTTTCCATGGTAGTATCTTTAGCAGTGGAAATGGAAAGGGATTCCTTTGTCTCTTGGAAAATTACTTCTAGCTTCTTCAAGGCCTCTTCCTTTATTCCAAGTCCTGGTATAAATGAACAATGGCCTTAGTGAACTGCTCCTCTTGCCAATTATCCAACTCAATGAATTTCTCCCCCAACTGCAAGAGCTACAATCTTCTCTTGTATAATTCTTCCCTCATGGTGGTGAAGGAGTCCTGGCTCTTGGAAATCTCTTTCTCCATATCATTTTCTCTCTTCCTCCAATACTGACGTTCTTTTTGGATGTTTCTATTGAAGTCTCTCAAATTTTCCAACTTCTCCCCATTCAAGGCTTTTCCCATGGTAGTTGCTTCAATGTCTCCAAAAAACCTGCTCTAATACCATCTTATCTGTAAATGGTAGGCATATGGCCCATCCACCTCATCAACACTGATTCTTCTACGGAAAGTTTGAATTCAAACTATGTGTAAGTCGAGATCAAGCTTCTATTCATAATTGGTTTCAATTTACTTGCCTGCAAACTGTGTTAGAAGGAAAACAATAAGAATGATCATTGTATCAAATCCCCTATGTCTAGTTTAAATCCCCAAGAAAGGAAAAGTGGGGTTGAATACAAGGAAAATAACTTCACTAAATTGCTCTAAAATCTAGGAAAACTAACAACAATCACTACTTCAAGTGCATCATTCTTTCTCCCTTCTCCAAGGTTTATGTCCAATGCTCTGTTCCAGAAGAAATGACATACCCTACTCCTACATGGAAATCCTTTAATGTGGCCCATTCTTGAAGGTGTACATTAATGTATAGTATTGTTCCTTGAATTAGGAACCCATCCTCAATCATGACATGGTTCAATGTAAACCAATTAACAATATTTAAGCCAATTTTCTAGAGGCATCCAACAAGAAGTCATATAGAAATTGTTTAATTGTGACCCTTCTCCAAGCCCACAGAGTGGTCCAATAATAGGTTTGGTACCGTATTCTATTGAGAGGTGATTAATGTGGTTATTAGTATATAGAGAGAACCCTCGTGTTATAATAAAAAAATTTCATTCAATGAAGAATTCAAGCCAGGGCGTGCTTAACAATTCAATCAAACATTTGATTATACAAAATATGGGCTTATAAAAATGGGTAATGACCAACACAACAAATTAAGTCAACCAATAGAGTGGTGAGGAATGTGTCTCCTTCAAGAGAGAGAGAGAGAGGCAGTGTACGACCTGTGGAAAGGGGGAAATAAAAAAATCGGGTAGCATTGTAACGTTGTGTGTGGCCTATGGGTAAGGGGAAAAATTCCCAACCAACAATACCAAGTAATAGTCCCCGTAAGCAAGAAATGGCATGAGATTCAAAGCCATCCATTTGTAATAATTATTCACTCAAAATAGATTCATTTGACAACAATTTCAAGCAACAATTATCAATTTGAACTATAATAAAGGATTCCCATCAATCTTTATCTTCATCAATCAATCAATATCAAAACGAAACCACACACACACACACACACACATGAAAAGCCACAAAGTTGAAGCGGTTATACACATAAATCCAAAACCATTTTTATTATTCTTAGAGAATTCATTACAAAAGGGGGTTGAGCTATGCATGATCACAAATATCATGCATTGTTACTCACAAAAATACCTAAATGGAAGATAAACATAGCTTCGGGACACCTTCGCTCAATGTGGATAGGCTTCTCAACTCCTTTGTCCATTGGCTTTGAGAAATCTACCTTTCGATCTCTTATTTATCCTCCTTTNCCCCCCCCCCCCACCATTCTTCTCTCATCTCCTATTGATCTCCTCACTTCAACCTTCATTGTTTTAATGGATTCCTTTGGAAGATTAACCATCACAATGGTTTGTTTCCACTTCCAACTTTGCTAAAGAAGAAAAATACAATACAAATTGTACAAATGTTTTTCAAAGATCCATTTCAAGTCACTTTCCCACCAGGTTAGTGCATGGCCCTCTAGTTTTAGTCAGGAAAATGAAAATTTCTTCTCTTCATCTATCTTATGAAAACAAAAATACACTTCTAACTATTGCAACCAATGATTCAATTTAACAATATCAATCTCACCTTGATATGTCTTGATGTCCACTTTCACTTCCATTTTAAACGGAGGTTGTGAAGGAGTGATGGCAGTGGAACTTGGTTTCTCTTTCTTGGGCTGTTTTTTCGATTCATTTTTTGGGTCTTCATTATCTCTTATTTTCTCAACTGATCTAGCTTCTAAGTTGTAGCCACCAACCTTCCTGAAAGGTTTGAACTTGCTCGACAAATATGCTAGGAGGAGACCCATGTTGCAAGAGATATCAACAAATTTCTCTTACAACCTCACAAATATATCTTTTATTGTATCCTCAGGGTTGTTATGAATGGACTCATCCGCCATGGCTAGAGTTTTGTGACTTCCTTAGGCCAATTCCTCGATCCTGCAACTTTCCACAATACCCCAAAGAAAACTAATTTCATACCAATATGATCTGTAAATTGTTGTGGATATTCCACTGGAATAGTTCATCACAACAGATCTTGTACTAATTAGAAATATTTTATTATGCAAGCTTGTTTCCTTAAATATTATATTTATTGTAACTAGATTATTGGTCAGATTTATGAAATAAGTGAAATACAAAAATGAAAGAGCAAGTAGATGAACACACCATTCACACAAATGAACACAAGATGTATCTTGGGAAACATGAAATGGGAGAAATCTCAACTAGAAGGTGAGGCCTATGCTTTTCTTTCTTTTGTTCAGTGATGAAAATGCAAATACAATGAAAGGGGCACTCACTATAGAGTTTCATTTTACTGTGGCCTAAATGGATGCTAAAAAATATTCTTCCTCCTTTGTTATGCTTTCAAATCCCACTCCTAGATGTTTTTATCAACTATGGAACAAATACAATGCTAAAAGAATGGAACCCCCTCTCCTCCTAGTGGCCAAATATTTAACATAATCTGATAGTCCTCTAGGGTTAGGGTTTTTTTGCATGCCTCAACCCTCAATTAGTGTTAGCGTTTTGGACCTTCTAGAATCTTCTTGAAAGTCCATATGTGAGTAATGGGGGCTGACGTGGCATCCACTAGGTACTAGGGTGGTCAATAAGGTAGGTCAACTTGTGAGAGGCATGACTTTTACATACAAATTTCGATTGAGGTGAATTTTGCACCGTTGGAAAGGTCTTGGTTGTAGAACAACATAGAGGGCTATGATTTATGCTCACAAAAAAATCACCCCAAAAAGGCCTCTTTGATGCCTCAAAATGGCTCTAGAAGGCTTTAGAGCCCAAATCTCAAAACTAGTACTTGTCACTAAAATAGGCCTTGCAAGCCTAGTCCTCCAATTTTTCCACCCACAAAGTACCAAGATAAATGAAAACTCATATAATGATCCATTTCAAGTCACTCACTTTATAAAAAGATAATAAAATAACATAATTTCAATAAAATAAAAAATTTAACATACAATGATATAATAAAAACATATATCTTAAATAATTGTCAATATTCTTTTATTCCTTGAAGTCACCCTCACCATTATCAATTATCAATAATATATTTCAACTAAACAAATAATTCCAACTATATATAAAATAAAAAAATAAACACCAATAAATCCCTCACTTCACCCTAGGAACAAGACTCTCCATCAATAAGACAATAAAAAAAGTAATGCAATCCATGTAAAGTGGGTCACATGTGCCCAATGGAATCTCTTATCAATGTATTCATGTATTCAATACTGCCACAAATAGTATATACATTGATCCAAGAGTGTATATACCAGCCTCCTAGGCAGCAAGTTGGTTATTGCTCGCGTTCCAACTGTTCAAGTGCAGTTACGTCTTGCTAACCTTAACTTTAGAGATGACATTCTATAAGCATTTCACAATATTGTATTGAGTACACTGTATCCTCATATTGTATTGAGTAGTGTATCCTCTTATATATATATATATATATACACACACATTTCTATGTAAAATCTAATTATATAATAATAATAATAATAATCTATTTTTAAGGTTACGGTCAAGCCAACACATCAAATTGGTGTATGAGATCTCCTTGTTTGTGGGACAAGGGATCCCCCTCCGCCCAGGGATTTGAACCTATAACCTCTTAAGAAGAAACACATGTTCTTAACCATTAGACAATCTGCCTACATATATATATTGTATTGTATTTAACATTGTTAAATACAAGTCGCACTGTTACATTACCCATTGTAATATACAAAATTTTCTCACTACAACGCACGTCATATCGACGTAAGTGACTTGACGCGAAAATAGAACAGAAAAGGATTGTAAAAGGAAAACCATGAGGCATAGGTAGAGCTGTGGAAGAATGTTCCAGTGTCCGTACTTCCACTCTCATTATTCAAGTCATTTTCTTGACAGGTGACACAGGAATTTTTAGCTTCGTAGTCTGGCTTTTTCATGATAATGTTCTCCAGGCTGGACGTTAACTGGCAACTGAAAGGACCCGCCAACGTCCCAATCCTCCTGTTACTTACTCTCCAAATCGTTTGAAAAAACGCCCATAATCCCTGATTCTATTTACCTTCATAACTGGATTGAACTTCTCAGCGACAATGTAAAGATAAACTATTTCGTTGACATATTAAATTTTCGCTGGTTGAGTTCAATTCCGCCTCCAAACGCGACACCCAGCAGAGTACGCACAAGATGACGGATGAGAGTCGTAACTTCGGCGAAATGGAATGCATGAAAGGTTTTCTTCGATTTGACATTAATGGATAACATAATTTTTAAAAGAGTTTTGGAAAGTTATGAGGTGAAGTGAGGATTAAGAACTTAAGGCTGGTTTATTTGAGTGAATTAGAATTGTGACGGTGAATGCACTGTGCAATCGAGCTGGAGATATGCAAGACAGACTGTGTTAGCGCGTAATGCGCCTCTTTAATTAGAGCACGAGATTTAATCAGTTAATGTACTGATCCGTAGGTGTAGACAACGCGGTAAGACCACCGTTATATTTTATCTACTCAACTGAAGTCTGAGCTTCAGCTCCCCCAGTGGCAAGCATAACCTGTGTATTCCAGCTATCTTCAATGTGTCAGACATCCGCGTTCAATTCCATACTTAAACACCGAATTGCTCCACATGAAACGACACTATGTTGCAGCACCCTACCATCTAATTTTTATGCAAAAAATCTATGGATAACGGAGCCTCTTTCGTCCCCGCGACTATGCTCACTTCCTCATCAGGCACAGAAGTAAGCAGCAAGTCTGCATTGGCAGCTAAGGATGGGATCGAGAGGATTCGAACGCAAGACGAATTTGCCCCTTCTTCGCCTTCACAGGAGAGAACGTTGAAGCCGCAAAATCCTGCATACAGAGGCGTGCGTCGTCGTAGTTGGGGAAAATGGGTGTCTGAAATTCGGGAACCAAAAAAGAAAAGAAGAATCTGGCTCGGCTCCTTCGATACTTCAGAGATGGCCGCTCGAGCTTACGACGTCGCTGCATTCCACCTGAAGGGCAAGAAGCGCTCGTTGCTTAATTTCCCAGAGCTGATTGATCACCTTCCACACCCAATTTCTTTGTCTCCGCCTCACATTCAGGCTGCCGCTGCAAAAGCAGCCGTTGCTTTCAATTCTGCATCTGGAAGCACAGGGAACTCTGGAAGGTCAAGCGATGTCAAGAAACAAGAAAGGAGGAGCCCAAGAAACCCTCCAGTAAGCAATGAGCTTGCAGCCACCTCCTCTTCAGATCAACTATCGGCAGTAATTAGCTCAGAGTTAGCTTGTCCAATAACCGAAGGGCTTGGAGAGTGTGTAATAGAGGAGGACTTGTTCGAATCGCCCAACTTAATTACGAATTTGGCTGAAGCCCTTATGCTTCCTCCCCCTCCTCTGTTCAGTGTTCCTGAAGTAGAGCTAGAGGACCAGAAATTCGAGGAAGGATTTCTTTGGTCTGATTTTTGAAATACAGTTGTATAAAATTACAAAGTAGTTAATATCTAATCCGTTCTTAGTAATAAAAATCTCTTTGTCGAGGGATTTGATTAGTAAAGTTTACTAAAGTATACATGTCCTACCTCTTCTGAATTTGAACGTGTGACCTCTTAAAAGGAAACACATGTTCTTAACCATTAGTCCCACTATAACTCATGTGTTATAGTTAGTGACAGGAAATTAATGGAAACATGTGTAAGATCGACATCAATTTTCTTTTGATGATTGGCCCATCTCATACAACTCTTACAAACACAAGCCCAAATACAAAAATGTCACTGTTAAGATTCGAATTTTAGTGGGACGGGGTGGTATGACTGCTCTCACCAAGAGCACCGTTCACTTAAAAAAACTTTAATTATTTTTTTAATACAATTTTTTTTTTTTTTTTAAAAGATTGATCGCTTGTTTCCTTCCTTTCATTTTTAAGTAATAAATATGTATAATCTCAGTTAAAGATATGATCTTCATTGTACCTATTGGGGTAATTGTTGCTAAGGAATGAGTTACATGAAGCCATTGATTGCATAATTCCATGAGAGAAGATAAAAAAGATACATAATCAGAAAGAAAACAAAATCATGTTCATTAAATGGTTGTCCATTGTAATATAGGAGTAACTGAAGATTTGTTTAACAATGTATTTGTTTTTCGGAGAGATGTATGGCTTTTTGACATAGGTTCAACCTCTCACATGACATTCTAAAGAGACTTCTTGGAAGACTATGAATGACAATGTACATGGCATATTGTATTTTGCAAATAAATTGAGTCTCAAACCTTTGAAAATGCGCACCATCAGACTTAAGTTGCTTGGACTCCCAGATTTTCTTAACTCTATCTTTCTGAGTTGCAAAGAAACTTGATGTCCCTTGTGCACATCCGACATTAGGGCAAATTTGTTCATATTTTTGGTGAAAAAATTGAAATAAAGAAGGATTCAAACAACATGGTTGTCATAACCAGAATGGAAGATGGAAGATTGTTGAAGCTGAAAGGGACATCTTTCGATGCACAAAATGTTGCATACCTCTCTCATCACAGTGGAGGTATAATGTCATCTAGTCTTTTGTGGCATGCTAGATTTGGTCATATTAATTATGACAACCTTCGTGTATTGAAAAAGAATGGTGTTTTTGATTTGCCTACTATTCCTAGTAAATTGAAGCAATGTGATGCTTGTATCCTTGGAAAGCATAGAAAACAATCATTTCATGATTCTACTTCCAGAGCATGTAGAAAACTTGAACTAATTCATTCTTATTAGGATGGCCCTATGTTTGTTCCTACTGCAAATGACAATAGATGTATCATGACTTTTTATTGATGATTGCACCATGATGTGTTGGGTGTACTTGATGAAATAAAAATCAGAAGTTTTTGAAACTTTTAAAATTTTTCATGTATGGATTCAAAATGAAGTCCAGTCTCGTATTGGCTCTCTTCACACTGATAATGGAATATAATATACATCTAATGAATTTGAAATCAACCTTCACCAACATGGGATCAAACTTCAAACCACATTTCCATACAATCCTCAACAAAATGTTGTAGTTGAACGATTGAATATGACACTCATAAATATGGTTCATTCCATGATGTGTTTCAAGAATGTAAAATTAATCTTTTGAAGTGATGCTATTCTATGTGCAACTTATGTGAAAAATAGGTATCCATCTCACGCTCTTGAAAACAAGAATCTGTATGAAATGTGGTATGGCCGCATTCCTTTGGTGAAGCATATCAAGGTCTTTGGTTCCACTTGCTATGCCTTGATCCCTAAGGAGAAAAGAAGCAAGCTTGATGCAAGGAGTTGAAAGTGCATCTTCTTGGGATACTCAAATACCACCAAGGGATACCATCTTTACGATGAGGAAAAAAAGAAATTCATCATTTCCAAAGATTTTTTCTTTCTTGAATCCTCCAAGAATGATAAAATTATTGAGAGGCAACTTGAACATCTGGACATATTCTCTCATGTAAAGACATATCAAGAATTTAATGATGGGATTCCACACTTTGAAGGGGGGATCCCTATCTTGGGTCAATCTATTGAATCTCTTTCTTTTGAAGCACCATTTCCCCCTCATGAAGAAGTTTCAACCACTTCATTAGAACCTAAAGTTCATTTGAATGATGTGATGGAGAGGATTGAAAAACTGAGTCTTGATGAGAAATAAGCACCATCTCAATCAACTAAGCAACTTGGATCATCTCAAAAAGGTCTACCAAAATGGCTTTTAAAAACACTTGAAAGTGTTCATCCTGATGAGGTCAAAAAGACATGAACTAGAAGTTCCTCAAGAGTCAAGACACGATGGAGGTGTTGCAGATAATTCAAAATCAGGTGATATAGATGACATGGATGTTTCATATGAATATGATTTGAATTTATCTAATAACTTTGAATCTACTTCCTTTGAAGAAGCCACTTATAATGATGAGCTGAAAAAATCCATGCAAAATGAATATGATGCTCTAATCAAGAATGGGATGTGGAAGTTGGTGGATCCTCCATTCATAACCAAACCAATCAGTTGAAAGTAGGCATTCAAGAATAAGTACAAATCATATGGCTCACTTGACAAGCACAAATCAAGGCTTGTGGAAAAAGGGTTTGCATAGAAAGAAGGTGTTGATTATGATGATATTTTGTTAGGAACCAAATATCAATATAACATAGAAAAAAATCATAATAAGTACTCAACGCCTTTAAAAAGATATAAATTCAGATTATAAGCCTCTTCGAGGGGGAAACCTCCTTCTGCCCACACAAATGTTCAATTACAAGATGATTCCAAATGAAAATGTCTCCTTGGTATATATAGGAGACTAGGAGGTATAATTACAGCTAATGGACTAAAGCTGACATAAATAAAATAACATTACTAATGTAATATGCCCCAATTAAGGGGTAATGAGCCATTATTTAGGGATTAGCATGCCCCTCCCCTTGAGACAAGTGTTGTCCACAATGCTTGAGTAACTCTAGATTCTTTTGTATAAAAGACTCATCTTCCCAAGTGGAATCTTCAGCCGATAGTTTCCTCCATTTAATGAGATACTCTAAAATGGATCTATTCCTCAGCTGGCGAATTCTTGTGTCAGTGATGGCTTCAGGCTCCAATATTATTTTTCCTTCCTCATCAAGTTCTGGCAATATAGTTTGAACTGGTATCTTGTCACCTATAACCTTCTTTAAGAATGAAACACGGAAAACTAGGTGTACTCATGAAGATGCAGACAACTCCAATTTGTATGCCATAGTACCAATATTTTGCAACACCTTATAAGGGCCATAATAATTTGGTTATAATTTATTATCATTCTTTTCTTGCTTGAGGGACATCTGTTTGTATGGTTGTAGTCTTAAAAACACCCAATCCCCTACTTCAAAATGTGTTTCACTACGATGTTGATCTGCTTGTTGTTTCATGTGATTCTGTGCCATGGTCAGGTTGTCCTTTAATATTTGGAGAACTTGTTGTTGATGCTCGATGTGATCTTC
Organism: Picea engelmannii; assembly: GCA_009831015.1. Lineage (NCBI taxonomy): Eukaryota > Viridiplantae > Streptophyta > Pinopsida > Pinales > Pinaceae > Picea > Picea engelmannii. The sequence goes on from ML788608.1 coordinate 72,957, forward strand.
CACTGCTTGAACCTTAGATTTTTCTTTTATAGAAGAAGTGATGGAAGGAGGGTGGTATCCATAGAGTGCCATAAATGTTGTCTTTTTTGTTGCAGTATGAAAGGAAGTGTTATACCACCATTTTGCCAAGGGTAAGCATTTGACTCATTGTGTTTGTTTATCAGAGACAAAGAAACAAAGATATCCTTCCAGACATTTGTTCACTATCTCGGTTTGTTCATCAGATTGAGGATGATAGGATGAGATATGAGCCAATTGAGTACCCAAACAAGAAAATAATTCTATCCAAAAATTTCCAGTGAAGATGGGATCTCTATCACTTATAATAATCTTTGGGCTTCCATGTAGCTTTTGAACTATCTCCATGAATGTGGTGGCAACTGTACTAGCTTTGAAGGGATGAGAGAGTGCACACAAGTGTGTGTACTTGGTCAGTCTATCAACAATCACCATGATGACACTCTTTCCTTCAGACTTCGGTAACCCTGTGATGAAATCCATGGAAACCTCTTCCCATCGCTGACTTGGGATGGCTAATGGTTGTAAAAGACCTGGGGTCTTAATTGTTTCCACCTTATTTTTTTGGCAAACCAAACATTTTTCCACAAACCTTTGAACATCAGTTTTAAGGGCATCCCAAAAAAATTCCTTCTTGACCCTATGGTAGGTTTTTAAAAATCCTAGGTGCCCTCCTACTGGAGAGGTGTGAAATTCCAATAGTACCTTTTGTTTGAGTTGGGAGTTCTTACATAAATGTAAGGGATCTTTGTACCATAGTAAATCATTTTTCCATGTAATCGTATCTGATGTACTGGAATCCTGCTGCAACCTTGGAATGAGAGTCCACACTTTTTCATCATTCATACATTACTTCTATTATCCAATCGGTTGGATGATTAATCGTATCTGATGTAATGGAATCCTGATACAACCTTTGAATGGGAATCCACACTTTTTCATCGTTCATCCATTACTTCTATTATTCAATCAGGTTGGATGATCAAGATAGCACAGAGAAAGGCCTCAACATCTTCATCCTTCCTTGAGAGTGTATCTTCCACAAAATTTTGCTTCCCTTTTTTATAGACGATTTCAAAATCATAACCCAATATCTCGGTTACCCATTTTTGTTGTTCTTATGAAGTCTTTATTCCAAGAAGTATTTAAGACTATCATGATCTGTTTTGACCTTGAAGTGCCTACCTATTAGGTAAGGACACCATTTCTTCAATGCATGTAGTATTTCCATCATTTCCTTCTCATAAATGGGTTTGTGTAAGTCCTTTCCCTTGAGTGGTCAACTTTCAAAAGCCAGGGGCCTTCCTTCTTGCATTAGGACAACACCAATTCCATTTCCCGAGGCATAAAATTCCACAATAAAGGTTTTTGTGAAGTCTGGAGTGGTCAAGACAAGAGCTTTGCACATCACCTCTTTAAGTTGATCAAAAGATTTAGTTGCATCTGGAGTCCATGAAAATGCATCCTTCTTAGTTAGTTCCATTAAAGGTGTTATTCTTCCATAGTGTCGAACAAACTTGTGGTAGTAACCTGTCAAACTCAAAAATCCTCTAAGATTATTCAATGTTTTGGGAATTGGCCATTCCATCATGGCCTTAATCTTGTTAGGGTCTACCTTGACACCTTCATGAGATACAATATGACCCAAATACTCTACCTCCTTCACTCTAAAGAAACATTTGGATGGTTTGGCATATAGTTGTTGCTCCTTTAGTAGTTGTAGCACCTTGGCAACATGTCTCACATGATCCTACCAAGACTTGCTATAGATTAGTATATCATCAAAAAATATTAACACAAATTTTTGAAGGAAGGGCTTGAAAATGGAATTCATCAACCCTTGGACCGTGGAAGGTGCATTTCTGAGGCCAAAAGGCATGACCACAAATTCATAATGGCCTTCATGAGTTCAGAATGTTGTTTTTGGGATATATTCTTCCTTCATTCTAATCTGATGATACCCTTAACGAAGATCCAACTTTGTGAAATAGATTGCTTCATGTAGATCATCTAACAATACATCAATGACGAGAATGGGAAACTTATCTTTAATAGTGATCTTGTTGACCTTGTTAGAAAAACAGGACCGCGGAGCAATAAAATAAAACAAATGCGGAAACAAAACACAGAAGATACACAATACAAGAGAGACACAGATTTATGTGGTTCACCTAGTGTAGGCTACGTCCACCAGATAAATTGCCAAGTCCTTCCTTTATTATTATCCAACAAATGAAGGGATACAACCTACAACAAAACTCGTTGTAACTTCCTCTTCTTTCTCTCACAGTCTCCTCTCTCAGAATACAATATTTGCCATCAATCATAGCCCCAATACATTTTGCTTATAAAAGAGGGTTGCCTTCTAGGGAAAAAACCCTAACATAATTTCTACCGTTAGATCTGCGACCTTATAATGAACGGTCCATATTTACAATGAAATTACAATATACTTTTACAAGGCAATTTTTCCTTCGGGGGCTTCGTCCCTGAACCCCCACTGGGGGCCTGCTTGCCCCCGAACCCCCCAACCGGTGGGATAGCCCCCCCGGACCCCACAGAGGGGGTACCCCCCCTCTGCACTTCCCCGCATGTAAGAGTGTACATACTTATGGGGTGTAAATACTTCATGGGGTATAAACACGGCTGAAAGTAAAAGACCTCTGAATCAGGAAGATAATTAGGCTTCACAACCAATAGAGCTCTCTATAATCTAGAAACATACACCATGAGCCATCTTTCTTGAATACCATTACCACCGGTGTAGAGTAAGAACTTTGGCTAGGTCTAATAATGTTAGCCTCTAACATTTCTTCAACCATGTGCTCAATTTCACTCTTCTGGGCATAAGGGTATTTATATGGCCTAATGTTAGGAGGAACACTCCCAGGAATTAGGTGAATATCATGATCATGATTTCGAGTGGGTGAAAGACCTTTGGGAATATCTTCAAATACTTTGGAATGCTTATCAATGATCCCTTGGAGATCTAAAGGAATAGATGGCTTAGATGTTTGAACATCTAGTGATCCTAGTTGTGCAATAACACCTTGATGCCCCTTTTTCAATAATTTTGTCATGCCATTAGAGCTTATCACCTTATCGGGTTTCCCTATGATACCTCTTAACTCAATTTATTTTTCTTCCAATGAAAATTTCATGAAAAGTTCTTGAAAATTAAAAGCCATTGTTCCTAATGATTGTAACCATTGGATTCCTAATACAACATTAGCACCACCCATGGGTATAGCAATCATTGGACTATTCATTACATATTCCCCCATAGTAAGATTGATCTTATTGCATTAAATTGAGCATTTGATAGTTCCTCCATTTGCAATCATTACTTGAAACTCTGGTGTTGGATATACAAAGCAATTGAGAGCTTTGGCTAATATATAGTGAATGAAATTATGAGTACTGCCAGAATCAATTAGGACTATTACCTTTTTATTTTTGATATATCCTTCTATCTTGAGGGTTTGACGAGTGTTAATTCCAACTAATGCATTACACGATATCATGGGAGTCAACTCTTCAGAAGAAATTGCTTCTACATTTTCATCTTGAGATGGTTCTTGTTCTTGTTCTTCTTCCTCTTCACAATCTATGTAGAATAATTTCTTCTCACCACACTTATGTCCCTTATTTTTANTTTTTTTTAAGGGGGGGGGGGGGTCAGTTGTGTATTATATTTTTCAATGTATTAATTTCTATGCTCACGTTCCCAGATTGAAGGTGTTTTGGTTGCAGTGAATGCGTACTCGACCCCCTTTGAACCTGTATGTGCGAAATGCAACTCTCTTGATTTTGCCTCTTCTTTGATAAGTGATGATACTATTGATTGTCTGCGATGCAGTGAAAAATGTCCATATATATATGGACATTGCCTCAATGATTCTATCCGAACCGTACAACACCACTGTGCATTTTACAGTTAGACATCCTCTGTTACAAAATGTGCTTCCTCAGTTGGCATAATTTTCGTATGAAACATATCTACAGAAAAAGGAAACCAATGTCTACATGCTGCGCGACTTTCATATACACAACAAATTTACCTTAAATGAGGACAATGCAATTTTGCATATCGGTTGAAGAAGGAAAAAAAAAAACATATCAAACTTTGGCAGGAAAAGAAAATATCTCACGTGTCTCTATAATATTTCTTCAACATCCAGATGAATGTTCATCGAACTCGAGAACTTGAGATTGCATGCACATAAGATTGTTTGGTTCAAAAATGGGAAGCATGGAAGCAAACCCCATATATCCCATGGCCCTGGTTATTTTCTATTGGGAACATATACCAGATGTAAGAGAAAACAAATTTTATGACGTCTTTATTTGTATATCAAATTGTTTGATGCAAAGGTCGATGCGTCCTACTCTATGGAACCTTGTGTGAAATTGCTTGCAGCCTATTTGGAGTTTAGTTGGTTCTTGGTTGTATGCTTCATCTTTCAATTTGTATATCGCATAACTCTGAGTGTTTTTTGGAGGACACGAAACAATAGAATTGCAATGTTTTAGCCAGCTAGCCCGCAAATCTGCCTAATAATTTGTATGGCGTTGTGACGCAAATGTATTATGTGGCTTGTGTTAGCATTTTTCCTTGATCGATGAACTTGGTAAAATTAATCTCCTAGAATAATTTGAAATCAATGAATATATATTGTGCGAAGTCCAATTGTGCTATCATATCAACAAGAGGCCCTTAAAATTCGAATTGGTCATTGTTATTCTTACGGTGATAAACATTTTAAAAACTTTGTTTTGTTTCCTTCATTTTTTTAAAAATAAGCGATTTAACATCCTTTGATAATTTTATGTAATTAAATTGTACAATATAAATATTTAATATTAATAATTTAGTATTTGAAAATAATGTTTTTTAGATAATGTTAGATAGGATGACCATCCATAAACAATTGCAATCTTGATCCCGTCACTCCTGGAGTCCAACTGTCAATTTGTATATCGCGGAACTCCGAGTGCTGTTTGGAGGACACGGGACAATAGAAGTGCAATGTTGAGCCAAACAGCCTGCAAGTTCGTCTGTCAATTTGCACATCGTGGAACTCTCGTTGCTATTTGTAGGACACAGAACAATAGAGGCTCAATTTTGAGCCCACCAGCCTGAGAACTCGTGATCCAAAAAGGTGGCTAAGTATGGAATGACGAATATGTACATGCTTTATAAAATCTCATGTCCATACTTTATAAAAGTACATATTTAGTATGCATTACTCATTTCTCGAAAAATTTCTAGGTGTGAAAGTTGGTGGATGCACGTATTAAGATTTCCATTTACTTTTATATCACTAGCCCGACCGACTACTTCCCCATTTCAAATTGTACAAACTTTTTTGTATAATTAAATTGTACAATATCAATATTTAATATTAATAATTTAGTATTGAAAATAATGTTTTTAGATAATGTTAGATAGTTTATAGGGATTACAATCCGTAAACAATCATAATATTGAGCCTGCCAACCCTAGAGTCCGTCTGTCAATTTGTATATCGCAGAACTCCGAGTGTTGTTTGGAGGACATAGAACAATAAAAGTGCAATGTTGAGCGATCCAGCTCGCAAGTCCGCTTGTCAATTTGTATGTCACGGAATTATGGGTGCTATTTGTAGGGAACGAAACAATAGAGGCCCAATTTTGAGCCCGCCAACCTGGGAACCCGCGATCCAAAAAGTGCCTAAGTATGGAATGCGGAATCCATACATGCTCTATAAAATCTCATGTCCATACTTTATAGTACATATTTAGTATGTATTACTCATTTTTTCAGAAAATTTCTAGGTACGAAAATTGGCAGATTCACACCTTCAGATTTCACTTACATTTATATCACCAACCCGACCGACCGCTTCCCCATTTCATATTGTACAGACTTTTTGGCTCGTATTTTTCTGAATAGGTGAGTTCATGGATAGACAAGTTCAATATTGATCATTTATGTAATTAAATTGTACAATATCAATATTTAATATTAATAATCTAGTACTTAAAAATCATGTTTTTTGATAATGTTAGATAGTTGATAGGGATGACCATCTTTAAACAATGGAAATCTTGAGCCCGCTAGTCCTGGATTCCATCTGCCAATTTGTATATCACGGAAGTTCGACTCCTATTTGGAGGACATGGAACAATAGAAGTGCAATGTTAAGCCAGCCATCCCACAAGTCCTCTTTTCAATTTGTATATCGCGAAACTTTGGGTGTCATTTGTAGGGAACGTAACAATAGAGGCCCAATTTTGATCCTGCCATCCCGAGAACCCGCGATCCAAAAAGTGGCTAAGTATGGAATTAGGGATATGTACATGCTCTATAAAATCTCATGTCCATAGTTTATAAAAGTACATATTTAGTATGTATTACTCGTTTCCTTCAAGTGTTGTTTGGAAGACATGGAACAATAGAAGTGCAATGTTGAGCCAGCCAGTCCGCAAGTTTTCCTGTCAATTTCTGGGTGTTATTTGTAGGATACAGAGCAATAGAGGCCCAATTTTGAGCCCCCCAGACTGAGAACCTGTGATACAAAAAGTGGCCAAGTATGGAATGCAGGATCTATACATTCTCTATAAAGATCTCATGTCCATACTTTATAAGAGTACATACTTAGTATGTATTACTCATTTTTCAAAAAATTTCTAGGTGCGGAAGTTAGTCGATTCACGTCTTCATATTTCACTTACTTTTATATCACCAACTCGATCGATCGCTTCCCCTTTTCATATTGTAATAAATGAATATAAACTTGTCGAAGTCCAATTGTGCTATCATATCAACACGAGGCCCTTAAAATTCAAATAGCCCACAAGTTTGCTTGTCAATTTGTATATCGCGGAACTCTGGGTGCTATTTGTAGGGCACGAAACAACAAAGGCCCACTTTTGAGCTCGCCAGCCCAAGAACCCGCGATTCAGAAAGTGGCTAAGTATGGAATGAGGGATTCGTACATGCTCTATAAAATCTCATGACCATACTTTATAAAAGTACATATTTAGTATGTATTACTCGTTTCTCGGAAAATTTCTAGGTGAGAAACTTGGAAGATACATGTTCTCAGATTTCCACCCATTTTTATATCACTAGCCCGACCGGCCTCTTCCCCGTTTCATATTATACAATTTTTTTGGAATGCAAGTTTCCGAATACACGGGTTTTTCTTTTAAATAAGATATTTAACATCCTTTAATAATTTAATGTAATTAAATTGTACAATATCAATATTTAATATTAATACTTTAGTATTGAAAATAATGTTTTTAGGTAGTGTTAGATAGTTGATAGGGATCAACATCCGTAAACAATTGCAATCTTGAGCTCGCCAGCCCTGGAATCTGTCTATCAATTTGTATATCGCGGAACTCCAAGTGTTGTTTGGAGGACACAGAACAATAGAAGTGCAATGTTGAGCCATCCATCCCACAAGTCCACCTGTCAATTTGTATATTGCGGAACTCTTGGGTGCTATTTTTAGGACACAGAACAGGAGACGCCCAATTTTGAGCTCGCCAGCCCGAGAACCCGCGATCCAAAAAGTGGCTAAGTATGGAATGCGGGATCCGTACATGCTCTATAAAATCTCATGTCCATACTTTATAAAAGTACATATTAAGTATGTATTACTCATTTTTTAGAAAAATTTCTTGGTGTGGAAGTTGGCGGATTCACGTCTTCAGATTTCAGTTACTTTTGTATCACCAACCTGACCGACCACTTTCCCGTTTCATATTGTACAAACTTTCTTGTGTAATTAAATTGTACAATATCGATATTTAATATTAAAAATTTAGTATTGAAAATAATGTTTTTAGATAATGTTAGATAGTTGATAGGGATTACCATCCGTAAACAATCACAATCTTGAGGCCGATGACCCTAGATTCCGTCTATCAATTTATATATCGCGGAACTTCGAGTGTTGTTTGGAGGACACAGAACAATAGGAGTGCAATGTTGAGCCAGTCAACCTGTAGGTCTGTTTGTCAATTTGTACATTGTGGAATTATGGGTGCTATTTGTAGGCCACAGAACAATAGAGGCCCAATTTTGAGCCCGCCAGCTTGAGAACCCGTGATCCAAAAAGTGGCTAAGTATGGAATGTAGGATCCATACATGCTCTATAAAATCTCATGTTCATACTTTGTAGTAGTACATATTTAGTACGCATTACTCGTTTTTCGAAAAATTTCTAGGTGCAGAAGTTAGCGGATTCACATCTTCAGATTTCACTTACTTTTATATCACCAACTTGACCGACTGCTTCCCCGTTTCATATTGTACAAAATTATACAATATTAATATTTAATATTAATAATTTAGTATTGAAAATAATGTTTTTAGATAATGTTAGATATTTGATAGGGATTACCATCCGTAAACAATCACAATCTTGAGGTCGCCAGCCCTGGAGTCTGTATGTCAATTTGTATATCGCGGAACTCTGAGTGTTGTTTGTATGACACGAAACAATATGAGTGCAATGTTAACCCAACCAGCCCGCAGGTCCGTTTGTCAATTTGTATATCATGGAATTATGGGTGCTATTTGTAGGCCATGGAACAATAGAGGCCATATTTTGAGCCCTCCATCCCGAGAACCCACGATCCAAAAAGTGGCTAAGTATGGAATGTGGGATCTGTAAATGCTCTATAAAATCTCATGTTCATACTTTATAGTACATATTTAGTATGTATTACTGGTTTTTCAAAAAATTTCTAGGTGCGGAAGTTGGCGGATTCACGTCTTCATATTTCACTTACTTTTATATCACCAGCCCGGCCGACCCCTTCCCCGTTTCATATTGTAAAAAATTTTTGGCTTGTGGTTTTCCAAATAGGCGAGTTACCGGATAGTCGGGTTTAGTATTGCATTTCCATTGTTCCGCTGCCTACAAACAGGAATCGAACTTCTACGATCTACAAATTAGCAAACAAATTGAAATAAAAGAATATATACTATGCGAAGTCTAATGGAACTATCATATGTACGAGAGGAAATTAAAATTAAAATTCTTCGTTGTTATACTTGCGGTGAAGATAACGGTACAAAAAATTTACTTAAACATCCAAAAAATGATTTTCTTGTAACTTTTTGATGCTTCTCTTATACAAACAGATCCTAGAAACTATAAACATCGCTTGTTGTATCTATTCCTTGATTGAAGAATCTGTTAACATGTTTAATGCACTCCATAGTTACTGTTAAGACCAATTCCCGCTTCCGAAAATTGCCTTCCGCTTTATCTTTTCCCTCTCCTTTCCCTTTCTTTACTTACTCGTTTTTCGGAAAATGTCTAGGTGCGGGATTTGGAAGATTCACATCTTCATATTTCCATTGTCACTTTTATATCACTAGCCCAACCGACCGCTTCCCCGTTTCATATTGAACAAAAATTTTGAATCGCGGGTTCCTTCATAAGCCGATTCAACATTGTGTTTCCATTGTTCCGTCGCCTGCAAATAGCACCTGGACTTCCACGATTTACAAATTAGAAAAAAAAATCCCCTTCATCTCGTATGTTTTCGCTTTTTGTTTACTTGGTCCTTTTTCTGAATGTCTCATGATTTTATATACAGAACTTGAAGCTCAACAATATAAAAATTTCCCTCTCGAAATTGCCCTTCGGTTGTTCCCCTATGCACAAACAACACCTGGAATTCCGCGACATATAAATTGACGGTCGATATCTGTCACTGAGATGCAATATGACCATCAGCCCCTCATGTCTCCTAGGTATATCTTCTGCCCTTTTTTTTTGTAACTCACCCAACCGCTTTCCATACTTGGGCATTTCTTGGAATCTGTTTCATGGGTTGGCAGGTGGACGAAATATACAATTCTTGGTCGCAATTCACCATCATCGCTACCTTCGTACTTATTTCTAGATATGCAATAATTAAGCTTTAATACTAGTAGTTCATCCTGCAGGAACTGTTAAGATTGTCGTTAATGTCCAGAAGGCCAGAGAAGATTTGTCATTACTACAAATTAAACCAAGATTTGCGGATAAGAGTGTTATCCTTTCCAAGTATTTATTTCAAACATGATGCAATCTATTTTGTGTGACGACAAGTTGGAGCCTTTGAGAAATCTCTAATTCTTAATCTCTCTTCACTGTCACCGACACCTTCACACTTTTTTCTAAATATGCAATTAGTGAGCTTTAATGGTAACAACTCATTCCACATGAACTCTGGAGATTGTCATTGATCAGCGAAAGTCTCGAGGAGATATTCCATTGATACACATTAAACCATAATTTGTGGAGGGTTATATTATCCCTCCCTAATTTTCATTTCAAACATCGTCTGGAGCAAACAAAAATTCTCATTAACTTGTGGCAGTTGTTCTGTCCAGATACAGTAAACACATTCAGGCATAATGGCCAGAGGTTCCATTATTCTAGGGCATATTCTTACTACTCATATCCCTCCGCACAGGAGCAAAAAAGGAGATGGTCCCTTTGTACACCGAGAGATATATTTCAAGCCAAATAATTCCAAGGCAACCCTGCCTGCTCAGAGAACCTGCCTAGTTGCATTGATGGCTGGTGCAGAGGTTGATGTCATGGATTTTGAGCTAGAAGAAGATGATCTAATGGGCGATGATACGACAATGGATGATGGAAATGAAGAGATTGTTCCCACTCCCGTGCCCAAATTGAAATCAACCATAACGGGTGGAACTTCCTGACTCGGTGATGGCGGTCCTGACAACACCAAAAGGAGTTTCAGAAAAGAAACCGACGTTGAATGTAATAGCCTCTTTGCATATCGAAAGTAGGAATTCCATAGGTCCAAATTATTTCGTTATGGGTGGAAGACTTTCACTGTAAAGAAATGATATGTTGATGCTCCCAAAGATATATTTCAAGTGAAAAAAATATTCACTTGCAGGACTACTCTCATGTTCTTTGGATATACAATTAACATCTTTGGAAATGAGGACATGGACCCTCACTGGTGCAAGGCATATTTCTACTAGTCATCTCCTTCCACCCAGAATTGACTAATTTGGGCCTCTGAAATTGCACGTTCAACCTGTGTCCCTGAAGTTTTTTCAACTGTGCAGAGGCGGTTTCTAGTTATGTCCTAACTTTCAGTTAAGGGCTATTCCATTTTCCCTACAACATTTTTTGTCTTCTTCCTCACGGGAATCTTCTGAAAACTATCAATTTTACCACTAGATGATTCATCGAGGAGAAAACTGCAAGGATCCTGCATAATCCAAATCCCATGCCTATGTTTGTGCCAGATATGTTCAATGTTTCGACCCGAACAATTGGGTCCAATTTCTAAGGATAGATGTACAGTACTTGGTGTTTTTCCTTTTTTTTTAAAATGGATTTGCTATTAAAAAAAAATTACTTGGAGTCTTCGTTGTTGCTTCTTTTCTGGATTTAACACTTGTTCTCATTGACATGGTTCGGTGGTCTCGTAGTTCTTTGATATTATATCTACTTAGGTAATTTGTTCTAATATGGAACATCTAACAATTATATGACAATGTACTGTGCCAATCCACCAGGATTTTATGCAAACAAAAAAAATATTACACATAGTTTCAAACCAACGTTCAATTCTATTCGCAATGTAGATAGAACATAGCAATACCAAAGTACAATGTTGTATCAAAATCGTCATTCTTGTTTCTAGACATGAAATTATTAAGTTTTAATGCTAACAACCCATAATGCAAGAAGTTTAATACTTAAGTTAATATGTTACAGTCATGGAAGAATGTATAAAGAACACACTTACACCCACACGTTCCAATAAAATCTAATCTTCAACAAAGTATTTGATGACAAGTAGTATAAAATGAAGTTTAATACTTAATTTAATATGTTACAGTCATGGAAGAATGTATCAAGAACATACTTACATGCACATGTTGCAATAAAATCTAATCTTCAACAAAGCATTTGCTGACAATTAGTATAAAATTATGGTTTTGCAACAATGGGGATTGTTTGAAACCAATTCACGCTTATGAAAAATTCCCTCCACCTTTCTATTTTCCCACTCTTTTATCTCCTATAGTTTCTCTTCCTAGTTACTTAATCGTTTTTTCTCGAAAATTCCTTGCTGGGCGGGTTGGCAGATTCACACATTTTGACCAAGCACTTCCCTTTCTCTAAATTGGCCCTCTATTGTTATGTGTCCTACAAGTAGCACCCATAGTTCCACGATATACAAATTGACAGGTGGACTTGTGCGCTGGCTGGCTCAACATTGCACTTCTATATTTTCGTGAGCTCCAAACAACATTTGGAGCTCTACGATATACAAATTAACACACGCGCTCTAGGGTTGGTGGGAACAAGATTGTCAATGTTTATAGATGGAAAAGTGATAAAACGAGCCACATTCTACATTTGTGTCACATAAGTTCTATTAAAGGGAAAATCATTTCCTCTATAGTTTCGTGTCCTATAAACAACACCCAGAGTTCCGCACTATACAAATTGACAACCGAACTTGCGGGCTGGCTGGCTAAAAAAATGACTCGAAGTCCCGCAATATACAAATTGACAGACGAAGCATACAACCAAGAACCAAGTAAACTCACAGATCATATTCCTAGTCATTTTGTATGTGCCCGTCACCTTCGCACTTCTTTCCAAGTATATATCTTGGCAGGAAAATGGGATATCTGTTACAGATGTGATTTGATTAAAAAAACATTAATTATGTGAAACATGATAATTTTCTTTTTCATATTATTTATTTAATGTTTCTATCGAACTTTTAATAACTTGTTTAATTATTTATATAATTAATTTTAATTTTCATATTTATTTAAAAAAAAAAAAAATTATACGTATTTATGTATTTATTTTAATTTTAATTATTCATATAAAATGTGTATGGTTGAGGGAAAAATTTACTTAATTAGTTAGTTGTGTACAATGAAAATAAGTTTGGGTTCAATGAAGCTTAAGATAGATAGGATAAAAAGGTATTATAAACTTAGCCAAATATT
>ML788608.1:86039-112420 GCA_009831015.1 Picea engelmannii
ATCATTCTAGAATATAAAAAAAAAATTAATATAAAAAAAAAAATTTAATGAAAAAAAAATATATATATCATTTTAAAAATTGATTAAATTAAAAATAACTATGTTTTAAAAATATTCCAAAAAAACAAATTATACCAATTTAATTAAAATATATTTGGAAAACATAATTTTAAAAACTTCACCCCAAAAATATATATAATAATAAGGGTATCGTATCTTGAGAATATTGTTACACTTACTATTATTTTTGTGATTTTAAACTAAAATTTCAAAACTTTTAAAACTTTTAACACTTCCACATTAAATGTTTGTCCAAATTTTATCAATTAAAATAAAAAGATACATACCACCTAATCTTGAAATATAAGTAGAAAAACAAATTAAATATATGTTATAGTGGCGTGAAAAAACACCAATTTTTCTATGGTATAGAGATTAATACAATATAATGATTTTCTTCTCAGAAAACCAATACTATATAAATTATTTTTAAATCTTGAATGAGGAAATTTAATTAACAAACCAATATCATATAAATTTTGAAGAAAAGAAATTTAATATTTAATAAAAAAAGGTTAAAGAATTATTGAATAAATTTCAATATTTTTACTTTGGAATATGGATGATTTTAAGGATGAAAATTACATCAAAATATAGAAATTAGGGTTAACATTACTAGTCCTTAATATGCAAATGTAAAATGTTTGGAGATAGATTTGTAAAAATATTTAAATTTATAAGGATTTTATATAGTTTCTATAAAATTTCGGTGATTTTTAAGGTAAAATCATTTTAGTTTGTGAAATTTGGGCCACTCGTTTTTAGAAACTTGAAACCTCTATTACAAAGTCATGTCCTTTTATGCTATTTATTGAAGATATTATAATTTGTGTTTATTAAGATCTACGATTCTGAAAGGGGAGATTGATGAGGTTTTGATACCCAATTTTGAGATTTAAAAGGTTTTGGTAAGAATTTCTAATTGTTAGAAATTGTGAAAAGTTGTAGTGGACTAATGCTATTTTCTTCTTCTTCTTGTAATTGTGTTGCACTTATCACATAAATGAGATTCATAATTTACTATATTCATAATTAAATAGAAAGTGGGTTTTTATGGGACATATGTAGAATCTTGTTCTTACTATACCAAAGACAAGCTTGTTAAGCATACCTTACAACTCTACTTGTAAAATAGACTAAAAAACACTATTGAGAAAACACATATCGATAAAAAAAATCACTTGAAATAACATGTTCTTTTTGCATACATTTCAACATAAATTGATACTCAAGACAAACCACTTAAAATCCCACATATACTTTTTGACACACTTATTTCCCTTGGTAATGAATGATTAAGAAATATATATAAAATTTAAGAATACCTTACAACTCTACTTATAAAATAGGCCAAAAAAACATTGTCGAGAAAACAAATATTGATAACATCTTCTTTTTTCATATATTTCAACATATTTTTATTGATACTCAAGAAAAAACCCCACTTAAAATCCTCCATATATTTTTTGTAAGACTTATTAGTCCCTGTCGTAGGCATAGAGGGACTATAGCGATCGATAATTTGTTGACCTCACATTAGTTTGTTCTTTGACCACAAATATTTGCATAATATCTATTGTTAGAGATAGGGAACTAAAAACATTGAATTTTATATAATAAAAAGTACCATATATGTAGTGATCTGATTAGAAAATAGATTGGAGGTCTTATTTCCAGCTTCGCTATTCCCAATGTTTTATATGTTAGCATATACAAACTTTTTCATAGTCTACGGTCTTTTTGAATCATATATTTTTCTTATACATTGCTTGAATGTGGATTAATGCTAGCATTAGTTTGAATGCTTGTCTTAGCATTTTTATGCTAGCATTGTCTGAAAGAGCCAGTTTCACCTCTTTTTGAATCGAAAAATCCCATGTTGTGTCTGAAGAATCTGTGTGCATCCACTGCCCGAGATCGAGCCTGTGCGGGAGAGCTCTGTCCCGAAGCCGTGACCCTGGGCCATTTTGCCATTGCTAGGCCTGTGGAAAAAGCCGTGTCTTTTTTTTCGTTGGTTGTGTGGCCACGCAGTGCTGGACTGCGTGGGAGGTTTGTTGACCTATGAGCGATTCTCTCCAGGCGAGAGAGTGCGCAGAGGAAGGAGAGAACTCTTGGAAGGAACCTTGTAGCTGCCACAGAGCCTGAAGACTTACGGTCTAGTCTGTTGTTGTAACCCAAGGCAAGGGAGGTTAGCAGTCGAAGGACTGTCCAGGTGACAGAGAAGGTGTATTCTCCTGGGGTGGAACATGCATGTGGGGAATGAGGGTCTATGGGCAGTGAGTGTGGGTGGTTCCTGGGAGAGAATCCCTTCCTGTGGCTGTGTGTTGTTTTCCCTGTAACCTCAGCCTAACCTAGGATTCCTTGTCTTGGGGTGGAGCTTAGTCCCAACTCGGGGGTGACCCACTGTTGAGCTGATGAGTAGTGTGGTCTAAGGCTGGGAGGTTCGTGGAAGGCCTACACTTGGTTGGTGGATCTACCACTGTTAAAAGATAAGTATATGATTATGTTTTAATCATGTTTTGCATGACTCTACTGCTTATGTTATCATGATTTCCACTGTGTATATGAATTAGTATGAAACACTATTGCTTTGTTAATTATGGCAGTAACTCATATGAATACTCTGTGTAGAATGTGTTTATTTGTTTAAATGCATGTGGATTATATAATACCTGTACGAGTTATGTACCAAGAGGTGTTAAAGTTTCCTTTTAAGAGCGATTAAGCCATGGTAGCTAAAAAGGTGCGCTACACTTGTGAATCTAGTTCTTGTGTAGAATAGATCTGAAAATAAATGTGGAATTTGAAAATCTGTGGGTGATAGATTTGCAAGAAAATTTTGAATTTGAAATTGATGATAATATCCCATGATTTTTGTATATCTGTGATATAGGTGAAATGAAAAATATATGTTTAGGGAGGACAGGTGAATACTATCAAGATGGAAAGCATGAAAATTTTTATTGATTTTGGATAGGAGAACCCTATGGTAAGCCATGATCACCCTAGAATATGTTGTGTTGTGGCAACACAAGCCGAAGGAACACCTCGACAAAGAAAGTCTAAGGACGCCTCAACTGTAAGGATCAATGAAGTCTCTAGAACTCTTCTTGTGCGAGAAAGCCTTGGCAAGGAAAGATGGATCACCCAAGGGACTGTATAATAGAGAAGGGGATGCATGAGCCTAGGCCTAGAGGGTGAGTGCCCACAAGGAAGAGGGGACTTTGATAATTTTCATACACTATTGATTGGGATCATGCACACAATGGGTATGCCAAGGAAAAATAGTGAGCTAAGGTAACAAGACAACCATATAGATGCAAATCCATGAACTTCACAGATAAGTATTGTGCCAGAATATGAAATTTTCCTCTTGAATTTTAGACAACAATAAAATGTTTTCACTTGAAATTGTGATTAATATGCCTGTTGTCCAAGATTATTAAAGGCATGTCACGAAGTCCAAGGGTCTGGAGAGCACCTGACTAATAAAGAGGATCAATATTTATGAAACAGCTAAATGACAAAGGCATGACATGTGTTATTGAGAAAGAATGTCGAGGATGGTGTTCCTTTTAGTGGGGGGGATTGTAACATCCCTGTTTCCCCCCAGCTTGGAATTAATAATTAATTATGATTACCATGCTATGGCATGTGAACAATGTAAATGTATTATTGTTTATATTTCCAATGACTAATTGTGGGGGTGAAGCCTTGAATTACTGGCCATGATATCACTAGAGCAAAGAGTGAGGAAACTATAGAGAGGGTTCATTATGACAAAATGACCCCAAGTTCTCTCTGTTGAAATAATAAGCCTCATCCTGGTTCTAAGGAAAAATTAGTTAATCAGAAAAGGATTGGTGGTTGAACAATCAACTACCCTAATGAATGGAGGCATGGAGGGTCTGGCTGAAGGGATAGAAAACTGTCATCCCAAAGTACCACATAGTGCAGTTTTCCTGCAATCCCAAACTGACTTGAGTTTCTTCTGATAGAAGGAACAAGACAGGTCCAGAACCTTCCTAGGGAGGAAAAAGGTGTGCAAGAATACACACAAAGTCAGACAACAAGGAAATAGATGGAGAGGGCTGTACAACCTAGATACACAGAGAGAAAGAGGAAGAGCATGTGAGGCTCTCCAGTGGAGAAGAAGAACTGGAAGATTAATCTTTTCTGGTTACTGGAGAGAACAAGAGAAGGGATCTCGAAGAATTTTCAGAAAACAGGACCTGAGCAGAAGGTCAGAAGCTTGATGCTGAGGGAGCATCTGATAAACCTCACAGAGGTTGTGACAGAGAAAGAACCTTTGAGAAACTGCAAAGGTTCCCTACTGATATCATGGCTTGGCACAGGGGTGGCCAGAGTGATAAGAATGAATGCCTCTGAGCCTATGGTTAGTTGGAAAGACGAACACCCATAGTTAGTTGGTTGGTGATCAACTGTAATAGATAATTATTTCATTTACCCTGTGTAGTTGGATTGAAATACATGATTTGAATGTCTGTAATTGTGATTAATTGTGCATCGTGTGAAATTAATGGTTATAATGTTTACTGCTCTTCTGTAAGATGTTTCATTTGAATGGGTGTGAGGTGACAATTTTGGCCTCTAGGCTGGTTCGAAAATACCTCTCCTTGTTTTAGAACTTAAGTTCTGTGAATTTGGGGGCGCTCCCTTCAAACCATTTGTACAAGAGACCACGAGCTAATGCCCACGACCTTAACCAAATATTGTCTAAGAGTTAAAGAGTGTAGGCTATGGAGCTTGACAAAGTTCCATAGGACCATGTCCATGGAACCCTTCGCTACACTAAAAAAGGAGCTAAGTTATTCAGGAATATGGGATCCTAGAGCTGCATGGAAAATGAACACTGCAACATCCAAATGCACCTGAGGCGACCTGTCAGATTGGTAACTTGACAGTCATTTACCCATAATCACGGGATTTGTCCCCTTGCTAAACCCCAATCATCTTCTCGGTCGTGAAGTAACGTGAGTCATAGATATGAGGGTATTAGAGATCTCCCCTTACATATGGATCTACATCGTGATCAGTTCGGCATTGACCACTTTGGGAGAACAAAGGTGTTATACCACCAAAGCCTCCAAATGTCGAAGTCGCGAAGTAATGTGGGACATCAATCTAAGGATGCTTCGGGATCCCTCTTGACCATTTGATTGTAGGGACGTCAATATCATGTTGAAATAACTTGGTGGTACACGTGTTGAGCAACGGTAATGCTATGTGTGGTGGCCTCGTGACATAGTAAAGAGATATATGTGACCTGAGGCATGTGCCACACATTTTTCCATCATGTTTTGGGTTGATAGGTGTCCCTCTAGGAGTGGCCTATTTGATTTGGATTTTATGAGAAGAATAAAATGACTAAAGATTATTAACAGGTGATTAACACAAACTAACAAAGATATAGTAAAACCGGTTTTCTATTCAATAAGTAAATAAGTTGAAACTGTAAAATGCAGTGGAAACAAGCTTGTTGGAATGGTGGTGGATTATCTCTGAGAAGAGATGTGACGGTTGTGCTCATTCACCAGAAGATTATTACAATGAGGATCTGAAGTATTTTTTTACAATAAACAGGAATTCCCAAAACCCTAGGCATCCCAAAACCTAACCCTAGGAGATGAAGCACCAAAAGTCATGTGGGCCCCATCTGGGTAAGTTAGTGCATCAACTTCCTGGGGTCGTAACTTTTGCATATGATATTTGTTTTAGGCGTATGATAGCCCGTTGGAAAGGTATCGTCGAGGAGATTCATTTTGGGGGATCAATAATGTTGAGAAGCTTGATCCCCAAAAAAACCTTCATTTAGGCCCTCAAAATGACCCCAAAAGTTAAAACAACTAAAAATAGTAAATTGCCAGAAAAGTGTTTTGAGCCAGTTGGAAAAGGTGGGTGGCCACAGATATCCACCTGGATCACTAATACTGAGACCAAGGACATTTGAGCTAGATTTGCGAGCCATTAATCTAGGGATTCCATTGATAACTTCTCCCAACTGTCCGATCAATTAGTGGAAGGATAGCGTGTAGCACTTCAACAAAGTCCTACTCCAGGAGAGAAATGGAATTAAACAGTCAAAACCTTTGAATGCCAAACTCGTGAAGTAACGCAGACCATCGATCTGAGGATTCTTCGGGATATCTCTCGATTGTTGGATCTAGACTGTGGTCAGTCCAGCATTGACCTACTCTGGGGGGGAAATAGTGTTAAACGTGTGGAACCCCCAAATCTCAAAGTTGTGAAGAAATAGAGGCCATGGATCTGTGGATCTACGTGGACCTGTCTCAACTGTGGGATAAAAATGTATTGGAAGGTTGTGGGCAGGAGTTGGGACTTCAAAGCTCCGGGTGATTTTGTAGGTAGGAGATGTTAGAGGCTTCCGGAGGATGTCCGTTTGGAGTGACATGGTACGTTGATGTCACCTAGGGTGATGTGGACCCAAGCTCGTCATGCCACGTGTCACCTTCATTTGTGCTTTCTACATAGCTCATACGCTAATTGGATTGTGATACGTGTTTGTAATTAATAGGGCCACGCATCATCTTCGTCTTTTTCCACTTGTCACCCCCTTGTGCGTGGTGGTTTAACCTAATGGCTAATGGGAACCCGAGAGTTCGGTAGTTTGGAACTCCGGGAGACATAGGTTGTTAGAACGTATGCTCCAAAAAGAGCTGAAGGCCGGAGCTACATGGCAAGAGCTCGGGAGTTCGGAACTCTGGGAGGTTCAGGATGTTAGAATGTATTTTCCAAAAAGGGCCAAAGGAAAGAGATATGTGTCAAGACCTCAATAATTTGGGAGCTTGAAACTCCGAGAGTTTTAGGATGTTAGATTGTATGCTCCAAAAAGGGTCGAAGGCCAGAGCTACAAGGGAGGACCTAGGGAGTTCAGTAGTTTTGCAGGTATGTTCATAACAACATGATGAGGAACCTCGCCAAAGGATGGAGCCACGCGGAAGGATCCCTGGACTTCGGGACTTCTAGAACGATTCATACATGGATAGGAAGGACGAAGGGGCAAAGGCCCAGAGATCGTGAAGGCACAGGGAACATCCCTTGTAACTCCCTCTCCAACAGCCATGTCATCACTAAGGGATGACAACCATGGTGAATTTCGGGCGAGGTGGAATGGTACGAATGAGGCAAACCCACGTGGCCTTTGACCAATGATGTCCAAAGAGCTTTGGAAGGGCATAACATCCAATTCAAAGCTCAGATTTTAACATGGTAACAGTGGTTGGAAAGATCTTGATGAGCATAAGGTTATGGAGATCTCGGGAAGAGGATTCGAGATGATGGAGGAAAGCAAAATTTGTATGCCCCATCCCTTTAAAAGGTACTGAAGGGTTTGGGTGTGTTACATTATGATCCCTTTTCTTGCAACAAAAACAAACTATGACATTCCTTTTTTATTTGTGATGATGCTTGCTAGTTTGGTTGCTTGGTCCCCCAAGAATTAGATAAAATATGGATGTCATAATCATCTCTTTGTTTCTCTCTTCCAATTTTCTACAAGAAAATTTGTGTGGCTTCCTGCACAAGGATTATTTTTTGGTTCCTCTTGCCTTGGAGAAGGTGGTTTGAGCTATACTTGTGATATCTTCTTCTCCACTGAATCCTAAGCCTTAATGGTTGGACCTCTATTGATTTATAATGGGAATCAAAATTACTTGACCTTACTTGCCTATGCCTTGTCCATCATAGCCCATTTTTCTCATGAGCTTGGAACCGATGCTTCTAGTTTTCTTCTCAGAGTCACCAAAGGTATTTTGAGAAAGGTCTTGGAGGATGAGTTTACCTTGCTTTCCTTTTCCATGGTAGTATCTTTAGCAGTGGAAATGGAAAGGGATTCCTTTGTCTCTTGGAAAATTACTTCTAGCTTCTTCAAGGCCTCTTCCTTTATTCCAAGTCCTGGTATAAATGAACAATGGCCTTAGTGAACTGCTCCTCTTGCCAATTATCCAACTCAATGAATTTCTCCCCCAACTGCAAGAGCTACAATCTTCTCTTGTATAATTCTTCCCTCATGGTGGTGAAGGAGTCCTGGCTCTTGGAAATCTCTTTCTCCATATCATTTTCTCTCTTCCTCCAATACTGACGTTCTTTTTGGATGTTTCTATTGAAGTCTCTCAAATTTTCCAACTTCTCCCCATTCAAGGCTTTTCCCATGGTAGTTGCTTCAATGTCTCCAAAAAACCTGCTCTAATACCATCTTATCTGTAAATGGTAGGCATATGGCCCATCCACCTCATCAACACTGATTCTTCTACGGAAAGTTTGAATTCAAACTATGTGTAAGTCGAGATCAAGCTTCTATTCATAATTGGTTTCAATTTACTTGCCTGCAAACTGTGTTAGAAGGAAAACAATAAGAATGATCATTGTATCAAATCCCCTATGTCTAGTTTAAATCCCCAAGAAAGGAAAAGTGGGGTTGAATACAAGGAAAATAACTTCACTAAATTGCTCTAAAATCTAGGAAAACTAACAACAATCACTACTTCAAGTGCATCATTCTTTCTCCCTTCTCCAAGGTTTATGTCCAATGCTCTGTTCCAGAAGAAATGACATACCCTACTCCTACATGGAAATCCTTTAATGTGGCCCATTCTTGAAGGTGTACATTAATGTATAGTATTGTTCCTTGAATTAGGAACCCATCCTCAATCATGACATGGTTCAATGTAAACCAATTAACAATATTTAAGCCAATTTTCTAGAGGCATCCAACAAGAAGTCATATAGAAATTGTTTAATTGTGACCCTTCTCCAAGCCCACAGAGTGGTCCAATAATAGGTTTGGTACCGTATTCTATTGAGAGGTGATTAATGTGGTTATTAGTATATAGAGAGAACCCTCGTGTTATAATAAAAAAATTTCATTCAATGAAGAATTCAAGCCAGGGCGTGCTTAACAATTCAATCAAACATTTGATTATACAAAATATGGGCTTATAAAAATGGGTAATGACCAACACAACAAATTAAGTCAACCAATAGAGTGGTGAGGAATGTGTCTCCTTCAAGAGAGAGAGAGAGAGGCAGTGTACGACCTGTGGAAAGGGGGAAATAAAAAAATCGGGTAGCATTGTAACGTTGTGTGTGGCCTATGGGTAAGGGGAAAAATTCCCAACCAACAATACCAAGTAATAGTCCCCGTAAGCAAGAAATGGCATGAGATTCAAAGCCATCCATTTGTAATAATTATTCACTCAAAATAGATTCATTTGACAACAATTTCAAGCAACAATTATCAATTTGAACTATAATAAAGGATTCCCATCAATCTTTATCTTCATCAATCAATCAATATCAAAACGAAACCACACACACACACACACACACATGAAAAGCCACAAAGTTGAAGCGGTTATACACATAAATCCAAAACCATTTTTATTATTCTTAGAGAATTCATTACAAAAGGGGGTTGAGCTATGCATGATCACAAATATCATGCATTGTTACTCACAAAAATACCTAAATGGAAGATAAACATAGCTTCGGGACACCTTCGCTCAATGTGGATAGGCTTCTCAACTCCTTTGTCCATTGGCTTTGAGAAATCTACCTTTCGATCTCTTATTTATCCTCCTTTNAGATAAGGAGCATTATTCTCTCTATAGATGTTAGGATTGGTCCTTCTAGTAGCCATAGCCATATTTTTACTTTCAACATTTCTTGCCACCCTAAATGCATTCTCCAATGATTTGGGTTCCCAAAGGTGAACCTCATGTTGAATGTTACCTCTTAAAGTTCCTATGAATACATCAATCAAGTGCTCATTTGGAATATCTGTTACCTTTATATTCAATATTTGGAAGTTATCAATGTGCTCTGTAACTGAACCCTTTTGCTTGAGATTTATCAATTGGCTAAAGAAGGTATTGCTCCTTGTATTCTCATAGTGTGCTATCATTTCTTCCGTGAAAATTGTCCAAATGACGAGTGATTTGTGAGAACAAAGACATCGATACCATACAAATTTACAATTCGTACCTTTTGTGTATGTGGCACATTATGTATATCAAAGAATTGCTTTATCTGAAGTATCCATGTGATAAGGTCCTTGCCATCAAACTTCCTCATATTGATCTTAGGAACGCGGTTGGTCTTCAACCCAAAGTTGGAGTTTCTCCATTCCCGATTCACCTTCTTAGTGTCCTCATCATGAATTTCATGGGATACATTTTCACTTTTAGGTGTCCTCTCTATTATGAAATTTTTCAATCCTTCCATGATCTCCTCTTTTAAACCGTCCATATTTTCCTCCAACTTAGCTTCCATCTCTTGTAGTTCATGTTTTGTTACTGTCTTCTTTTGTAAATAATTTATATCCCTACGCATTTCTTCACCTTCATAAAGAGTCCAAGTAGAATTATCTGGAGGCTTATTTGGTGTAGAAGTTCCCTTTTTTTATGGCATGTTGGTGAAGTATCACTTTAAACCTTGATTTTGGGGAGGTTTTGCTAGACACTCTTCCTTGTATTGTATCTCCAAAATTTTGGCCCTTCTGAGTATGAAATTTTATTTTTTGTAGGTCTCTGATATTTATTCTCTGCAATGCCACAGGTCTAATCAAAATTGGATGTGCCAAGTGGAATTTACGATAACTTTCCCACAACTTTCTTATTTGTTTCCTTTCCAGGAGATCTCACTTGTATAGTGTTCCCTGCACAAAATAATTGACATAAATTCTGAAACTCGTACCAGAACTACTACCGTCTATCCACTATCCAATGCAACTGGTCTCGCTCAATTTGGATACTCTAGGAATAAGTTATGATTGTTTTACCTGGAACACCTTCTTGAGACTAGTCAGATACCCTATATTTCACAGGGTGAATATACAAATGTAAGATGACCCAGAAGATGAAATTGTTACCAAAAATATGTTACTAATTTCTATGAATAACCTCTGGAGTTCAGGGTCTGAAAAGTTATAGAAACACTTTTATAGCGAAAATTCTGCAATGACTCAATTTAGGATGATTCTAGAACCCTATCTTAGAAAGGTTGTATCTATGAAAGTATAAGGCCTCAGGAGATGAAATTTTAACCCAACGTACATTGATCTATCTACTAAATATCCTCCAAGTTGTTCCTTCTAAATCGTTGTAGAAATAAAATTATAGCAACAATTCCAAGGTGTCTCAGATGTAGCAACGAAACCCCAAGACCTTGAGCTCTAATACCATATGTTAGGAACCACATATCAATATAGCATATAAAAACCTCAGAATAAGTACTCAATGCCTTGAAAAAGAGAAAAATTTAAATAATAAGCCTCTTCGAGGGGGCAACCTCCTTATGCCCACATAAATTTTCAATTACAAGATGATTCCAAATGAAAATGTCTCCTTGGTATATATAGGAGACTAGGAGGTATAATTACAACTAATGGACTAAAGCCGACATAAATAAAATAACATTACTAATGTAATATGCCCCAATTAAGGGGTAATAAAATGGGCTACCATCCATACACACCGCATAATGGATGGTAAATTCATCAAATGGATGTGAACATTGCTTCCTTGAATGGAGATTTGAAATAGAAAGTTTTCATGTTTCAGTCAAAAGGATTTGTTGCGAAGAGATAAGAACATAAAGTATGCAATCTCATCAAATCCTTAAATATGTCCTAAAAAATCATCGCGAGCCTAGTATGAAAATCTAATTGAGCATCTTCTGAAATTGAATTTCAAGAACTACAATCTTCATGATGAAACTTTGTTTGTCAAGAAATTTGGAAGAACTGTTGTATATCTTGCAGTATATGTAGATGATCTATTGATAATAGGGAACAATGAAAGCTATATTGCATCCATAAAAAAAGAGTTGAAGAAATACTTTGAGATGATATATTTTGGACATCTTCACTACTATTTGGGCATTGAGGTGATTCAAAATTCAAAGTACATATTCATCTCCCAGATGAAATACATTGGAGAATTATTGAATAAGTTTGACATCGTTGAGTGTAATCTTATTTCTACTCTAATGGAATATAATTTGAAGCTCACATAAAGGGAAGGTAATGAATTTGAAGATGCAACCAAGTACATATAACTTGTGGGATGTCTTATCTACCATACTAGCAAAAAACCATATATTTCATTTGTTGTTGGGATTCATTCCAGGTTCATGAAAAAACCTTGTGAAGGAAATTGGTTTTCTGCAAAAAGAGTTCTAAAATACTTGAAGGGAACACAAGATTTCAGACTCAAGCTCTAAGGTGAATGACTTCAAACTCATTGGATATTCTGATTCAGAATTTGTTGGGGATACAAAAAATGGAGTGTCGACTTCAAGCTATCTCATGAGTCTGGGATCAATAATTGTCTCTTGAATATCATGCAAATAGTCAGTTGCAACAGATTCCACAATAGAGGCAAAATATGTGGTAGTTTCAGAAGCAATGAAAGAGATTGTGTGGATCAAGAAAATACTTGAAGATTTGCAGAAAAACAAGCGAATTCTACTGGACCTCTTCTAGTTGACAATATTGTTGTAATCAAGTTGGCCAAGAATCCCAGATTCCATGATCAAAATAATCATATCAAGAAAAAATATCATGTGATTTGATATCTTGTAAAGGCCAAGACTATTAAATAGAGACATTGTTCCACAAATGAGAAAATTGTAGACATCTTCATCAAAGAACTTGGAAGAGAAACGTTTGAAAAGTTTAGAACACGATGCTTAGATTCACAAACACCCCTTCATATTTGGGGGGGAATGTTGGAAACATAATGCTTGGGGTTGTGTTAAATGTAACATTATTGTAAATATGAAGAGTCATAGGTCATAGGGGGAGCCATTAGGTAAGGCCAAGATTCATTGATTTGTATATTTATTGAGCTTCATGTTAATGAATTACACAAGTGTGGAGATATAGTTCAGCCATAGCTAACCTATCAGATACTAAAAGTTTACATAATTCATATCTAAATGTGCAGTGAGGATAGCTATTGATCATTCGTGAATATGGATTGTGCCATATGTATTTGGGTCTTGTGTAGTTCATGAGCTCTTAGCTAATTAGAAGCAATTTTAGGTCTTACTTTAAGACCAAAATGCGGTTTTATCCTAGATAGTATGTGCCCATTAAGGTCATATGATCCTACCTTTAATGAGATCATGTGCTTTCTAGTAGAATTTAGCCTTAGTCTCTCATACACAAGACCAAACACTACCCCCAGTTTCATGTTTACATGGATTAAACTAGATACAAGTGTTTTTTAAATTTCTTTCTAAATTAGTTTTCTATATTAATTTAATTTTAATTTTTATCTTTATCACATTTTTAATCTTTCCTTCATAAAGTGGGAAAATCTATCATAGGTCAGTTATGTTCTATGAAGGCAAGGTGACTCATCACCATTATTCAAGGAATACCACACCATATGAAATAACCCATTGGTCGTCTGTAAGGTTGTAGACTTAGACTTTGAGTCCCACCAAATGCCTTTGGGTCTTGGTTAGCTAAGTTTCTTTCTTTCATACAAGAAATATGATATCTTATCCAATCAGAAATAGTTTGAGGTCATATTTTAAGATGAAAAACACAATTTCAACCTAGAGAGTATTTACAAGAAAACTAGTATCCCTTGTAGTCAATGTTGAGAAAACCTCGAATAAAGTTATGCGCTTTCAGTGGCATTTAGTTTTAATATCGTATATAAAACTAGGTACCAATGTTAATCCCTTATTAACATGTTTCATTTTTAAAAATTCCATATATATATCATTTTGAAAATTGATTAAATTAAAAATAACTATCCTTTAAAAATTTGTATATATATATATATATATATATACAAGTAAATAATGTATATATCATTCTAGGGGGGAGGGTCGCAGGTTCCAAAGTCACAAGACTGAGGGCCACAAACCTAAAGACCCACTTTCAATAGTAACCACCACGGTTTTTTGTCCTAATTTCACGACAATTCCCCTTCCTAGGTGTTTTTTTGGCAAGGATCATCAAAAATTCCTTCGTTGATGTCATTCCAATCAAGTTCCAGTGACGTGTGAGATACACATGGATATGGACAAGTCAGATGAGGAGATGGTCGACTACGATCCCAACCCACATAAAGGTGAAGCATTCAAGTCTCATTGCAATTTTTACAATGGGGATTTTCCATGTTGGTCTCAAGGTTTGCTAGCAGATTCACACATGGAGAGAAGTAATTCCCCCATGGTGTGCACCATTACTGAAGTATCATACCTTGTTCCCATTGTTAATGTGGAGGTTATATATCAATATGGGTTTAGTGAGATAAATTTTCATTCTTATCATCTTCTTCTGACCCTGTACACTTCTTTATTGACTGCATTTGAAGTTAGTGGGAAAGGGTGGTTTCTTACTAGTGCAAAGTATGAGGTGGTCGTGGGGGCTTGTAAACCCTAGAAAACATATGTTGGGGATCATCCAAAGGTGGTGCAAATGGTGGTCATAAGGGATATTTCAGTGGGGAAAGTGAGTAAGTTCTATGACATGACCTTGGTTGGAAAATTTAGTGGGAAATCACAAAAGGAGGGTTCATTGTCTAATTGGATAGAATTGCAATGGAAACTAGATCTAGACTACTCAACTGTGTTTCATGTTCTTATCATAGGATGAATGTTTTTTTTTTTAGGTCGAAATAATATTTCTTATAAATTCTTAGCAAAAAATAGATGTGGGGGCCATTAGGGTTGATTTGCGGAAATGGGATATGAATTTCGACCCAACTAGAGAGCTAGGAGTGGGACTAAAAGTATGGGCCATTAATTCAGGGCTTCCTTTGGTCTTCTGGTCTTCAAGGGCTCTAGAAGCCATAGGAAACAAGCTATGGGTTTTCTCAAGTCTAGAGCCTAATTGGGAGTGGAAGGCGGATAGGAGGTGGGTGTAGATTCAGGTTGAGGTCGACCTGATGGAGCCTTTGGTAAGCAATGTGGAATTTGTGTTTGAAAATAAATGTGGCATCAGAAGGTCGATTATTGGTAGTTTCCATTTTGATTTTTTTCGTGCCATGAGGTGGGATGTTTGCAATCACAATGCCAAAGGATGCCTCCTATTATGGGGAGACCATAAACAAAATGGGTCAAGAAGTCCAAGTTTACTCAAAGTGATGGCAGTCAACCTTAATCATCGAAATTCAAGGAAGCAGAGGATGTTATGGACCCTAAATATGGATGCTTGGCTCATATGATAGGTGATCCAACTCAATATATAGGTTCTCCTGGTAAGCATTATAGAATCCCTCCTCATGTTTATATTTCTTCTATTGATGTGGCTCTCCTCACTGATTTGGCTCTCGTCTATGCTCCCTTAATTCCTGCCATGCTAGGTCCTATTATTTGGAATCCTTAGGGCTCTCCTCCTCTTCCCCTTTTTGGTGTAAGTCTCACAAGTTCTCCACCTCTTTTCCCTCCTAATTCTCCCCCTCTTCTCTTTCCCGGTTCAAGTCCTCCTGAATCCTTTTTAGCCCCAGGGGAGGGTTCCACCTCCAGGGCACTATCTAACTCTATCTATAATATGAATGGAACAATCCTCCCCCCTAAAAAAGAATGTGCTTTATGTCCCAGAGCGAGGAAGAAAGAGGACCACTCTTCTTGTGGGGGTTTAGCCCTTAACCTAACCCAACCTAATCTAGTTGGGAGAATGAAAAACCTCATAAAATATCAACAAAATGCAAGTTTGGATATCCGTAAAGGAAAACAAGCCACCATTTCAAGGGACATTGGACCAGGGAAATCCAAGCCACCATTTCATGATTATTCTCTCCTTCAACATGAGAGTGGTTTGGGCCTCAAGCCAAATGTGTTGTTAGTCTAGGAAACCATGTGTGATGCTTTTAAATCCACACTAGCCCTAGAACCCTGGCTTAAAGGGTGGTCCTTTTGTGTTGGCGATGTGTCTGGGTAGTGAGGAGGTCTAATCACTAGATGGAGTCTATCCTGCAAGGAAATTTCATCTATGTCAATCCATCCAATCATTGCGGTCAATTTGGTGGTCAAAGATGTGGGCATCAACCTCAATCGGGTTAATGTTTACGGTCCTTATTATGATAAAATTCCCTTTTGGGAAAATTTCGCAGATTCTGGTGTTTTGAATGATCTAAACATAGTGGTTGGTGGTGATATGAACCTTACGCTTTCTTTAAGGGGAGTGTGGGGCTCCAATCCTCGTGAGGACCAATAGAGTGGTCTTTTTTCATCCTTTTTTGAAAAATGCCATCTTGTAGATATTGAGCCTATTAAATTTGTCCCCACCTGGAGGAATTTTCGTACCAACAAAGATGAGGTGGCGAAAATGATCGATATATTTATGGTCTCTTAGGGGTTGTTAAGTGGCCCATTTTTATGGAAGTCAAGTTTTTTAGAAGGAGGACTATCCCACCATAAGCCAATTATTATAAATATTTCCAATTGGGGAGGGGAGACACCTTCGACCCCGTTGAAATTCAACCCTTCATGGTTAGCAGAGGAGGATTAATAGGCTCTTGTATCATAAATTTGGGTCTACTTATCCTCATTAACTGAATCTTCCTATATGACTTAATTTGCAAAAGAAATATCTAGAGTCAAATTGACAACTAAGAAATGTCTTAGATCTTGTTGCAAAAGGTTGATGCAGAAGTTGAGAGAGGATGAGTAAAACATTTATCAGCTATATGCTACAATGGATAAAGGCTCCCTCATTGCCTCTCAATTTCAACATCTCAGGGATGCTGAAGCAATTTGACATGATCTGTTAGCCAAGAAAGAACAAAATTGGAAATTGAAGAGTAGGGTGGTGTGGTTAAAATAAGGGGATAACAACTCGAAATTATTTCACCACTATGCCAATTTTCTAAAAAATGTCAACCCAATTTGGAAACATGGAAAATTTTAGGGGCTAAAATTCGCCCATGGGCTAATTTTCCATGATTTTCCCCAAAAAAATATTTGCCAATTTCCATTTTTTTTTAAATGATTCACCCAAATTCTATAGAATAAAATCATTTTACCTTCAAAATAGCCCAAATTTTATAGAAACTATATAAAATACTTATAAATTTGAATATTTTTACAAAAATATCACCAAATATTTTATAGTTTGCATATTAGGGACTAGTATTATTTTGAGATAAATTTCCATCCTTAAAATTATCGTTGTTTTGGAAATCTAAGAAGAGGATGGTTCGATGGTTATCTCGTTCAAATAGAAGGAGGAGGAAGGTGCCCTTTATTTTTTATCTATGTTTTAGGAGCCCATGGTTTGTCGCATGCAGGAAATCCTCAACATCATCTCCAAATTCCCCTTTGTAATTTCAGAAGACATGAATTAGTCCCTAGGTGAGGAAGTCTCAAAGAAGGAAGTTCTGGCAGCCCTCTTCTCCAACCCTCTCCTCCATGAAAAAAGAGAAGATCCTGGGGCCAAATGGGCTTACATTTGAATTCTTAATGGGTTTTTATGATTTTTTGAAAGACGATCTGTTGAAGGTAGCAAAGGACTCACAATCGTCTGGAAAGATCCTGGGATATTTCAACTCTACTTTTATCACTCTGCTCCCCAAAAAGAAAGATGGTGTATGATTTAGATATTACTAACCTATCTCTTGTTGTAATGTAATATACATGATTGTGGCGAAAGTTGTTGCTAGAGGAACAAATCCTATCCTTAGTTATATCATTTCTAAAGAGCATTTTGGTTTCCTTAAGTATTGGTGAATCCATGATGTGGTCTCCATGGAAAAGAAATGGAACTAGCAAGAGACCAGTCTCAAGTTGGACTTATCCAAGGATTACGACTGGGTGAGTTGGACCTACCTTTGTATTTTCCTACTTTAGATGGGGATGGATCTCTCGATGGTCAATTGGATCATGGGGTGAATTAAGTCTATATCCTTTTCCTTGTTTATAAATGGAGATCCTTCTAGGTTTTTCAAAGAATCTTGGGGGTCGAGGAAAGGATCTTCGTGATTTGTCTTTCTTTTCCAAGTAGTTACAGAAGCCCTTAGTAAGCTTATGATGGAGGCCCGGAGGGAGTGGGCGATCAAAGGCCTAAAAGTTCAGATCAATAATCCATCTCTCACCATTTATTTGTAGATGATGTCCTCTATTTCACCCAGGGAACTAAAAGGAGTCCTTGATCTCTATTGCAAAGCAACTAGAATGGCGGTGAACCTAGTTTTTTTTTTTTATCATTTTTCTATTCTATATCTTGTTCTATAGGTTATCAAAAACTCCCTTCCTCTTCAGGTCAAGGATATGGATAACAAATTCAAACACTCAGAGTTCTTTCTAAAACTAGACAACTATGTGTTCTCTTATTGGTTGTGGCTCTCTAAAATGTAGAGGCTTGCATTTATGTGTGGGATAATGACTTGTTTTCAAGAGGATGTAGTATGGTATTATTAAAATCAGCCATTGAAAGTATACTGGTGTACTAGATGTCAATTATGTAGTTCCTAAAGCTATTCTCACAAAAATAAAGGAAAATCAATTTCCATTATCTTTGTCTAGGCTCTCGCCAAGCAACAGATATACCATTTCTTAAATGGAATAAGGTGGCTTCCCCCAAAGAGCTCCGGGGATGGGGACTTAAGAAAATTTACACCTCTCAACCACTCACATCTAGAAGCCTCTAGAGACTCTGTAGTTGTAATTCTTTATGGGGTTGAGTACCTAAATCAAAGTATATGGGAGGAATTTTAGTTGATGATTGGTTTAGACAACCATCCAAATATTCAAAAGGTTCAATCATTCGGAAGGCTTTGGTTTCATCCTTTCCATTGGTGGACCAATGGACAATGTGGAAAATCGAAGATGGAAGGTCAGTTTCGATTGGGGAGGACCCATGGGTGGGGGATGAAAACAAATTTTAATCATTTGATCCTCTTATACAAGATATCCATTTGGAAAACATATTCTCCTTAGTATATGCTCGTGCCCAGATTCCCTAGGTCTGGGGTAGGTCAGGCTGGAGATTGGTCCCATCCCTTGGAGTGGACAGAGAGGAGGTTGAAGAATGAGACTGTTATGTTGGTCTTCTGGTCTCAAATTACATTGTGTTCTAGGATGATGAACCTGGTAGGTTCTGTTGGTTGAAGAACCCAAAATACATAGATTATACGACAAAGTTGTGTTATAAAGCTGATATGGATTTTCATTTTATAGGTGAAAAGAAGTGGCAGTGGGGATTTCTCTAGAAATTAAAATCTCTACAAAAGAACAAGATCTCTTTTGGTTGGGTCTAAGAAAGTTAACCTGGGATGTTGGTCTAAGGAAGGGATGGGTGGGTCCAAGAAAACATGTTTTATGCAAAGACCTTGAAGAGACCATATCTCAATTTTTTATTGATTGTTTGTATGCATCCCAGGTTGTTGGGATCATCTAGAAGGAGTTGAAGATGTTGTCTTTATGGAACAAGTCTAGTCTTGAAAAATCTCTAAAGGATTGGTTGGTCGAGAAATAATTTAAATAATATGATTGAATGCCAATATTTTTGGTGTCCAACATTTGGTGGGCAAGGAACTCAAGCATTTTTAGAGAAAAATAAATACCCCCAGAATTTACCTCTGGAATTATTCAAAAATTGTCCAAAGAATTTATGACTGAGCTCAAGATAAAAGAACCAAGGCGGTCTTCCATGCATGAGATGGATTTTGTGATTCCTTGGGGTTTCTTTGGCAAGGTGTGCCAAGGCCATCCACTAGTATGAGGGGTTGGGGTTGTTCTTTATCTCAAGCATAATCATTTTCTTTATGTTAGATATTCCCTAGGGAGAGGAACCAACAAAAAATATGAATTCATTACTTCGCACACCTTATTGGAAGCTGGTTCAAAGAAAAGGGTAAAAACATTATACATTCTAGGGGAATCCAAACTTGTTATTGATTGGGTCAGGAAGAAGGCCTCAGTCACTAATGTAAAGCTGACACCTCTTCTTCGTAATATCAAGAGTTCCCTTCAATCCTTCTAATGGATCTTGTTTTTCCATATCTATAGAAAACTCAATGTCAAAGTTGATGATTTGTCCAAGGAGGCTATGTCTCTTCTTGTGGGATCTTTGGGGTTTTATGAGTTCATAGACAATGACAAGACATAAGCCATGGGATTCTAATTTTAATTCAGGTGTATGTGGGAATGATAAAGGGTCGAAAAGTTGTCTTGATAGGACAATGGTAAGGATGTATCTATTTTGGGGTGAAAGATTGAAATCATTTTGATGTAACTTGTATCAAAGCCTAGTTTTTTTGTAGTAGGCAGATTTCTGAAAAGATGTAAATGGTGAAGCAGTGTTATAAGCAAAAAAAAATGACTTTTTTTTTTTAAGACTCGTAACATGTATATTCATCATTCTAGAATATAATTTTTTTTTTAATGAAAAAAAAATTATATATCATTTTAAAAATTGATTAAATTAAAAATAACTATGTTTTAAAAATATTCAAAAAACAAATTATACCAATTTAATTAAAATATATTTGGAAAACATAATTTTAAAAACTTCACCCCAAAAATATATATAATAATAAGGGTGTCGTATCTCGAGAATATTGTTACACTTACTATTATTTTTGTGATTTTAAACTAAAATTTCAAAACTTTTAACACTTCTACATTAAATGTTTGTCCAAATTTTATCAATTAAAATAAAAAGATACATACCACCTAATCTTGAAATATAAGTAGAAAAACAAATTAAATATATGTTATAGTGGCGTGAAAAAACACCATTTT
The DNA here is from genome assembly GCA_009831015.1 of Picea engelmannii. Taxonomy (NCBI): domain Eukaryota; kingdom Viridiplantae; phylum Streptophyta; class Pinopsida; order Pinales; family Pinaceae; genus Picea; species Picea engelmannii. Next base: position 106,845 of record ML788608.1, read on the forward strand.
TTCTATGGTATAGAGATTAATACAATATAATGATTTTCTTCTCAGAAAACCAATACTATATAAATTATTTTAAATCTTGAATGAGGAAATTTAATTAACAAACCAATATCATATAAATTTTGAAGAAAAGAAATTTAATATCTAATAATAAAAAAGTTAAAGAATTATTGAATAAATTTCAATATTTTTACTTTGGAATATGGATGATTTTAAGGATGAAAATTACATCAAAATATAGAAATTAGGGTTAATATTACTAGTCCTTAATATGCAAATGTAAAATGTTTGGAGATAGATTTGTAAAAATATTCAAATTTATAAGGATTTTATATAGTTTCTATAAAATTTCGGTGATTTTTAAGGTAAAATAATTTTAGTTTGTGAAATTTGGGCCACTCGTTTTTAGAAACTTGAAACCTCGATTACAAAGTCATGTCCTTTTATGTTATTTATTGAAGATATTATAATTTGTGTTTATTAAGATCTACGATTCTGAAAGGAGACATTGATGAGGTTTTGATACCCAATTTTGAGATTTAAAAGGTTTTGGTAAGAATTTCTAATTGTTAGAAATTGTGAAAAGTTGCAGTGGACTAATGCTATTTTCTTCTTCTTCTTGTAATTGTGTTGCACTTATCACATAAATGAGATTCATAATTTACTATATTCATAATTAAATAGAAAGTGAGTTTTTATGGGACATATGTAGAATCTTGTTCTTACTATACGAAAGACAAGCTTGTTAAGAATACCTTACAACTCTACTTGTAAAATAGACTAAAAAACACTATTGAGAAAACAAATATCGATAAAAAAAATCACTTGAAATAACATGTTCTTTTTGCATACGTTTCAACATAAATTGATACTCAAGACAAACCACTTAAAATCCCACATATACTTTTTGACACACTTATTTCCCTTGGTAACGAATGATTAAGAAATATATATAAAATTTAAGAATACCTTACAACTCTACTTGTAAAATAGGCCAAAAAAACATTGTCAAGAAAACAAATATTGATAACATCTTCTTTTTTCATATATTTCAACATATTTTTATTGATACTCAAGAAAAACCCCACTTAAAATACTGCATATATTTTTTGTAAGACTTATTAGTCCCTGTCGTAGGCATAGAGGGACTATAGCGATTGATAATTTGTTGACCTCACATTAGTTTGTTCTTTGACCTCAAATATTTGCATAATATCTATTGTTAGAGCTAGGGAACTAAAAACATTGAATTTTATATAATAAAAAGTACCATATATGTAGTGATCTGATTAGAAAATAGATTGGAGGTCTTATTTCCAGCTTCACTATTCCCAATGTTTTATATGTTAGCATATCCAAACTTTTTCATAGTCTACGGTCTTTTTGAATCATATATTTTTCTTATACATTGCTTGAAGGTGAATTAATGCTAGCATTAGTTCGAATGTTTGTCTTAGCATTTTTATGCTAGCATTGTCGTAGATCATATACGATTATTTTTTTATTTGTACTAATCATATTGAAATGTTTAGATATCCAAGATTTATAGTGATCGATAATTCCAAAGTTTATAACGTCCTTGACGCATGTATTTGTATTGAAATGTATTGACACTTTTTTTGAGGTTCTTGAATAAGTCTGAGAGCTTAAATGTTTACATGACGTGAGGTCCTCCAACAGGCTTGACATCTTAAATGTTTGCATACCACGAGGTCCTTAGACAACCTGACAGACTTAAATGTTTATCTAAATACACTTTTTGGAGTACATTTTTCCTCGAAAGTTTCCATACAATGTTGTAATGATTTTGCACAATATTGTTGTCCACTGCTGGTTGAAAAGGCATTGTATCTTTCATCCTTCTTCTAGCCTTGCAATGCAATTTCGTCATTGTTGAAGCTACATACATTGTTTACTGGTTCGGTGAGTGCTTCTTCTTCGTTGGTTCGGTGGTTGTTACTTCTTGTTGTTGTTTGGTTCACAATTCGACCTGCACTTCTGCCTTTCATCATTTCAGAGTAAGTTTCCATGCCATAATTTGATTTTCTATTCCTTGTTTGTTGTTCAGTGTTTGCAGTTTGCAAGTAAGAATGTTTTCTTATTTCTACTGGCATGCTCATCGTATGTTTTTGATTCATTTTGTGCTTCAACTGCAGTTTCGTAATCGTTGGAGATACATATGTTGTTTACTGGTTCAGTGGTTGTTGCCTGTTCGCTAGTTTGTTGGTTCGTCGTTTGTTGGTTGTGTTTGTTTGGCTCAGGTTTACGCTTTGGGGACTTAGGGCTACAGTTGGTCATGTTCGTGCTTTCTCGCTAGTTTGGTGCTTGTTATTTTCTCTTCTTTGATTCGGCTTTGCAGGGTTGGCGTCTTGTGCCGGTAGTTGGCACTGGTTTTTTTTTGTTGGATTATTATTGTTTTTTTTGGGCGCTTTACGGTGGTAATCCCTTGCCCCCACAAGTCAACATGAAGTTGTGTTATTTTCCCTGTTTGGTGAGGTCAATATCTATTCTGCTGTGAGATTTTGTTGGTGCTTCAATGTTGACATGAAAGAAAATAGTTGCATGGAAAATAGTTCGAGAAGTACATGTGAAGTTGCAATATCCGCTATTTTTTTGTTAAAATAAAACATATGCAGGTTGCATTTATAAACCATGTATGGTGAAATGAGCCCATATGACAATACATGTTCTTTTTCCTCTACACAAACTGGTGTTCCCATGATACAATTTGTCTTGTACTTGAGATATGATATGTACAACAAAGATTCTGCAAAATTATATTTCCATGTCTGGAAGCACATTTGGTAGTTTTCCACGGATAAAGAACAGTTTGTGTAGAGGATAAAGAACATGTATTTCCATCGATGGAAGCATATCTGGATACTTTTCCATAGAAAACCATAAATCGTTAAGCTACGACCATGCAATTTCGTAATATTTTGTGGCTTGTAATATATTTTGGCCAGGGAAAAAAAATTACATATTTACAGCTATGGATGGAGAAGCGCAAAGGTTCATGTTTTTGCCTATAGACTATTCGTTGGGTCTCTTTTACTGCATGTACATATTATTTGTTCTCCGGTGCATACCATCTTCCATTCATGTTCATTATATTGTGTGTGCTCCCACACTCAAACAAACATAATAGCTGGAGAAAATGACGGAGTCTTGACTACATCGGTTGAAGAGGAGATAGAAAGGTGCATGTTTGTACTATTATTTCATATTGCATTGTTTTGTATTTCATTTATTATTTGTATATATGTTCGCCTAGTTTATTGTATGCATATGTTGCGTACCTTCCTACATAATAACTTATCTTCATTACATGTCTTCATTACTAACCTACTTCATGTCCATTGTGTTTTCACTGCATTGCTACATTTAAACAAACAAAATGGCTGGAGAGGATGATGGACTCTTTGGTGGGAATGTAGACGAGGAATTACAGAAGTGGATACCTGTACTCTTATTTCATATTCCAGTGTTCATTTTTTCATTTACAGTCTATATATTTGTTGTTCTTGTTCTGCTTCTTTGCACCTTTTTTCTTTTTCTTTTCTTCCTTCAAATATAATATATTTATGTGTATTCTCATGTGAATCGTATTCTGTTTGTTGTTACATTGGAATAAATAGATCTGTTTCTCTTTCTTTTACATGTTTGTCTTCATACTAACTTTCCTTCATGTCCATTTCATATTCAACATTGCTACCTTGGAAGAAACAGGTTGGTTGGACAGGAAGATGAATTGTTCTGTGCAACAACAGAGGGTTCTGTGGTACAATCTTTGAAAAGGTATACCAAGTGTGATGGTAAATTAAATATAAAAACTAGGTGGGGGCATATAATATTAGACTAAAAAATGATGGTTTGGTAGCAATGGGCCTTTCTGCCATCCCTATTTCTACTTTTTCCATTTTCTATTATCACTTTTGTTTTCTAATTGATCTGCTTAGTGGTGTTTCCGAAAATGCCTTGGTGGGTTGGTTGGTGGACTAATGATTTCACATATATGGTCACACTTCTACCTTATTCCATACTTACCCACTTTATCGATTGTGGGTGTTGGTATGGTGGGTTCAAGATTGCTCACCTACCTTCCAGGGGTATGCAATATATAGATTGGTTGTGGTGCCCTGCCCTCACGCCTTGTTTACTGTTACACATTTTTCCAGTCAAAAAAATCAGATGCATACAATTTTACGCTTGTTTAGTCCTTCTGATGGACAATATACAATGCATATGCTTGTTTAGTCCTGATGTTCATCTACACATGCTTGCATCATAAAAATTTGGACTAGTGACATGGCCATGAGAAATCATTCATCCCAGACATCAGCAGACCAACAAAGCCAATGGTAAAGATGCATACGCTCTGCTCTTAATATGTTTACCAAAAAAATATCCTCAGCTATTTATTCATCTATGGCATGGTGAATATGTTGATGTCATCTGCAATACATGGTTTGCAGTTCACAGGAAGTATCAAAAAGTACAAGCGAGACGTCGAACATAGCACAGGATCTGTAGACTAAGAGGTGTGGTTGCAAAACTCTGGCTCCATAGTTCATCGAAGCTATGCGTGTACTTGTATATTTATGCCATTGAAATAAGAATACAAAAAAAAAATGCACACTACCATTCAATTTAGTTTTCCTGTTCAAAAATTGTTACTAGGCCTAGAGTTGTGACACCCAAAGTACTATCAATAGAGGGCTTGAACAACCGCCAAACTCGACAAGTGTTCATCGGGGACATAATGGTCATCTATAACACCTACTTGGATAAGGAAAACAAAACTAGATCCATTATACATTCTTACATGATAGACAAGGAGGCCATGATGACATTGACACTGACTATTCCTATACAACTTGTCCAAAAACATGTAGAAAAGATATTGTTGGGTAATGGGATATCCATTACAAATTTTAATATATTTCCCAAAACAATATATGACTATGGTGATTGTGATTGGATTATTTCTCTCAATGAAACAACTATTGTGGAAAAAATTCCCGTTGTTTTTTCAGAAGATCGTTTCATCCCGCACATGACTATCAGCTAGCTTGCATGGAGCAGTGATATTTACCCAATCGGAACCATTGGCACAGCTGTCACACTAGCGAGAAAACTTGGCTCACAACACATTCTCCATATAAAGGATGGAGGTTCAGACAACAACAAGGCAATGATACCACTTTCCATATCCATTTTTGTCCTTTACTTTCGCATGTGCATGTATCTTGGGTAACTTACACAAATATTTCACTATTCCATGTTGCAGTTGTAATTTTTCGATACCTATTCAAATTTGTTGTCGTCAATGGAACAACAATTGCATAAAGGGAAGTTTCCACTTATGCTCTTCAAAAATATAACAAAGAAAAGGGATGTTAGAGAAAGGATCTTTCGCACAACCCAAGCAATGTTTGTAACGTAGTTGCGAGAAGATATAGTACATAATCTGAAGAAACTAGATAGCTCTACAACTGTTGTGCATATACATCAACAAAATCATCCTCACTTTGCTTATACAAATAGCTTTCACCAAATTTATGCGGCTTGTTTTATTT